>CM076654.1:14310519-14350521 GCA_038496675.1 Rachycentron canadum
ATTATTATTATTATTATTATTATTATTATTATTATTATTATTATTATTATTATTATTATTATTATACCATAAATCGAAAAACCACACAAATGTGTGTTATTTTGTCAACGCGAACATTTCCGGAGTTCAGCATTTGGCGGAACACCGGCAGTTACCGGAAGTACTTGTGTTTTCGTGTGTGAAACGAAGAAGCTAGCTGCTGTTAGCTGGGTTACATCTCACAGCTGCCACAGAAGAAATAATGTGTTACTAATCTCCAAGTAAGGGAATAACCAACAATTCCGGTGAGTTAGTGAAAAGAGAGTTTCTTTATTTTCCAGGGCTGCTCGGTTTCTTTTAAAGTGAGCTGTTCATATAAGCTAACGTTAGCTTTTGCTATTCGATATTAGCTTGTATTCACGTTGTGTCTCGAAAGTAGATGTATAGATACATTTGCTAAGAGTAGTCGTGCTATTTACCAAGCAAGCTATTTGAGAAGATATTTATATTATTCTTTGCATCTATAGTAACCTAGTTAAACGGCAATTATTGTTGGTGACCTCACATCACACAAGCTACAGTGACTACATGCGCAGAGCTACAGAGTACTTGATTAATAATAATAATAATTAATAATAAACATACTGAATGTGACAATGTTTTGATAATATAAATCACTTCGCACTTCCTGAGCTTTCAGGTACATCTCGTGGCTTTCATTAGCAGAAAGAGTTTGTGACGTTGTCATGGACTTGGCATTGGACGCTGCTCACCATTTGAAGTTTTTACAATTCCCGAGCCGTCTTGATATTTTGTTTGTTGTCTTGTCCAGAGATGTCCATGTCCCATCTGTATGGGCGGAGAGGGGAGGAGGAGGAGGAGGGTGTGGAGATTGAGAGCTTTGAGGTGACAGACTGGGACCTAGCCAATGAGTTTAACCCAGACCGCCGCAGACACAGGCAGTCGAAGGAGCAGGCGACCTATGGCATCTGGGCTGACAGGGACTCAGATGAGGATGAGCGGCCTAGCTTTGGAGGGAAGAGGTAGGGCATGGGTTTGTTTGAGTACACACGGATTAATACACAGAAATCTGAACAACTTTTTTTCAAATGATTATTCTCAAAAATGTGTCAACTGTTTGTGTCTTCTTTAGATCTAAAGACTACACTGCTCCAGTAAACTTTGTGAGTGCTGGTCTGCGGAAGACTGCAGCTGAGGAGAAACAGCAGCAAAAGGGAGAAGGCTCTAATGATTCTGATGATGATGTTCCCTCAGCACCTTCCCCTCCTCGCAGCATCGCACCCAAAAAACTCCAGATGGTAAATTCTGTTGTTTATATTTTTTAGTCCACTGCAACTGTCTGCAACAGAGGGTTATAAGAAAAATTAAATGATTTGTCTAAAAGTATTGTCATTTGCAGGGTCATTTCCGAGGGAACCAGTCACAGAGGTTTGCAGGTGGCATACAATCTGGACAAGGCATTGGTAGCTGGGAGAAGCACACAAAGGGAATTGGACAGAAGCTTCTGCAGAAAATGGGTTACCAACCAGGCAAAGGCTTGGGCAAGAATGCACAAGGTGTGTAAGCCTGAGGAAGCTATGTTATTTAAATGTCTAGTAACACAGTATGCTTTACAAGAATAGCGTTGCTAGACTTTGATATGTCACTGCTCTTGGTGCAGGTATTGTAAATCCTATTGAGGCAAAGGTTCGTAAAGGCAAGGGAGCAGTGGGTGCTTATGGCAATGAGCGAACCCAACAGAGTCTTCAGGATTTTCCTGTAGTCGACTCGGATGAAGAAGAAGAAAAGGTAATGTTGACAAATAATTTTGTCCTTGTTTATATCCAGATCCACTGTTAAGTTATATAGCAGAAGTGGATTTGTTGAGTCAGTCAACATTATTTTGAAATTTGTTTTCAATTCCTTTCTGTATAGGAGTTTCAGAAGGAGTTAGGCCAGTGGCGTAAGGATCCTGCAGGGTCTGCAGGAAAGAAGAAACCCAAGTACTCCTACAAAACTGTGGACGAGCTCAAGGCTAAAGGCAAACTGGCAGGGCGGAGCACAGCAGCATCTGCTGGAGAGCTGGCACAGGTCAAGGTATGTTAAACTCCTGCAATAACACCCATCTGCTCAAGTATCACAGGAATGTCATCAGGGCACTGTAGCTTGGATCTTAACACATGTTGAATTACGCTGTAATGTTTTGATAAGCTTCAGGTACTTACTCTATACAAGCCCCTGTGGCTGCTTTTAATCCATTATCACATTTGCTCTATATCTTTACACTTCTCTAGGTAATAGACATGACTGGAAGAGAGCAGAAGATATACTACAGTTACAGTCAGATGTCCAGCAAGCACAGTGTCCCAGATGAAGGTCCACCAAGCATGACCACTCGGGATCAGAAAGGATCTGGCTTTGCTCTGCCTGAGCTCGAACATAACCTGCAGCTACTGATAGACCTTACGGAACAGGACATATTACAGGTACAAGGTGTTATGTTGTTGTGGTTTTATATACATTTTACTTGCACCAATGTGCTACTTCTACTTCATACTGGCATGTTTTCTCTTTGTCATCTTTCTTTCTCTTTCTTTCCCTTTTGTAGTCGGCCAGACGTCTGCAGCATGAAAAAGATGTAGTTGTGTCTCTGAGCCACGAATCACGAGCACTACAGAGCCGGCTGGATGCAGAGCAAGATGCCATCCAGAGAATGGAGGCTGTACTGGGACTTGTGGAGCGTTTTCCCTCTGGGGAGACAGCACCTGGGGAGGGACCCACCCTGCAGGTGTGTGTGTGTGTGTGTGTGTGTGTGTGTGTGTGTGTGTGTGTGTGTGTGTGTGTGTGTGTGTGTGTGTGTATATATATCATCACACACTGTCAACCCACAGACTGTTTCACTTTCTTTTTATCTCTTTTGAAATCCATAAACATAATCCATTTGTTTGCACTCCTCCCTCTCTGTTCAGGAATGTGGCCGGATTTTTGAGACGTTACAAACAGACTATTATGAAGAATACAAGACTATGGGGTTGGCAGACCTGGCTGTGGCTGTTGTTCATCCATTACTTAAGCAGAAACTTCGTTCCTGGGACCCACTGAAGGTATGCTTTTGCACTTATGTTTTTTTAGGTAATTACATACTCTCATTTGATTTAATTATCAATTATTAAGTACCAGTTCTGAGACTTTTCAATTTTACTTTTTCAGGACAGCTCTTATTGTCTGGAAGACATTGGTCAGTGGAGAGCAATCCTTGAATCTAGAGACCTTCACTCCAGTGCTCCAGACTCAAATATGGACCCTTACCATAGGTCATTTTAAAGAAACAAACACACACACACACACACACACACACACAGCTCATGTGTTTGCATGAATAAATTCCACTTACTAGGTGTTACAGCCTGTTTTTTTTTTTTTTTTTTTACTCTATGCGTTTGTGACGTGTGTGCACCCTTGTTTTCTTGTTCCAGACTGTTATGGGAAGTGTGGATCCCAGTGATGCGATCCTGTGTGTCAGGCTGGCAGCCTCGTATGGTCGGGCCAATGGTAGATTGCGTGGAAGTGTGGGCTCCTCTTATCCCCCTGTGGATCCTGGATCACCTTTTGGAGCAGCTGATCTTACCCCGGCTACAGCGAGAGGCAAAACAAACTCATTTTATCCACTTGAAAACAGATTTGCTTAGATTTCAAGTAACTCTTATGGTTTTGATCATTTCACATAAATTTCTTGTGCACAGTTGACTTCAGTAGTTTTTTCCCTTTGTTTCCTGTTTGATAGGTGGATAACTGGAACCCTTTAACTGACACAGTGCCCATTCACTCCTGGATCCACCCATGGCTGCCTTTGCTCCAGTCACGTTTAGAGCCTCTGTACCCACCTATCAGGAGCAAACTATCCAATGCATTGCAACGGTGGCATCCCAGTGACACTTCGGCCCGACTTATCCTGCAACCTTGGAAAGATGTTTTTACACCAGGTGCTTGGGAGGCCTTCATGGTTAAAAACATCATCCCTAAACTAGGTATGTCTTCATCAGTAACAACCTTAAGGATGCCAGCGTAGTAGGAAAAATGTGTTTCCTTCTGTTCCTCTCATCTTTCCCTGTAATGTTTTTACCCACTGGTTTCTCTTTTTCATGCGATGGCTCCTGCTTCCTGTCATAGCTCTGTGTCTGGAAGAGCTGGTTATCAACCCTCACCAGCAGCAGATGGAGCCATTTCACTGGGTGATGGACTGGGAAGGAATGCTGTCCCCCTCCAGCCTTGTGTCCCTGCTGGACAAAAACTTCTTTACGAAGTGGTTGCAGGTCAGGAAACATGTTTGCTTAAATAGTTTAGAGAGTTATTAAGATGTTCTTAGCCACATCTCATTATTTTATACGTTTAATTTCATTGTATTTTGTTGTTGATTATAGGTGCTGTGTTCATGGTTGAGCAACAGTCCTAACTATGAGGAAATCACTAAATGGTACCTTGGTTGGAAAAGCATGTTCAGTGATGTCTTGTTGGCGCAGCCACTCATAAAAGACAAATTCAATGAAGCTTTGGATATCATGAACCGTGCAGTTTCTTCAGGCATGGGTCAGTATTGTTTCAGGATTTAAATTTAAAATTCAAAATATAGGACATAAATCCTTTATAAATTAATGATAATAAAGCAGTAATGCACTTTTCTTCTACTGCACTAAAACATATTAAATTAAAATTTTTTTTTTTTTTTGATCCACAGGTGGATATATGCAACCTGGTGCAAGGGAGAACATTGCCTATCTCACACAGACAGAGAGACGAAAGGACTTCCAGTATGAGGCGATGCAGGAGCGCAGGGATGCTGAGAGTGTGGCTCACAGGGGAATCAGTGCTGGTGTACCAACTAACTTCAAAGATCTTATCCAGACCAAAGCAGAGGAGAACAACATTGTCTTTATGCCGTTAGTGGCCAAACGGCACGAGGGCAAACAGCTGTACACATTTGGGCGTATAGTCATTTACATAGACAGAGGGGTTGTGTTTGTGCAAGGAGAAAAGACTTGGGTGCCCACATCTTTGCAGAGCCTGATAGATATGGCCAAGTGAGGGTGGACTGACTAATTCCTTGGTCTGCCAAATGTATAAGTGTGAGCAGGGCAAATGTTTACGTTTTATCAATCCTAGGTATACTGATCTTTGTCATATGTGACTTTGTACATTTTCAGTGTCATTACAGATGTGAATAAACCATTTTTGAATGTATATGGTCTAATTTGTTGCTTTTTTTAAATTGGAGACTAAATTAAAAAACTAGTGCTTCACTTATATAGCATAGTATGTATAGTGGTGTGTATGATATTGGTTGGTTGGTTTTCAAAGCTTTTGCATTCAACACACACTTCATAAGTATTTTGGTAAAACTACTGGACATAGGGTGGCACTAAAGATCATGTATAGCCCTGTGCAAAAACACATTGTTGATGTTTGTTTATATATATATAGACTAATTTTTAAGATATTTCAATTGTATCTTTTGAGTACATCTGTTTTGTATTTTTTTTTTCTTTTCGTATGGGAAAATCTAACCATAGAAATAAGGGGAATTATTAAATTGTATTGTCTTTATTTTAGTGTAATGCCGTCTTTTCCCATGACTTAGTATTTACACGTGTTTTCCTGTTGGTGGCAGTGTAGCTGCTGTAAGTTTTTGACACCGCAAGGCTTCCGTCCGTGGTCGGCGCTTTGCGGTGAAACAAAGTATCGTGTATATGTGTATTTGACCACGATTTATTTTATTTTAGACGGTTTTCTTCACCCCAGAGGTAGGTGAATATTTAAAGATATTTTCATCAAACACACGATATATGCACAGTTTAGTATCTGTGTTCGGGAACCTGCTTTTACGAGCCGTGAAGCTAACAGTTGTTAGCTAATGAGCTAACCAACCACAGCTATCACAGCTACAAGGCTAACAGTGACTAGTTGGCTGATAGGGAAATGTTGGTGGTACGTGTGTTACTGTAACTAGCGTACGGGTCTATCGGCTTATCTTTATTTCATTGTTTTCATGCTACACTTCCAGGTCTTTATCCAGCCACTCATGTCGTCAGAAGCCCTGAAGAAGCGAAAGTCGAAGGTCCTCCGCAGTGAAGGAGGGACCCCAGAAATGAAGCGAGGTCGGGCGGAGGGGGACCAGCAGGTGAAGTCGGGACACCAACGGGAGGGAGGGAGTGAATGGGGGGGTCACAGGAGCACCAGTGTGCCGTAATGTGTAGGAAGTGCAAAAAAACGACCAAGGTCAGGGTCCCGTGTCAACAGCAAACACTGGTGAGATATAAAATAGTTCAACCTAAGATCAACTTCAAAACAGGGACTACAGCGAGTTTTAGATTTTGCACATCTAACTTTTTAAGATGTTTTAAATTTTCCTAAATATAAAGACTGGGAAATGACAAAGTAAATGCACAAAATACTATCCTACTCTTAAGGCAACAGATCTGGTCCTGGTCATTTTAAGCAGAAGCTATTTATTTACTTTGGACCAGCATCATGGAAAAATCTGCTTTTGTGATTGGGCTGCAGGTCCCCATGTTACCTAAACTCAAAGCTGTTGTTGGGTGACTAAATGTACCAGAGGGGTGAATGCTGGGTTCAATGTGCATTTTGTTTATTCAAGGCTTTATTATTACCAACCAGATAACCAGGTTTTGATTTAGGAGAACGAAAAGTAAGAGTGGTCAAAATTTGAAATTTGAGTCTAGTTTTGAAATCTGGGACCGGAGTTAAATCAATCAGTTATCAAGTCTGAATGCTGGGACTTTTCACAGAGTTAAGAGAAGTTGAAGCAGAACTGAAAGCAGTGTGATAAACTTTATATATTTATGTCGTATACGTTTACTTAGGACATACACGTGTACAGTGAGGAGGTGGAGCTGGATGGCAGAGACCCTGAGCAGGACTATGTGCAGTACAAGGAATCATGCGAGAGTTTGGCTACTCTCATGAGTGAGATCCAGGAGCTTAAAGCCAATGGAGCCAAGGAGGGGGTAAGAATCATGCTTTCGAGGTTAATTCATTCATTCATTACAAGCATTCATTACATTTATTCATTTTTATAAATAGTATAGATGTTACAAAGTAGTGAAACAAATAAAGGTGATGTGCTGGTTTGGCACCATAAAAATATGCATGTTCCCACAGTAGAAACATTATACATATAGTTATACTATTGGCATTATAATGTTGTGTATAAGATCTGACTAGGATGATCCTATGCCTTTGCTATAATAATGACGTTTAACTAGTTGTATCTGTCCTCAGTGTGCTGAGGTCGAGCAGAAGCGTATGCAGAGCTGCATCCACTTCATGAATCTGAAAAAACTCAATCGCCTTGCTCATATGCGACTAAAGAGAGGCAGAGACCAGACACACGAGGTAACTTCCAAACAACTCTTTTAATGCTGCTCTGTGTTTACGAGATATTAAAAGAAACACCATTCTAGGTTAAGTTCACGCTTCCATTCATTGGCTGAAAAAGTGCTGTCTCAACTCCCTTTTGTGCTGATCAAGAAAGGAAGGTTGAACACCGAGCACTTTGTTTCTACTTATAACACCTAACTACAGTAGCTGCTACTGTCAGCAAAGAGAGTTTATACGCCCTCAGGTTTTGTTTAGTTTTTCGACTCAAATGTAAATTATGTCAATTGACCCTTGTTCTTATTGAATCCTGGTTCAGAAGCTTGGCATTGTTTGCATCACGGTGACTTGGGTTGTGTTTGCAAACTAGTATTAATCACTGTCTATTTTTCCTCCACACAGGCAAAGCAGAAAGTGGATGTGCTGCACCTTCAGTTGCAGAACCTCTTGTATGAAGTGATGCATCTTCAGAAGGAGATCAGCAAGTGTCTGGAGTTCAAGTTAGTACAAAATATTTCATTAAATGAGGACATCTTTTATTTGTTCCAGTGTACCTGACACAAAGCAGTTTAGTCACATTAAATTCTAACTTAACATTACAACAAAATAAAGCAAACTTGATTTATTTGGAACTTTAATTGAGCACATTGCGAAGTGTCAGGTCATATCTCTTTTATCACAATGGTGGTTAACATCTTTTTCCATGTCCTAGGTCTAAGCATGAGGAAATAGACTTAGTGACTGAGGAAGAGTTTTACCAGGAGGCCCCACAAGAGATCTCCAGGCCCCACCTCACAAAAAGTGACCCCCACCAACTCACACTGGCTCGACTGGACTGGGAGCTGGAACAAAGAAAGAGGTACGCAAACCAGCACACAGCATAGTGTATTAGTTGTCAAAAACCACTCTTGACTTTTTGGAAGCACAGATCAGTTGTTGAAAGTTTGTGTTTGGATACAGGTTGGCAGAAAAGTACAAGGAGTCACAGGCCACAAAGGAGAAAATTCAGAAGAGCATCGAGGTGAAGAAGGAACATCTGAGGAGCTTACAGCCTGGACTGAATGCCATCATGCAGGTATAAAAACTCTTTGGCTGCTGTAAGGGTTTTTATCCTCTGAACTTTGATAGGACCACAGAGTGTTTTGTAAATGTGTTGGTTGTTTTTTATTAATGACAGAAACTGTTTTATTTAGTTGTTTTTTTTATTTTGAAAGAACGTCCCATTCTTCATTAAAGGTTAAGCTGCTTTGCCACCAGTGGTATCTTCTGAATGACTATGATTTATGCTCCATTTTCTCTCCCAGGCATCTCTCCCGGTGCAAGAGTACCTGTCCATGCCCATTGAACAGACTCAGAAACAGACTGAGATTGCCCGTCATCTCCCTCCACCACTGTATGTCCTGTTTGTTCAAGCCAATGCCTACGGCCAGGCCTGCGGTCAGTAGTCATTACAGATAATTATATGTTTCAAGACAAAATAGAGACTTTCTTATTTGGATTTTAGCCCCAATTGTTAACAGTTTATTTTTGTTTCCATTTCAGACAAGAACTTGACTGTGTCAATCAGTGGTGATGTGGATGAGGCCAAGGCCTTATCCAAACCCCCAGAAGATTCCCAGGGTACAAACACTTTGATACATTCCTGCCACTAAACATTCATACAACCACACAAATGCACAGCTTTCATGCAGATTTTTCTATTAGAGATGTATTCTCAACCCATGAAACATAAAAGTATTTGTTTCCTATCATCCAGATGATGAGAGTGATTCAGATGCAGAGGAAGAGCAAGAGAAAACGGTGAGTCTCGGGTTTGGCTTTACTCCAAAACACACCCATATGCGTGCGCACACACACACACCTTTATGTTAGTGACAGCAGTGATTTCCTAATATACCCATCTCTGCACCAGACACACAAACTGTTCCTGAAGCCATAGCTATCACAGTGTGGCAGGTTGGGGAGCAGCATCTATTGATTGCTTCCTCCTTCCAGATGAATGTGAGTGGGGGGATTCTGAGAAATATTTACGAAGAATGGCTCAGTGACTGTAACCTGAACCCACATAAGCATGTACACTCAGCACCAAAGCAGTGCTTGTTTTTGTTGCTGAGACTGTTGCCCTGGATGTTTCTCTAGATGTGAAATGAATATAGATTTTTGAAAATACTGATGAATAACATTTCTGCATTGGATTGCAGTCTTAATTCACATACTTCCATACTGTTTTTTACAGTGTTTGATTTGGACTGACACTACCCTGTCGAAATTTACGCACTACACCAGAGTGAATACTTTGTACAATGTGTACTACATGAGAGCATGCTGAATGAAGTATCCGATTTGAGACACAGCATCTGTCTGGCCATCTGCATATGAGAGCTCCTCAGAAATGCTCTCTTCTGGTTCAGTCCTTCATGACTCTCGGGCCTTACATTGAAATTCCACTTCCTCCTTTTGTCTGTAAAAGTAGATGGCTAAAGTGCTTGAGAGATTGACTGACTATCATGTTTCTCCTGCGGTCAGCTGAAATTTGATGCAAACCGGTTGATATGCCACAATGTTTAACATGCATTTTTATTCTGTTTCCTTCCCCTATTTCCATTGTGTTTTATTGTCTGTTTTTCAGAAGAGGAGAAGGCCAACTACAGGTGGTCAGCTGGATGACAAAAGACGGGAGATGCTGAAAAGACACCCTCTATCCCTCTGCTTAGACCTCAAGTGTAAAGGTAACTCAATCTGCATGTTTGAAGACTATGTATTTCAGTCTGTGCAAATTAGGTCTGTACATTACCCGTCACTACACAGTGTGTTCATACCTAAATATTTACAATTTATCTGTTACTTTTCTTGTTATGCAACCATGTGTGTACTGTGTCATATACTAAGAGTAACCCATCAGATAATAGAAAAGAGAGAGTGACCTACTCTGCTGGGATGGCACATAACCACTTGACCCTTGTGTTCCCTCTGCTGGTGGTTAAAGGAATGGTGACAGATTATAGGTAGACCTGCATTGCAGACTAAACTCTACCTAGGAGAGGAGGAGGGAAGGGAGGGGGAGAGGTGAGGGATGCTTGCAGCATCATGGGTGTGCAGCACCTACAAAAAGCTGTAAGCATATTTTATCATCACTCGTCTTTCCCTGATTCCTGTTTGTATTTCCAGTACCTTCCCTCTCCACAGTTCTCCTCACTCATTTTACTGCAGTAAAAGCAAACTCTGAACAGTGTAGGTTGTTTGAGTGACAGTGTCACTGAGTTCACCCTGGCTGCAGAGTGGAGTGTGAAACATAACCCTCAGCATTGTATGTGTCCCCTGGGTGCAGCTATCGGTCATCGTGACCATACCTTGTTATTGCTTTTTAATGCACTGCACTGTTAAGTGTAAACGCAGGGGGAGGTTCACTGGAAAGATTAGTGAGAGGGTTATTGAGAGAATAATGAATGAAGCTTCTAATGGATTAGTTCATCACAATCTGTTATTCATCTTGTCTCCACAGATGGCAGCATCCTCCATCTCTACTTCTACTATCTGATGAATCTGAACATAATGACAGCCAAGACCAAGGTCTCCACCTCCACAGACCTTAACACAGCCATCAGTGCAGGGTGTGTGTATGGACCCACACATTCATCTCCCTCCCTGTGTCGCTAAAAGGAAAGTCTGATGATGTCTTCTTTTGCAGGGAGCTGCTGAAATCAGACACTCTACTCAGCTGTTTGTACACCAGCGACCAGGGACGGGAAACACCCAATCCAGCTAATCGCTACCAGTTTGACAAAGTCGGGTGAGGATGTCAAATGATGAACATGTGTAGGAAATCACACCATTGAATTTAACAAAAATACCAGCAGAGTTAACCCAACATTTCCTTTTAGGATTGTTTCCTTTGCTGATTATGTGGAGGAGCTGGGCCATCCCTACATGTGGGTTCAGAGTCTCGGAGGACTACATTTTCCCAGTGATGCCTCAGAGGTGTGTGCTGAACTTGAGCCTTATTCCAGCAGAGCACAGTTTCTTTGTGTCACAGCCATATCATGTTGGCATATGTTGCTGTTTTTTCAGGGTGTGCGTGTGGGCAGCTCTCTGAGTGCCAGCCACATGGAGAGCACCATGAAGCTGCTGAGGGGACGACTCCAGTCCCGCCTGGCTTTGCACAAACAGTTTGCATCTTTAGGTACATTTTTTGTTAACACTTCACATTAAATGCTCCTAATGAACAGACTGTTCTGAGATTGTTTGTGCTCCTATACTTAGAGCACAGTATCATCCCGGTATCCAGTGAGTGTCAGCACCTCTTTCCTGCCAAGATCATCTCCCGCTTAGCTCGCTGGACCACTATCACTCACCAGGACTACATGGTACACACAGACATTAGCACATATTAGCATGCACTGAAAGTATTTGTCCATAAATGAACCTAAAGCAGCACATGTCTCACTGATATTTCTCTTCCTTTCAAGGATTTGCCATATACTCGTCATGTGACTGAGGCTGGCCTGGCAAAGGAGACCGATCTGTACTTCATGGGAGTTGTTGAAAGAGGCACTGGTAGATACTAATCACTGACGATAGAATTGGCTATTATTGATTGCCTGATTTAAGTATGATCATGAATGTACATGATTGAGTGAGTAAGGGATCATATTTCATTATTGGTCAGATGAACACTAAAAGTGGAAAACTCCCCATAAGCCATAGCTCTTGAAAAATTTATGGGCACAAGAAGTGCATATGTCGCTAGACTTAAACCCTTTTGTTCCACAAACAAGAGATTCCCATGTATGGTGGCCTCCTGGCTGCTTAGAAGAGGCAGTGAAGCAGAGCTGCTCTTGCCACAGTTATGACAAAACAAACAAAATTCAGGTTTGATAAAATACTCTACATGCGAGCAGAACAGAGAGACACAAACTATATCCTCCAGTCCAGCCACGATCCTAAGGTTTGACCCAGTCTTCTTTATAAATAAGCTGTCTGTCTCTTCCTCTCAGCTCGTCTCCAGGCCGCAGTGGTGCTAAGTCCCCGTTACCCAGAGATCTCACCTCTTTTCTCCCTCTCTCTGAGCTGGAAGGGAGAGCGCAGTGGACGCACTGATGACAACCTTCGAGTACGAACTCATCAATAATGCTTATTTGTGTCCCAGAAGCTTGTGCTCTGTTGCTATATGAGCTCATTTTATGTTTAAGTCTACATCTAAAATTTTTTTCATATGCTGATTCTTCTTTTCCTTTTTTTTTTTTTCTTTTCTTTTTTTTTTTTTCAGGCCATGGAGAGTGAGGTCAATGTGTTCAAAAATGAACTACAGGGACCCCATCCAGGACACCAGCTCCTGACCAATCAGATTGCACGCTTGTGTGTCTGCCTGGACGTGTATTTGGAGACTGAAGGACAAGATGATGGCGTAGAGGGACCACGAGAGTTTCCCAGAGAAAAGATGTGTTTGCGCACTGTCAGGTAAACAGGCATTATTATTATTATTATTATTATTAATAAAGTAATACTTTACACACATTTGATCAGTAACACACTAAGTAGATTTACCTCTGACATCTCTCCACATCTTTTTTTTTTTCTTTTCTTTCCAGGGGCCCAAATCGTCTGAAGCCATTCAAGTACAACCATCCTCAGGGCTTCTTCAGTCATCGCTAAACTTTTGTATATGATTTTTCTGACTGTACCTAACAGCTCAAACTCCTCCAAGCTTACATTTGTGACCCTTTAACACACAAGTATCCCTTTTTAAAAGTCTTTATACCATTCTGAAAATAAAAGAACACTTTTTTATTTTCTTGAATGGGTGTGTTTCTGGTCTTTTTATGGCTCTGTTGTATCCAGGCTTCTTGTGCACTCCAGATTTTACTCTTTTATCCCTCTGCCTTCCTCTCTACCCTCACTTGTCTGTGCTGCTCTATTTATAGGTGTCTGCACTAGCTGATTATTATGCCATCCTGGTTCAGTGCTGGCAGGAGCTGAGTCATTTCGGGAGTATCATGTCTATGGTCTATTTGGTGTATTGTCTACGGTTAGCCTTTGACCTCTCATTTTTCATCCTGCTGGAGGTTACAGTAGTAAAACCGGTTGTTCTTTAGGATGCTGATGCCAGTTTTGTGGTGTTTGTGGCAAAATCACTGTCCTAGGTTCTTGCACATTAGAGCATAATTCAGAATGATACAAACTAATCCATAGTTTAATGCCTCATAGACTCAGGGATAAGGACGAGTATGTAATTCGAAAGAGGAAGGACCGTTTTATTTTGAGGCCTTTAGTGATGATTATTTTAAATGCGAGAGGATTTTCTGTCAGTGGTTAAAAAAAAAAGCTTAATGCTTTTCCTCAGAAAAAAATATTTTTACATAATGTGTTTAAAGTAAGTTATTTGTAGGAGTTGTTAGAGTTGGTTGCCATCCTTTCTACTTGATTCTCTCAGGGTAAAATAAATTGAGAGTGAAGAAACTCAGTTCTGTCAGTAAAGCGTTAAAACAGGATAAAACCAGATAATTTGTCTTCCCTCTCATGGCTGCTGCAAATTGTCCTGTTTGCATTGAGAGCAGTCACAGTTGAACTAACATAATTAAAAGTGTGGTTAAGTCCATTAAACATTCATTAAAATGTAAAATTTGACTTGATGAAATAAGATTGTGTTTAAAGAAGTGAATTGAGGAGAGTAATGAAATCATGCCAGGAGAGAAGTCCATCCAATGCAGTGCCAGTCTTGCATCAAAGAGGAACAAACTCTTTGGCTTCAGCTGCTTTTCAATAGACATGGATTGGTGTGATGAATGGGTT
Organism: Rachycentron canadum; assembly: GCA_038496675.1. Taxonomy (NCBI): domain Eukaryota; kingdom Metazoa; phylum Chordata; class Actinopteri; order Carangiformes; family Rachycentridae; genus Rachycentron; species Rachycentron canadum. Next base: position 14,324,680 of record CM076654.1, read on the forward strand.
TTGTTACCAGCAGTAGCAGTCATTGGTAAGTTATATTTAAAATGTTGCTACACCTTTTCTGTGAAAGATTAGAAATCTGTTAATTTAGTGTAGTTTTGAAAGTAAAGCCCTGCCGTGTATTAATATTAAACATACACTCGGCACTCAGTCACAAATACCATAATAACCAGTCACTATGAGACAAAGGTGGGAGATGTTCAGACCAGGTCAAAACTTAATTTTCAGAATATCTTAAGGAATAAATGCAAATAAACCAATTTTGTAAAACCAGAATGTCCAATGTTACTGAACAAAAGAAAAAAAGCTTGTGTAGTAGTGAAATAATAAACTCAAAATGTGCAACAGACACAATTATTGGCAGCCTTCACTCATACTTTGGTTGCAGCAATGGGAGCGTTTCTTGTAGCCACATTGACACTTGTCCTGCGGTAGTTTCTGCAACTTTTCCACTGCTACGTGTTCAAGCTCTTTTAAGTTTGCAAGAGCCCTTTTTGCTACGGCAGCTGTCAGCTCCCTCCCTTTTCAGTGGGATTTAGGTCAGGAATCATTAAAACAGGTCATCTTTTCTCTTTCAACCTCTCTGTTTTATCCTGTTGCACCTTCCTCTTGACCTTAGACCTAGTTTTCTGATTTGGTAAGTCTTCAATTCATTGATACATTCAACACCTCCATTGTCTACTTTCTTTCTGGGATCTCTCTCTTCTTTCCAATATACACCTTTTTGTATCCAATCATTCACTCACGTGGCTTCACGCATCACTGCTACTCTGACGACACCCATCTGTACGTGGACTTCCCTGACAACCCCAGTGTCTCTATGCAGAGGATGAATGAATGTCACCTTCAACAAAACCTCTCTAAGACTGATCTACTTGTCATCCCGGCCAATCAGTCTCTTCACCATGATATCAATATCAAAATCGCCTCTTAATCCCTTACTCCAACCAAGGTTGCAAGAAACCTGAATGTCATGTTCGATGACCAATTATCCTTCTCTGACCATGTTGCACCTGCGCCTCTGTGATGTCAGCTCTATACAAAATCAGGTCTAACCTAAAGCAGTTCTCCAGCCAGCTCTTGGCCCAGGCCTTGGTTATCTCATGCCTCGATACTGTAAGACCTTCCTTTGTGCTCAGTGAAACCTTTGACGATGGTCCAGAATGCAGCAGCACATCTAGTCTTCAATCAGCCCAAATTCACCAAATCAAGTCACTAATGTTTGCCTTCAGAGTGACGTCTGGGTCTGCACCCATTTACTTTAATCATTCAGCTCTATGCTCCTTCTCGACCACTGTGCTGCTTCAAGGAATGTGGTCTGGTATCACAATCCCTGCAAACAAGACCTTCGCAGTCCAGGTTGTTCCCAGGATGGAACAAGGTCCCAAATCCTATCATAAACATCCCTCTCTATCTTCAAGAAGCTCTTAAAAGCTCATCTCTTCTGAGAGACCATCCTCTCCTGAAAACCTTAACATGTCTAACAAGCACTTTTGTTGCACATCTTATATAATCTCCTCCGCTTATAATAGTTTTAGTACTTAATACTTTCTTCAATGCCTTCTACTGCAATAAAGCTTTACTGATGTCTCCTAATTGTAAGTTGCTTTGAATAAAAGCTTCTGCCAAATGAGTCAATGTAAATGTAAATGCCTCCAGTAACAGAGACAGCAAAGCAGCTTTGCATATCACTATGTTCATTTCACCACCGGCCTATAAATAAATTGCAGCTCTGATTTGGTTTTCATCTTACTATCAATCACGGTATTTGCAAAGATTAGTTCTGCCTTTTGGTGCCCTTCCTTTTAATAGTGCTGTCCTCCTTGGCCTTTGCCCATGGAGCTGCATTTGGTGAAATGTTGGGGCTGAAACCACCACTCCACATGGCGGCCTGAAAATCCTTAGATGTCTTGTGTTGTGTTTTTTCCCCAATCCACACCAACACTCACAGACTTCTCACATGAAGTTTCTTGTTAGTGCCATGTTCTGAAAACCTTTTTATGATTGTGACACTTAAAAATTTCAAGTGATTTCACTTGCCTTAGTCTTGGATGTGTTTTTCCATAATAGCATTTCTGATGCTCTCAGAAAAAAGAAACTGCAAAACAATGAGCCATCTTTGGTTGGTTAGGTTGGGTCATAAGAACACTTTTTTAAATTTATCTTATTTTAGGAGATTAAGCAATGGTAATTCACCAAAAAGGTGCCAATAATTTCATTTTGTTTGAAACTGTAACTTTTGACATTTATAAAAACATTAATTTATCAAGATATTCTGAATTATGTGCTTGAACCTCTGAGTTCCGAATAATTTTGAGCAGGACTGTATCAGGATTCGAGAGGATGCAGCTGTAGTGTGTGCTTTCCTTCTTAAAGTGGAGGCAGAGTTGGGAAATAAGAGAAAATGAATTTGTTCTGTGCAAGCAAGCAGCACTGCTCCTGATTTATACATGAATGTGTTCTGTGGGATGTGAGAAAGGGTGGGTACTGCCCCCCCCCTTTAGCCGCAATGCAGTGCAGTTACTCACAGCCTCACACATTGTATAACTGTTGTCACCTCTATTTTATAAATCTTCACATAAGGTCAATGTGATATAGATTTTTTTTGCAGTGTCAACACATTAAAGAAACTGCCACAAAAAGTCTCTTGTGTTTAATTTTTCATTCTTTATTTACTGTTTCATATTGCATATTCTCAGCAGTTTATACATAGCACAGTCATCATTGTCCTAGCATTGCAGACCAGAAGAGTGAGATGCTGCAGTTCACCTGTCGGGAGAAGCTGCATTAAGGTGCACAACAAGCAAAATTCAAGTCTTTCATACTGATGCATCTGTAAATATAATATAGACATTTGTATCTCCTTAAATATACATTTTTATATTCAATATCTGTCACAATCTTTAGCTTGACATTGTTTGGACATCTCTACCCTTAAAGGCTTGTGTAGGTACAGCAGGCCCCTGCGGTCCCAGTGAGCAGGATTTGATTTAAATGCACTTGTTATTTATTAAGGGCAGTCGTCACATTCAGATAAAGAGTTTAGAGCATTCTGCATTCACTACAGTCGCACATCAGAAGCGTCAGGGATGTGTAATGGCCATACTTAGGGAGCAGGGGGTTATTTGCTACAGAAATCACTATTGCTTACATACCATTACCTGCTTTGTTTTGGACACTACAGTGCCCGTCTGGGCTGCTGGGTGGGTCCAGCCTCTCTGCCCTGTTCTCCCTACTCTCCCTTACAGTTCTTTGGCATCTCCACCTCTCTGGCCCTGAAACAGAGCTGTTCAGGCTTACTTCTTGGCCTTCTCCTCCTTGCTCTCCTTTGACTCAGTACTGGAAGATTTCTCTGCCTTGCTTTCTTCCTTCACCTCCTTGCTCTCATCTTTACTAGCCTCCTTTCTCTCCTCTGGCTTCTTTTCCTCCTTCTTGCTCTCTGTTTTTTCAGGCTCAGCTTTAGGTGCAGGCTTCTCCTCTGCCTTCTTCTCCTCCTTCTTGCTCTCTGTTTTCTCAGGCTCTGCTTTAGGGGCAGGCTTTGGCTCAGGCTCAGTCTTCTCTGGTTTAGGAGCAGAGGGCTTCTCCTCCTTAGCTGGGGGAGCGCTCTCTTTAGCCTCAGGCTTAGGGGCAGGTTTGTCTTCTGCAGGCTTGCTGGGAGCAGTGGGTTTTGAAGTGTCTTCCTTCTTTGGTGCTTCATCTGCTTTGCTGTCTTTCTTTGTATCGGGTTTGTCTGTCTTCTCTACTTTGCTCTCTGGCTCTTTCTCCTTGGGCTCCTGCTTCTTCTCCTCCTCCTTCACAGGCTGCTCTTTCTCTTTCTTTTCCTCTTTGACAGGCTGAGGTTTCTCCTCTTTCTTCTCTTCTTTAGGGGTTTCTTTGGCAGCAACAGGCTTGGCCTTCTCCTTCTCTGGAGACTTTGTTTCAGGGGTCTTGGGAAGAGGGGATTTAGACTCAGGGGATTTGCTGGGTGGGGATTTTGATACAGGTGACTTTGGTGCAGGGGACTTTGACTCATCTCCTGCAGGCGATTTAACTGCAGGTGATTTAGGAGGTGATTTCGCTGCTGGTGATTTGGATTCTGGTGATTTTTGGGGAGATTTAGATTCTGGTGATTTGACAGCAGGAGATTTAGACTCTGGTGATTTGACTTCAGGGGATTTAGGCTGAGGAGATTTTGAAGGGGGTGATGCAGCCTCTTCTGGGGATTTGGGCTTTTCTTCTTCCTCAGCTGCCTCTCCTTCTTCCTCTCCCTTCTCCTCTCCTTCCTCCTCCTTTGCCTCCTCTTCCTCTTCCTTTGCCTCCTCTTCCTTTTCCTCCTCTTTCTCTTCCTCTTGTTCCTCCTCCTTATCTTCTCCCTCCTCACCTTCTCCTTCCTCTTCTTTGGTTTCCTCACCTTCCTGTTGTTCCTCTCCTGCTTCCTCCACCTCTTCTTCTTTCTTTTCCTCCTCATCTGCCTCCTCTGTCACTTCTGTCACCTGGGTCTCATCTGTCTGTTCCTCCACAATGACTGTATCTGAGATCTCCTCTGCTTTCACTTTCAGGTGGGTAGAGAATCTGCTTTCCAGGTAGGAGTATGGACCTCCTCCTGACACAAAGCGATTCTCCTCTCCCTCCAGTAGCTTCCTGTTTTAAAGACAAAAATACACATTGATTAACATAACTTTTGAAATTCAGAAGTTAAAGAATCAATTTAAGGATATGTGGTTTAAACCCTGACCAACCTATAAGCAGCAATCTCAATGTCTAGAGCCATCTTCACGTTCAGCAGGTCCTGGTAGTCTTTCAGTTGGCTGGCCATTTCCCACTTGGTGGTTTTCAGCTCATTATCCAGCTGATTGATGGTCTCCTGCAAAGTAAAAACACAGCCTTGCTGGTCAAATATCAGCCTGACGTTATGAAATGATGTTACCCAATGAATGTGCACTTCTGGTTTTCTCTTTGACAAATAAGTGAGAGGTTTGTGCCTGTAGTGAGTTGAGGTCATCGTGGTGTCTGTCCTCGCTTTCCATGCGCTGCCTCTCCAGTGACTCCTTGGTTCCTCGGAGAGTCTCCAACTCAACGGTGCGGCTCTGGAGCTGACGGCGGTACTCTGCAATCTCTTCCTGGGACCCACGAATGGCATCCTGGTTAGACCTTGCAGCTTCAGACAGACGCTCCATACGGACTGCAGGAATCGCAGACAAAAGAATGATGTAAGATATTTTGCTGTGTCACACCATCAGCTGGCACAAGTCCCAAAACAGTTTTAAGTGACCTGTATATGCTGAAGCAAAGAGAAATTCAAGATTTGTATTCAGCCCATAGACATACACTGGACTTTTTTTATCCTGAGACATCTGACCTGTCTGCTGTACTGACAGCCTAAGAGAGCAGTCACTGCTGGGAGCGTGAGTGACCTTGACAGTGTCCATCTGCCAGTCAGTGGTCTGACTCAGCTTGCTCCCTCAGCCAAGCGTGAATGAGCCTCACTGCTGCAGTCAGCTGGACACCAAACAGGGAAGGTCAATACTGGCTGTATCAAGTCAGCATGTAAATGTACGACAGGGGGTCAATGTATAGAGCATTAAGTGGTGGAACATGGCACTGAACTACTGTTCACATGAAACCCTTTAGGCCTTTAAAGTTGTCTGCTTGTCTAGTATCACACAGATCAATAGCACAGTGGTGCATCTGGTCTTTTATCCACTTAAGCAGATTATCACAGTTACTGAAAATGCCTTGTTTCACCCTCTCTATAAAATGCAGGTTACTTCCCCTTCCTGGGAGGATGATTATTAAAAGCGTGAGCCCAGTGATAGAGCACAGTGACCTTGACGGGCTATTCTGTTTGTAAAGGTTCAGGGTTAAGATCCATTCAAAACAACAGACAGACACACACAGCGGACATGGGGCGCAAACAAGAACACGCCCACTGTTAAACCCAGTGAGAGTGCAAATGAATCACAGTCTCATCCCTCCCTGTGTCATCTCACTCCTCCAGCGCTTGGCTCAAGTAACAACGATCATTCTGCGGCAGCGATGCGGCCGCAGGGACACGCACCATTAAAGATGCGGTCACTTTATTTCTATCCTGATCGTTTCGCATTTTCTATTTCCATGATGTCTTAATTTTCGTCACTCGGCTTTAATTAAACTTTAATTCGATCGGACATTTCTAATACAACCAGGAGAATGAGTTAATCTGCAAAAAGAACTGGAAGTATGTTTGAAAAGGTGTAATGTCCTCTAACCAGACACTGCCACCCAACAACATAACCTAACAATGTTAAAACTCACGGATGTGGCTTCAGACACTACATTGCGCACAAACGACGTCTGTCTGTGATTTTTAAATCATTTTACACCTTTTTGAATCGTTACCTTTCTGAGAAGTCTCACCTTTAAACCATTCCTCTGCGTGCGTTGCGCTCTTGGATGCGTGACTGTCCAGCTGTGCGCGGATCTCTCGCAGTGCGCTGGTGACATCCGCCTTCAGCGCGTCCCGCATGTTGAAGCTCACCTCCGCACCTTGAATCTGAGCGAGGAGATCTGCCACTTCTTCTTCGTGGTTCTTCTTAAGGAAAGCGGCCTCCTCTTCCAGGGCACGGAGCTTCTTGTCCAGCTCCAGTCGCGCCAGCCGGCACTCCTCGACGTACTTTTTCATGGCGCGAGCGGCAGCCTCTAACTCTTCCCGGTTCCGCGCCTCATCCTCGAGCCTGACCCGCAGGTGCTGGATGTCCTCCTCCAGGTGCTCGTGCTCCAGAGCTGCGCGGGCCTTCTCTCCGGTCAGCTGCTGCAGGAGACCCCTCAGGTCACCCAGCTCTCGCTCGTAGTGCTCCCCGACCGATGCGCGTCCGGCCTGGCTCTGACGCAGCGCTGCCGCTTCTGCCTCCAGGTTGCGGTTGTGCATCTCAAGGTTCCGCACTTTGTCGATGTAGCCGGCGAACCGGTCGTTCAGAGCCTGCAGGATCTCTTTCTCGCTTCTCCGCGTCATGTCGCCGTTGAAGGTCTCCAGGCTGTCGGAGGAGGACGGCTGGCTGTAGGTGAGGCGGCGGCGCTGGGAGTGGAAGCCGCTGGAGGACACGGAGGCAGGCCGAGCCTTGCGGTACGAAGTCGGGCCGAAGAAGTGGTGGTCCACCGTGTAACTCATGATGGCCGGTTCAGGGGAGCACTGACTGCAGCAGGAGGGGTAGCGCTGGGTTTATATAGGAGGGAGGGAAAACTCACTAGTCAGCATCAGGACACAGTCAATTTAAAGAGATATCTTTTCTTCAGCATGCGCAGGAATACAGCCACAGTGGAAGTTGTTGATGAGTTGAATTTTTACAGAGGGTGTTAATGAGGTTTATTGAAGCAACAATCCTAAAGAGTAGGTTATTGGCCTTATAGCAAGTAAAATGTTTGTCAGGCATCAGTTTTCTGTATTATCTCCTTCAAAACATCTGGAGAAAATGGCTATAGTTTATATGTTACATGATTAGATTCATTTAGGGTATATTTGCAGCACTTTTTTATGATTATTAGTGATTATCATGGCTCTCTATACACACCTCTCATACACTACACATTTTCATGGTTTTGAGAAATTTGAAGAATTTGAAGAATACGTTTATTCATAATATACATATTATATTCAGGTCTGTGTGAGCTGATTTTGTGGGCGTGCGGTTTGTTCTGCTGATGCTCTGTAGCTTCACTGCTGCAGTGTGAGTTTGCAGATCCACGCCATCCCCCCTGGGACTCAACTCAACTGCTGGGCCATTGACAGTCTCTCTCTCTCTCTCTCTCTCTCTCTCTCTCTCTCCCTCCCTTTTCACTGTCTTTCTCTCTCATAACCACACATTTGTTCCTGCCCTTTTACTTCAAATCCAACTTTTCATCTCTCAGTTCTTGCCTCTTCTTTTTAGAAAAATAAATATCCAGATGTGCAAATGTGGTTGTAGGCCAAGCATGACATGTGGCAGCACTGACATAAAAACCAAAATCAACAGCAGCATAAAGAGCAACTTCATAGTGCATGTAGCATTGCACATTAGGGTGTCCACTGAGCTGCGATGATACAGCATTCACACAAAAACACACAGAGCTGTCTCTGCTGATCTAAAGGGATGTCTGCTTTGAGAAGGGGGCCAGCTCTGAAGAGCACGTACAGCACCTATTGATTACTCAAACTCAGGGTGAATGAGTTTGCTTCGCATCCCATAAAGGAGCAGTGAGAACTGTGTATATACCTCTCCCCTGAGGTGCATGTTGAAGAACACACTAGTTTCTCTGTGTCAGCCATCTTTCATCCATGTGAACTTGCATGTTGTTAACATAATGACACCCAGGGGACTGTATGACACAGAAGTCCTTAACCTATCGTCCAGTTATGGTGTCAAGTCTGTTTAAGGTCCTTAAAATCTTATTTTCAAAGGTGAAAAGCATTTTGTCATCTTTTCACAAATGTGTTAAAATGCATATGTGTTTTCTCTCCACATATCACATCTTCTGTGTGGGCCATGAGCATACCAGGCAGAAATAACATGTGTGACAGCCCCTCCCTGCACTGGCTTCATGTTTTATAGATGAGGACAATGGTGCTGAGTAGGCAGAATTCAGCTGTGATGTTGTGAGGGTCTCATGTTCAGTAACTCATGTTAGATGATACCTTGTACCAGCCGTTAAGAGCTGTAATCTAACAGAGATTGGACAAACTCGTGTAAGAATGTATCTGCAGATGAAATATCATAAAGGAGCTACATTTAGTGTTTATTAGTAATTATTGCAGTGATGGTGATTAGCGAGATTTGGTCAAAGATGGTGTTAAGAACCTCAGTTGTGTCTCTTAAATCTATTTCTATTATACTAAACAAATTAAGACATAGGACAGAATAACATATCCAGACGATGGAAGGTCATCCACAAAATGTCCACTAACAGTCAATAGGACAGAAAAATTAAGGCTGTTTTTAGCTTTTTGAAATGCAGCCTGCCCTTCAGTGGTGCCATTGTTCATCACAGTAAAATGTTTAACACAGCCTTTTATTAATGGAGGTTTGAAGTCTTGCCATGTAAATGACATTGAGAGGAGAAGAAGGTGGGAGGCTCTAGCGACCTTGTCCTTGAAGGGATGGATGGAGAGACAGAGGCTGAGTGAGACAGAGACAGAAATGGAAAATAGCAGGATCGATGCAGAGGAAAATGTCAGAAAACAGTGAAACCTTTTCTCAGGGGATGTGAAAGGCTTAGAGAACTGGAAGGGAAGATAGCTGTTGTGTGTTATGTGTGTGCATGTCTAAGCAGCTGCAAAGTGTGTGAGTGTATGCGGTGGAGCAGTGGATATCAGGATCATCCCTTGTTTTTCCTCATTGTGGTATATTTAGAGCTTTCAGTGACTTGAGACAAAGCAGGGAGGCTTTGATACAGACAGACAATGGAGGCTGCAGACAACAGGGAACAAGATGATGCATGGATAGGGGGATGACAGAGAGACATGGGGATGAGAGAGAGGGAAAGGAGTGGAACTGGGTGAGAAAAGAGGGAGTCACCTTGTGAGGGACAACGAGAAAAATGGCTGTCCTGGCAGTCTCGGGGATGACTCAGCTGAAATATAATTAAGGCCTTGGCTTGTGTTTACTTTCTTTAGACCTTTACATGTACATGCGTGTGACTGTGGTAGTGTACCAGAGTGGGCTCTGTCATTTTTTTAAGTAGCAGGGGTCCATCAATCAGAGTGAAACTACACACACTGAGGTTGTGTATGCGTGATTGTGTCTGTGGGTTTACTGTGACTGTTGTAAAGTTAATGACAACAAGTAAACAGCAGTAGCTCTTCACAGTTTTGTGGCTGTGTGAAATGTAATTGTTGAAGTTTCCAGAACACAACTAAACCTGGCTCTGTCACGGCGCCACCTGCTGGTCAGTCAGTGTTGTGCAGCTGCTGTTTCCAGATGTGCCCACAGGGGGCAGCACAGCCTCACCGCGCCAGACACACGATGCCTCCTTCACTTCCTGTGTCAAACGAGGGAAAAGTTCAAACAAAACATCGACTTTTTCAACCAACAGTGGCAGAAAATGTATCTTCAAACCTCTTTATTAAGTCAGTGGATCCAGGAAAACAACGAGTTGGTCAACAAATGGCAGGTAAGTTCACAAAGTTCAACGCCTCGTCTGTTCAGGGATGTAGCTCATTGGAAATAATGTAATTTATCAAACCTTTATACTGAAAAATAATAAAAAGGTCAAAATGACAATGTGGTCCTAGCCAAGGTCAAGGTATCTCATGACATACTACAGAGCATCTGTTACCTGTTTTTGGTTTAGCTGGACAGTAAATGTTATTTTATGGCCAGTGGAAGAAGTTTACATATATTTGGAGTAATATACTCTAATACTAACATACTTTAATATACAGTACTGTGCAAAAGTCTTAGACCACCATTAGGTTTTTTGTTTTATCAATGCTATAATGACCATATATAATTATTTCTCAGTCTCTTTATTAGAATACAATCAGAAAATGTGTCAAAGTATTAAAAAACAGCTTCTATATGCTAAAATGGTGAGTATTCAGCGTGACCTCTTACACTGGTACAGCAGCAGGAACGTGGCTCATAAACCTGAATGGGATGAACCCTAATTAATGTCATTGCTAACACCTGTTTTTGTCCTATTTCATGTCATATTGATGCTGTGAAAAAAGTCCATTACACCAGGTTTGTGCAACACATGCTTGAGCATCAAATACACATGTTGGTTGAGGTTAACTCATTGGAAGCTGCTAATATGTATAAGACCAACTTTCAATCACATCATCCAATTCAAAATGCCAAACATTTTGAATCTGTATCCAGTTTGTTGATGCAAATTTATTATCATAACTTTGCATCAGCAAAACTGGAGACTCAAGATGTGGTATTCAAGCTGAAGAATCAGGAGAGGTCAAGGACAAAAAAAAAGGAGTGGAAGGCCAAGAAAACTTTCAAAATCTGATGAGAAGTTTCTCAGAGTGTCTTCTTTGAGAGAAGAAGTAGTCCAGCAAGGACCTGGCTCAGCATCTGGCAGCTTCACAGGGATGAAGCTAAGTTGACCTTCTACGGTCTGAAGAAGCTAAAGGGCAGCAGCCAAGAAACCACTTTTTCAGAAGGGGACCAGGGTGAAAAGATTAAGATATGCTATATCTCACAAAGTGTGGAATGAAGATCAGTGGAAAGAGTATTATGGAGTGATGAATCCAAGTTTGAAGTATCCAGTTTGTTTGCTGATCTGTGTAATTTTGAATTGAATGATGTAATTGAAAGTTGGTCTTATACATATTAGCAGCTTCCAATGAGTTAACCTCATGCAACATGTATATGTGATGCTCAAGCATGTGTTGCACAAACCTGGTGTAACAGCATCATTTTGACATTAAATAGGACAAAAACAGGTGTTAGCAATGAAATTAATTAGGGTTCAATTCCATTTAGGTTTTAGAGCCAGGTTCCTGCTGCTCCAGTGTAAGAGGAGGTCACACTGAATATTTGCCACTTTATCCTATAGAAGCTGTTTTGTAATACTGCTACACATTTCCTGTATTTTCTGGTTGTATTCTAATAACTGAGAAATAATTATATGGTCATTATAGCATTGATAAAACAACAAGTCTAAGGGAGGCCTAAGACTTTTGCACAGTATTATGTATTAGAAGAAACAGTTGTACTTAACTGAAAGAACAGAAATTTCGACACAAAAATGACCCAAAGTCACTGTGCAGAAAGGCTCTTTTTAATAATTATCATATCATATGAAGGCAGTGGAAATGGAGCCTTTTCACTAACATTAAATGGTTTAGTATGTAAAATTTTTTTTTTGTGAATAAACTTACAACAACTATATCTAATCAATATTGTAAATTAAAAGAGAACCATCTTTTCTTTGAAATAATAATGTAGTGGTAATGTGAAGTAGCTTAAAATGAAAATACTCATATAAAGTTCAGATACATCCTAGTTGGACTGAAGTAAAGTACTTATGTAAATGTACTTAGTCACTTTCCACCAACGAACACTGCTGAAATGTAGCAGCAACACTGTGTTTCATCCTGTTCATGTTGTCAGTTTGCTTTCACTTGGTCATATCAACAGAAGGAAGGAGGAGGAGACGCCTTGAGCCGAGATCAGAACCAGACCCACCTGAGATGTTGTTCCTCTGAGTTTCACAAACTTTACTGGAAAATCCAAGGTGCTCCATCTTCTTCATAATTTAAATGTTAAGGTTAGCTTGTACCATTATGCATCTTTTAGCCTGCTCCTCTCTCTTACCCCTGTACCTCTCCTGCAGGTGTTCCTCCTCTTGCAGATCACACTCGTTTGGAGCTGTCAGTGGTGTACAATGCATGTGTGTGCGCTACTGCTCTGTCTCAGTTCACAGAAGCGGAGCTGCTCCTCAAACAATCACTACAGAGAGGTAGGCCTATTCTGTGAAATTATGACAAAATCGTAGATGTAGATGACATGGTAACTAATGCCATACACCCAATTTCATGTCAGTTCAGAGGATTCCTGAGCTTGCTCTTGTTCCCTGCAGCTCTACAGTTAACAGGAGACCACTCAGTTGCCTCAGACCCTCCTGTGTTTTGGAGAGCAGTTCTCAAATCAAAGGGAAACAATGCTTTGAATTCCTGTGTGCTATACCTTCTCTGTCTGCAGTGGGCAATATGGTTAGCCACCTGCCAGTTGAAAACCATACAGGAATTTAAGGTAAGACCCTGTTTTTAGGTTGTGATCAAACCTTATGCGTTTGGTGTGGTTTATTCAGTCTGGGTTGTTCAAGATAACGAGATGGTTGTCATTTAGCCTCTGGTGTGGACCAAACCACTGTACTAAGTCCTGATACGTTTACACTGTGTGTCTGTCAATGCAGTTTCTTTTAGCTTAACATGTTGGCCCTTGTTGTCTCCTTCTTTTTATATCTTCATTGTTTATGTGGATATGACAGTATTAAAATGTAAAACAATACTATATTATCTACTTGTGACGCAGGAGGAACTGTCCTCTCTGTTTGAGACACTGTGTGGTGGGGTTGGGAATGACACAAGGAGTGAAGCAAGGGGAAAGTCCTCTGACAATCCTCTACTGGTGACAGACCCAAGAAAGCTTGTTGAATTACTGCAGATCTGCACTTCCATTGCCCAAGGTCAGAATCATTCATGGTGTCTGTTAATGCAAATTCAAGGACCAGATACAGTTTGTGTGATCACACTAAAACTTGGAAACTTAAGTATAGAGTAAATATTTTGATTTCTGCTCTGTTTATTTTGTCATAATTAATTTACTATTTTACATGAACGCTACCAAAAGAGGGGCAGACAAACTATGTTGTAGTACAAGGAAAACATTGAATTCAAACAACTGTATTGATCTATATATACAATGCTGATTGTGATTAAATTGAGTAAATTTCAGTACTGGGGAGCAGTTCATTCCCCCAACCCATTTTTATCTCTATAAACTTCTTTCGTCTTTTTCTTTAAACTGAACACAAAGATATATAACAGTGACATAAATCGACTCCTTTTGTATCTCGTGCTTTGTAATTAATCTTGTGTTTTGCGGTGTGCTTTATGTTTCAGCTGCTGAAAGGTTGAGTGAGGGTCAGAGTTCAGAAGCACTGTCTGATCTGCAGTCAGCTTCTTCTCTGCCGGCACCAAGAACACTAGTAGCATATGTACACCTCCTGTCAGGCCACTGCCTTGTCCGTATGGTAAACATTTTCACTGCTCATACACACAAAATTAGCATACATCATGAATCGGCCTAATAGGTTTGTACATTTGCAGGCAGTAAATACAGTAAATGTGTGTTGTTGCATTTGTCTTCAGAGCCGCCCTCAAATGGCACTGCAGTGTTACAGGAAGGCACTGGAGACTGACTCCTGTTGTGTATGTGCTCTGTACCAGAGCATGCTCATCTACAGGCAGCTGGGCAACACGCAGGCTGAGATACAAGCTCTTCGACTGCTGCACTCAGTGAGTGACACATATACTCTTTGCACACATAGATACATGAGAGTGGATGAGGAAAACAGCTGTCATTTGCCTGTAAAATTATCCTTTTATCTTCTATCCGTTTGTCTTGTAGCTGTAGATTAATTATTTTTGTTATTAAAAAACAGTCCCTGCATATATGTATATTTTGTAGTGAGCAAAGAGTTTATTTTGAACACTGACATGTATTGACTTAAGTGGAGGCTTGCATACTGAAACATGAAACCTCTACTGTCTCACAGAGTTTGATGCTGCCCTCTGATACAGTTCCTATTCTGGCCAGTACCCATCCCCTCTCCATGTCCTTACTGCTCTGCAGCCAATCACTGTGCAACCTGCTCTCAGTTCCCTCTGCCCTCTCTGTCCTTCACACTCTGGCCTTGAAGTGTGTCCGTCATGGGAGGTGAGACAACCAGTATGGTGCAAGTCTTTTTCTTACTGACACCTGACCACCACTCAGAACCAGAAAATTGTGATGAGAATAGTGGACTCTGTAGTTGTTAAATGAGTGTGGTTGCTATTTCTGCAGGGTGTCAGAGGGTGTGGAGCATTATCTGGACCTGTTGGCTGTTCTACACTCAGAGGATCAACATGGAGTGAGAGTAAACACTGGCAGACATGCAGGATATCAATTAAGTATATTTGTGTACCCTGAAAGCTAATTTGCAAGTAGTCAGACTGACTTTTCCCCAAGGAAGAATACTGTCTTAAGATCTTATGTAACATCTGTTTCCTGTATGTCTCTGTCTTAGGTCCATGCTGATACCACTCCCCTCTGCAGGTTGCCTGAGCTTTACCTGGAGGCTGGTGCTGCCTTGCTCATGGCCCAACGGCCTGCAGATTGCATGGCGCTGTGCAATGAAGTCATCAGCACAACACTGGAACTCCTGCCAGAGAAGCTGGTGGTGGAAGATCCAGAGGACAGGAGTGAGGCTGAGACCAGGGAAGTAGGTACAGCGGGTGAAGATAAAATGCTAATGTTACTCTGGGTGGGGGCTGCCTACCTCCTGCAGGGTCACTGCCACACTCACCTGAAGGACTGGAGACAAGCTGTGTCTCACTACAGTAGGTCTGTGAGATTAATCTTTTTCCTGTCATAAAATGATCATGTAAATATACCAACACACATGAGAGATATGATTCTGCATTATAGGTGTATCAACCTGTTGGTGAAGGTCTGCTATAAAAAGAAAGGTACTTTTTTGATTTTATTGAAGCTTTGGAGAGAAGTTTCCATTCCACTCACAACCTCCAGCTACTGTTATTTGCATCATATCCTGCTGATCTTCAATTACAGGCAGCCCACCACAAATCCCCAGTGCAGACATGGTTGTCAAGCAGCAAACACATCTGTGTATCCTCCAGAGGCTGAAGGGTCTTTCATTAGCTGGTAGGGGTATCGGCTTTACCCATACAGACCAATTGAGAGAGGCACTGCGTGACCTCCTGCTCAGTCTACAAGCATTCCCAGGTGTGTGTGTGTGTGTGTATATATGTGTATATGTAATTTATTTACAGGATTATTGCAGTCAAGGCAGTTGGGAACAGAGAGGCTTCGCTATAGAAACACTTTAGTACCAACATAAAGCAACCCAATTTTTCCCTTTGTCTCCTTAGTTTCAAGTCAGTCAGTTCAAAGGTACTGTTAGTAATAAATTAATTAGAAATGAATTATTAGAAATAAATGTGCCTGGATTTTAACTTCAGGACTGTGTACAGATAAATGAGCTGAGTGTAAGTAAAGCTCATTTTCTTCAAATCATCTCTTTTCTTTAATAAGAAGCAGCTAGTTATGAAAATGTAAAGCAAACTGTTGCTATGATCTTCACATGTCATCTTCAAGGTTTTTGGACAGCATCTACCTTTCTCTTCATATATGAGCAGAGCACTCTTGGCATTGACATGATTGCACCACAGAACTGTAGTGAATCTGAACTGGGTTTCTGGTTCTTTGTTGGAACACATCATCATGTTATATTTGCTTTCTCAGAGTGTGTGGGTGCAGGTCTGTGGTGTGGCGAAGTGCTGTGGAGGCTTGGCAGAAGACAGGAGGCAGCAGCCTGTTGGGAAAAGACCTGGAGCTTCACCACACATTCTTCAGTGGAGTAAGATATTGTCATTCTTATATTCACTGTTTTCACTATTGATGTGCAGTATCTGCCCTATTCACAAGTCACATCTCAGGCTACCTGGTTAAATTTGTAAAGCTCTAAACACACATGTGGATACACTTAAAACCCACTGTGGTGTAGTGGGTTTTGATTGTACAAGCCACACTCAGAGGTGGTCAAGAACTTGAGTGACCATGCAGGGGTGAACACAGATGAATCCCCAACCACACCAAAACTACTCAACTCACCAGTGTGCATATAGCATGGAAAAAAAACAGTTGGTTTACCAATTCTACAGATGTTACACAAGGTTTTTAAAGCTGCTGTCAACCATTTTCTCTGTGTTTCAATTAGAACAATGATGAGCGTTTTATGTGATAAAGTTAGACAGCTTTAACATCACAAACTGAATTGATGTGGTCCAACCACAACATATATGTTCCCCTGTTGGACCCTAGTTGAACCTTGATACAATCTGAATGTGTGTAACCAACAGATATAAAATGTAATACGCCCAAACATAACATTTTTACAACAAAATTCAAGCTCTCAGAAGTGTATTTAACTATTTAAGTGTATTTAGAAGTGTATTAAAGAATCATGAAACTTCATGATTCTTTAAGCAGAGGACATTTACTGTGCTGTCATGTTACTCTACTGACTGTCTGCTTGACTCTTGTATTCTTGTGTTGCAGGGGTCTTCCTGTGTACGTACAGGAACCCCAGTCTGGCCCTATGTTGGACTCCGCTGAGCTGCGGCAAAGAATTCAGGAACTTGGTCCTACCTAGTCCACCTGGACAGGAACAAAAGAAGAATGGCCTATCACTTACTGAACAAGATAAGATTTCACTTGCCTTTAAACTGAAACCCATACCCACAACAAACATGTATCTACTGAGACAGTAAAACAGATTATATTTATAAGGACATGAGTGTTAGAGGCTGAGAATGAACATGTCTGGTGGTATAAGCATGATGTAAGATAACTAGATGTACTCTAAAGCTGAAACTGATTTGTTGGTGAAAATGTGTACTGTGTACACATGTTGGGCACGCACCAGTAATCAGGACTCTTATTTTAATAATTGGAAGTGATTTTCAATATAAAATAAACGTTCTATCCACGAAGATACACAAAAGTGTGCTGCTCTTTTTAATGATTTCTCCTATCAATAAACCGCTATGGCTAATTTGCAGTTTCTCACACACCTGATCTGTTATTATCAAAAGTGAAAGACCAGTTTCGTGTTTTTACGATTCTTCGATATCAACGCGGTAGAAGTTAATTGGATGACTGCAGTTGGCGACAAACCAATAAAAGAAAAGTTGATGAAAATAGGAACATCCTACTTGCTTGTAATTGGCTTAATTCCCCATTACGCTTGGTGACGACAGGTTCTAGTCTCCTTCATTGGTCGCCGAGTTTGTCAGGCAGCCCCCAGCCAATCAGAATACAGGATGGGTCCAGCTCACGGTATAACTAAAGAAAAGCACGGAAACTGCTGGTCTTTCGTGTGAAATCACGGAGAACGTTGAGAAACAAGAACCGGTTAAGCCTCTTAAACGTTAAGCTAGAATTTCTTTATTTATTGATAGTAATTCAGGTGGACGACCATGGCCTCGGGAGGGGAGTAAGTAGAAATATATTTTGGTCTTATTAAAATAAAATTGTTTTTCTGAACAATGGACATTAGCAAATGCCATTTAAATAGCTAACGTCAGCTCGGAATACGTTAGTTTATTAAAGTTAGCTCAATTGCTAATACATTAACGAGTTTGCTAGCGGGAGCGCTAATGGGGTCAGTTACTTCAGCCTCCGCACTTTTGTCCGTTGGTTGAATATCCTAATACTACAAAGCCACTGACAGCTGGATAGTATCCCGGTGAATTGTTGACAGTTGTTAGACTGTTGTCGTTGGTCAGTTAACGGTACGGAGCTAGCTGGTTGTGTGACAGCGACTCGACAAAGCGCAGTCATTGCTGTCGTGTTTGAATGCTAACGTTAGCTTAGCAACACTGTCAAGGCCAAAGCCATCCAACGTCTCACCGACAGGGTGGCCTATCCACCGGCTAATAGCCTATCTTTAGACTAGGCGTCAAATTGTCCGGAATACATACAAATGTAATCCGCAAATGACACAGATTTTGATAATAGACTAACACCTTTACGAAAGAAAACGCGTGTCATCCAGATGGCTAACCCCATGGCTAGCGGTCTACAGCTACTGAATTGTGCATCAAAGCTAGCGGGCTAACGGAGGTTGCTGTTCATTTTAAATGATCGACAATTTACGTAGGCTCTATTCCCCCGTTAGCTCAACGGTGAAAAAACACATTTAATTAATATGTAGTGAACGGTTACTTTGACAGTTAAAGCATGCACGATCACATTACAGTTGTATCGTTTCTCTTCTTTAGGGACAACCTAGCTAGCTAACAAAGTTTTTTTCTAATTCTTTTGCTGTGTCATCTGCGCTCGCTTGCCAGTCAGTTAGCTTAAAGGCTACCACTAGCATGGTAAAAACATGGAAGAGAAACAAAACCGGTCTAAGAGTTTTCTAGAAAGACGTGTATTATTGAACGTATTCGTTTGTTTTCGACAGTAGTTTGATTGTGAGGTTTGTCCACATGTAACATTTAGCTATTGTAAGAAGCTAATTGTGTAAACGACCTGTCCTCATTTACGGTGACAGAAATACGTGCTTGATTATACCAACTTGATTTTATTTGTTTATCATTAATGATGAAAGGATCTCTATCTATCTATCTATCTATCTATCTATCTATCTATCTATATTCATTATTTATTTATTTTGACCTATGTCTAATGATTTACACGTTGATTTGTAATGATTATTCCCAGATGAATTCTCTTAAAGTACGGACACTACAGTACGCGTGCATTTACATTCAGCAATACACACCACAAACAGTACTCTTACACTAAGCAATGCAAAATATACTTTGTAAATGTAATCAATAGTAGCAGTTCATACTTGAGGACTAAGTATGCCTGATCTCTTATGAAAGTGTTCAATTGATTTTAAAATAATGTTAGTAAAAGTTTTACGTGGGTGTGTGAGTGTGGACCCCCGAAAGAAAGCTGTCCTGAGATATATAAAGAAAGGGTATTCTACAATTTCCCCATGGACTTACCCTAGAAACTAAACCTGAAAGTTTGACTAGTTTCATGGAGCACTGAGCCAGGTTCAGTGATGTTACCAACCCTGTTGGACATGGTAATAGTGGGATGTTACTGGTTTCCTGTTTTCTTTCTATTGCATATTTAACCAGTAATTTGATAATGTAGTTTTTTTTGGAGCTGTATGAAACTTAGATGCATAATAAAATGTATTTTGTTTAACTTACAACTTGTTTAATCTGTTTCTTATTATCTTAGATCCAAAAATGATGATTTAGCCACTGCAATTCTGAAACAGAAGAACAGACCCAACAGACTGATTGTTGATGAATCCATCAATGAAGACAACAGTGTGGTCTCTCTCTCTCAGGTAAGCAGTTTTATCAATGGCTGATGTATGTACAAATTCACAACCCTGTGATTTGTTTTAATAGATCAACAATATTTGGACACATTATCTTGATATTTTGAATGTCAGAACATTGAGATTCATTAAATAATTTTGTATAATGTGTTTTAAGACCAAGATGGATGAGCTGCAGCTCTTCCGTGGAGACACAGTGCTGATGAAGGGAAAGAAGAGGCGGGAGACTGTGTGCATTGTGCTGTCTGATGACTCCTGTTCTGACGAAAAGGTTCGCATGAACAGGGTGGTCCGCAACAATCTGAGGGTCCATCTGGGCGATGTCATCAGGTGGGGAAAAGCACACACTTTTCTTAATTTCTTTTCACAGCCCTTAAAAACAGATGTTTTAAGTCTGGTGTCTCCCTCAGCATTCAGCCGTGTCCTGATGTGAAATATGGAAAAAGGATCCATGTTCTCCCGATAGATGACACAGTAGAGGGAATTACTGGCAACCTGTTTGAGGTCTATTTGAAGCCATACTTCTTAGAGGCATACAGGCCAATCCGCAAAGGTGAGTACCAATTTTCATTGTCAGAACAGAGATAAAATCTTTTTCAGTGTATGTCAACATGTAGCTTTGTTAGAGTGGTAAAACTAACATTTTTGTTAATTCTTTCTTTACCTTGCGAAGGTGACATTTTCCTGGTGAGAGGCGGCATGCGTGCTGTGGAGTTCAAGGTGGTGGAGACTGATCCCTCTCCTTACTGTATTGTTGCTCCTGATACAGTCATCCACTGTGAGGGAGAACCAATCAGGAGAGAGGTGGGTAGCAGGTACAGTGTATTGATTTAACATTTTCCAAAAATAAACCACATTGAAATGTGATAATCTTGTCTTGGAATATGCAGGATGAGGAAGAGTCCCTGAATGAGGTGGGATATGATGACATTGGAGGAGTGAGGAAGCAGTTGGCTCAGATCAAAGAGATGGTGGAGCTTCCTCTTAGACACCCTGCACTCTTCAAAGCCATAGGAGTCAAGGTAGAGAATCTTTATTTTGTATGAAGGAACAAGCAAAATTAGGCCTGTACTGTTGAATTTAAAGTGAGCTTTGAGAAATTAAAAATAGCACTGTCTTTCTCATAGATTTACCATTAAAATGTTCCCATGCTGAATTTTAAAGCACCCAGGATATGTACTGCATGCATACTAGTGAAGGAATGAC
This sequence comes from Rachycentron canadum, assembly GCA_038496675.1. Lineage (NCBI taxonomy): Eukaryota > Metazoa > Chordata > Actinopteri > Carangiformes > Rachycentridae > Rachycentron > Rachycentron canadum. Next base: position 14,345,485 of record CM076654.1, read on the forward strand.
CGTAGCAAATATTGATTTATCTTGTGCCCGATGTTGCTGCATAGCTGACATTATTGAATCATCGTATGACCACACCTAAGTAAATAGACAATCTCATATCTTGTATTTTGCTGTTTTTAGTTTTGTTTTACTCACTTTTGCTTTATCTAATTATGTAATTCTTCAGATGGTTGACTCAATAAAATCATTCTGCTTTCTAAAATTGTTTTTTGTCTTTTTCAGCCCCCACGTGGAATCCTGCTATATGGACCCCCTGGAACTGGAAAGACCTTGATTGCGAGAGCTGTGGCCAATGAAACTGGAGCCTTCTTTTTTCTGATTAATGGTGAGAACGGCCATTAAAATTATCTTCTATATGCACCTAATCCTAATAGGGGCTCATGTTAAATTTATCCCTGATGACTTTGCCTTGTAGTTGCTTGCTAGTCATACATTTGATTGTTTAAAATAAGTATCCTTTCAAAAATATCAATACTGTCAGTGGTTGCCTTAATCTTCTATGAGAAATCATTTCTGCATCATTTTTATAAATTTTTTTAACACATTTTCATAATGTTATGAAATTATTCTCCTGGAATAAGGTTTGAGTTAGAAAAAATGGTTTGTAGTGATCTGTTACATTTGTAGTTTTGCCATGTGTGTACTGTATGCATTGTAAGTCTCAAACACACTATATAGTGAGTTTAGCTATTACTTGAGTTTTGAGTAGTTTAGATGGTCTAGCTTGTAATCCATACATACTAGTTTAATATTGTCTGTGCTGTGATTTTTGAAATCAAAATCTTTGGCTCTGATTTTAGGTCCTGAGATCATGAGCAAGTTGGCAGGAGAGAGTGAGAGTAACCTGAGGAAGGCCTTCGAGGAAGCAGAGAAGAACGCTCCTGCCATCATCTTTATTGATGAGCTTGATGCAATCGCTCCTAAGAGAGAGAAGGTGAGCGGGAAGAGGGCAACACTAAATGGATAGCTGAATATAACAGTATAGTATAGAGTAGAGCCTATTTGTGTCATTTATTTATGTACTTTAAGTTTTAACAGTGATTATTTGCACATTGATTTCAAATATTGCCATTGTGGTTTTTTTTTGTTTTGTTTTTTTCCCTCATTGTCATTCAGTGAAAACATTTGGCTTGGAGTTTAAAATCTGAACAGTAATATTGCAGTGTATGTTGTGTTATTCGTAGACTCATGGAGAGGTGGAGAGGCGCATTGTTTCTCAGCTGCTGACTCTTATGGACGGCCTGAAACAGAGAGCTCATGTCATCGTCATGGCTGCCACCAACAGACCTAACAGCATTGACCCAGCTCTCAGGAGATTTGGTAAGTCATCTGAACGTCATTAGTGGCCTAGAAGAAGCATCCAATGAATGAATACATGAATTGGGGACATTTTCAACCAATTAAGTTTTTATAATCCAAGGCTAATTTTTGTTTTGGCAACAAAATTCCTATAGGTTATAAAATGTTTTTGTCCTGACATTGCACAGGTATACAGTGCAAGCATAGCCAAGAGGTAGCATTTATTTAAAACAATGTAGTTGTGTTAAATTGAGTAACCCTGAATTAAAATATAGCCTGAGATATTAGATTACTTGTTTTTAGTGTTGGATTTCAGCAGCAAGGAGGTGGGTTCATCTCTAGTAAATTTAGATGTAATGTTCAGCCAACAGCATCACTTGTGGTGTTTTGCACCTGAGAAATGTTCAACATCTGCTTGCATTGCTCCTAAATCATGTTGTCCAATCAATGATTAATGCTGCTTCCTGCTGTTAATTTTTGTGGGCTCTGTAATTAACCAGCGGCCGAGTGTCTCATAACATAGCAGGTATTTTAAATGCTTATGATCAGATGTTTTTGACAGAGGGTCAGAAATGTCTCTTAATTATCAAATCCTATTGCTTCTAGAAATAGAGATAATCTTGCAACATGTAACAAAGTGTTTTGAGACTTTGCCTCCACAACATGAAAAGAGGCACTAAGTTTTTGCAGATTGGGTCTGGTATGTCTTGTATTGCTCTTAATTTGTGTCATTGAAACTACTAAGTTTGTGTATCAACCTCTGCTGTCTCCAGGGCGTTTTGATAGGGAAGTGGATATTGGCATCCCTGATGCCACTGGCAGGTTGGAGATTCTTCAGATTCACACAAAGAACATGAAGCTGGCTGATGATGTTGACTTAGAACAGGTTTGTATAGATAGTTCTGTTCCCACAGCCATATGGCTCCTTACCGTACACTGCTAGGATCATGTGGTCGTTTGTAACTCTCATGTAAAACTACAATGGAAATAGTACGTAATTCTATTTTGTGGAATCTGACAGAATAAAACGATTTAATTTTGAATTGCTGTTATACTATAATCAGCTGCCCCAAATTCCTTAATTTTCATATCCAGAGAGCTGAGCATACTATGATGGAATTTTGAATTTGCTATTGCACATAAGTATGCGTTACTTGATGGATAAATGTAATGGATTGTCATATGTAGAGTTATAGAGTCATAAGCATTGAGTTGGGACCTGGCCAGGAACTGCTTTTTAAGAAATATTGTCTCTCTATATCTTGATGTAGGTAGCCAATGAGACCCATGGACACGTGGGTGCAGATCTGGCTGCCCTCTGCTCTGAGGCTGCTCTGCAGGCCATCAGGAAGAAAATGGACCTGATTGACCTTGAGGACGAGACCATTGATGCTGAAGTCATGAACTCACTTGCTGTCACCATGGATGACTTCAAGGTAACACTAATAATATGGTTTTTGTTGTGCGGTATGCATTAGAGAAAGATGGTGCCATAGTCTGTAAAAGTCATCTATATCGGTACTAATTTGCTCAATGCTGTTGTACAGTGGGCTCTTAGCCAGAGCAACCCTTCAGCACTGAGGGAGACGGTTGTTGAGGTCCCCAACATCACCTGGGAGGATATTGGAGGTCTGGATGATGTTAAGAGGGAGCTGCAGGAGTTGGTGCAGGTATGAAGATCCTTCAGAGGTGAGATCATGCCTAACGGTGATTATCGCAAACTATAAAACTAAAATTATGTCCCCTCTATTTAAATTCAGTATCCAGTGGAGCATCCAGACAAGTTCCTCAAGTTTGGCATGACCCCATCCAAGGGTGTGCTGTTCTATGGTCCCCCTGGTTGTGGTAAGACTCTGCTGGCCAAAGCCATCGCCAATGAGTGCCAGGCAAATTTCATCTCCATCAAAGGACCTGAGCTGCTCACTATGTGGTTTGGAGAGTCTGAGGCCAACGTCAGAGAGATCTTTGACAAAGTAAGAATGTTTTTAGGGTGTCTGTTACAGAACATGGGTCCAGAGAAGAATGACTTTTATGTTGTACATTTAATTGGTAGAACAACTGCATGCTTCAGCTAATTTCAAGCTTCAGAATAAATTTCTGTATTGCCCTGTTGCACTATTTTTTTGTGTTCTTATGTTTCCAGGCTCGTCAAGCAGCCCCCTGCGTCCTCTTCTTTGATGAGCTTGACTCCATAGCCAAGGCCCGTGGTGGCAATGTGGGAGATGGTGGTGGAGCAGCTGACCGTGTTATCAACCAGATCCTGACTGAGATGGATGGTATGTCCAGCAAAAAGAACGTTTTCATCATTGGGGCCACAAACAGACCAGACATCATCGACCCTGCCATTCTGAGACCTGGACGTCTGGACCAGCTCATCTACATCCCTCTGCCCGACGAGAAGAGCAGGATCAGCATCCTGAAGGCCAACCTCCGCAAGAGTCCCATCAGCAAGGTGACATAGAAACACTTAGATGCTACTTTTCTAATGTTTCTATATTAGAATGGTTTGTTAGTGTTTGAATACATTTTATTTCAAGTCAGGCCAAGTGTTAAATTAACACAGAACTGTAATACTCTAGAGTTAGTATTAATTTTACAGGATTTATTTTTTCCCTTTTTATAATTTCCACTGTGCTTAAGTTACAGTTGGTTATATTATGATAAATAACATCACAATAAGACCAGATCAGAATCAACCTTTACACACCTCTTTTGTGTGATAGGATGTGGACTTGGACTTCCTGGCTAAGATGACCAATGGCTTCTCTGGAGCTGATCTTACAGAGATCTGCCAGCGGGCGTGTAAACTGGCCATCAGAGAGAGCATCGAGAATGAGATCCGCAGAGAGAGGGAGAGGCAGACCAACCCATCAGCCATGGTCAGTAGTTTTTCTGTCCCCCTGTTTTACCTATTCACATCTGGTTGAGCATCTGCATATGACTGCTCCTCACCTGCTTCTGATTTTATTTCATCTTTATGTCCTTTTTTGCATAGGAGGTGGAAGAGGACGATCCTGTGCCAGAGATCAGGAAGGACCACTTTGAAGAGGCAATGCGATTTGCTCGTCGCTCCGTCAGTGACAATGACATTCGCAAATATGAGATGTTTGCTCAGACACTGCAGCAGAGCCGTGGCTTTGGCAGCTTCAGGTACATTTTCTGACATCTTGCATTAGCCCAAATGTCGGTAGTTGTGATTTTTGCAGAATGACAGTTTTGACATGTTGTGCAGTGTTGCACAAAGGCATGTGCTCATGATATTCTGATGTGATTGACTAGAGCAGAGTTAAAAGGAGCTGACTGTATTTCAGCCTCTAAAAAGATATTGTGACATAATCTGCTTGTTTAAAAACATGGTTCTCAGTGACTTGATGTCAGTCACTGCATATCCCCATTGACAATGGAAAGTGGTTATTAGTCACAAATCTGGACTAAAATTAGAGACTAAAAATATCAACTGCTGTATTAAAGAAGACTTTCCATCATAAATGGATAAATAAATTGTGCTTTTTCTTTCAGGTTTCCCTCCAGTGCCACAGGTGGCAGTGGTCCAAGCCATGGCTCAGGAGGAACTGGCAGCGGTCCAGTGTTCAATGAAGATAATGACGATGACCTTTATGGATAAATGCACACTGCCCCACAGTGGTCAGTACTGGGATCACACCTGTACAAATTCTCACCAGATTCCACATTTTTAGGACTTTGTGCTTCTTTCATGTGTTCCTGTTTTTTTTTTTT
>CM076654.1:14350531-14415648 GCA_038496675.1 Rachycentron canadum
CACACACACACACACACACACACACACACACCAACAACAACAATAACACACAGCCTGGCCTGGACTCCTGGAAAAGCTCTGGCTTATCTCTCCCCACAGATAGTGAAATGGATTAAGAGCCACATTTGGCACGTCCAGAGAACTGGACAGATAACCAGGAAAACACTCTCTCTAACTGCAATCACTGCTCAACATGATTTGTGTGTGTGTGTGTGTGTGTGTGTCAGAGAGAGGAGAGGAGAAACAGAGTGGATGCATTTTAGCTCTCGTATGCTTCCCTGTGTATAGGCATTGGACCGATGTGTGTCTGTGTGTGTGCGTATGGGCATGTGTCTGGAGGAGTGATGCAGTGGTTGACCCAGGACCCAATCCGTTAGAACACACATTCATCTTCCAAACACACACAGCGTGCCCAGACAAAGAGCTGTGTGTGAGAGGACGTTCAGCATGTGTGTGATGTCAGCTGGAGACAGAAAAGGGGAGCCCATCATATCCCGTTTATGTGTGTGTGGGTCTGTCCCCTGACACAACGTGCCTGCTCACTGACCCCCTGGTTATAGATGCTTGCTATGGAGATGATGGAGGGTAAGATTTCCTTCAAGCCTGGCAAATAACTTCTCTTCTCTGCTCTGCTCTTCTCTGCTTTGTTCACTCATTTAGAACTCATAATACATAATGGGCACAGTCTGTAATTTACTCTATAGTGAGTAGTAAATTTACTGACAGGTGTAGGGGTACATGGATACAAAACATATTACATTGTGGGATTGGACAATACATTAGATCAAATTTAAATTCATGTTAAAAATGTTTATGTATAATCTCTATTTTCATCTTTTTGTGTTTATTCCAGGTCTTGCTTGCATCCCAATTTACTCAGGATGTTCTGATATCAAATGGAGAAGAGAAGAGAAGAGAAGAGAAGTTTTGACAGCACATTCTCACGAGGAGAGGCTAAAACATGGCATTTCCATTTCTTTCTTTGCACAGTCCTACATGTTTGCCTACTTATCTGTCTGTCTGTCTCTCCCCTTCTCTGTCTATTAGAGTCAAATCTCTGTCTTAATGGGCATCTATTGTATCCTGCCTCTCCCCCTCTCTATTCACCACACTACCCCACACACTCCCTCTGAGGGGGCCCCTTAACCAGGCTCTCCATATGCCTGACCCCCACCTCCTTTCTCCACCTCCTCCTCTTTCTACAACCCCCTTCTCCTCTCCCCATCGCTTGCTCACACTCTGGCTTCTGCTCTGTTGCTGTTGCTGCTGCTGCCGCTGCTGCCCCACGCTGCCATCTGCTACAAGACAACAGAGGGTGAAAGAGGGAGGGAGAGGGAAAAAAAGGTGGTGAAAAAGAGTGAGTGAAAAGAGGAAGACAGGGAAGAAAAGACTGAGGGGAAAAGCAGAGAAAGAGAGGCAGATAAAAGATAAAGAGAGAAAGAGGGAAAGAGTAGATTTGGACACAATACAAGAGAGAGCAGAGAGGCTGTCCATCTGCTCCCCCCCTCCTCACCTCCCATCCCCTCCTGACACACAGCCTCACACACACCACAAAGAGAGTATTTAACCTCAACGTGCACACACACGCACACACACACACACACACACACACACACACACGGAAAGAGAGNATGATTTAAATGATGCTTTACATACCTGCTGTCATGTGACTTGTCTTTTTTTGGAAAATATCCCTGCATTTGAATTATTGGCATGAATGTAGAAATTAAATGGTGCTCAGCAGCTTTAATATCAAGCAACTAAACTAAAAGAAAATCAGACAGCAGGACCCACAGTGAAGGTTGTATAATATCATAACCTTCAGAAACACTTTTTGACCAAGTTGTACTTTTAAAGTAGAGAGATGGTGCCATGCAGATCACACTGTTGACACTTTCAATAAACCATCCATTGAACGCCATGTGGTGTCTTTATGTAATTTTTCCTTCCTACTGATAAATATTAAGAATGACCTGATGTAAAAAATGAGACTGACATGCTTTCATTTTGTGAATGCTCAGAGTTTTATTGTACTCACAACAAATTCAATATATAACAGTATTGTCTCTTTAACAGTCCATAAAATGTTGATAAAACCAAAGGTGACATTGCACAGACTTACACAGAACCTGGTGATGATTTATATAAGAGCATACTGGCTTGAGTTGCACTGAATTAAAGACAAGTATATAATGCCCAATGTTATGCTTTTCTAAGATGCTGTTGCTCTAATTACAAAGTTAAAATACCATCATGGTCCCACAATCTAATTTTCTCTAACTCGTGTCTTTTGCGCTCAGCGATGCAGATGAGCCCATTTTATCGGTGGATAGTTCCCCCTCTTCATTCTGTGTTCTGGGCACTGAGATCTTCATAGTCAACAGGTATAGTGTCTATGAGGGAGAGAAAAAGAGAGAAACTCACATACAGCATATGTAGCTGACTGGATTAACTTCAGATTGCAGATACTGACCGTTGCAACGATATTTCAAATTGGACCAGATGATGTTTTCCTGAGAGAAGCAGAACACTCCCAGCCGCCCTCCTCTCATACTGGTGTCAATTATGACCCCTGTGTCAGCCACCAGGTTTGATCCCTCAAAGAAGCGAGCCCTGGGTCACACATAAGGATAAACCAGTTAGTTAGGTCACACAGAATGAGTGTGTATGAGTCTGAGGTGGTGTGTGTGTGTCTGTACCTGATGTAGCCGACCTGTGGCCTGTGCTGGAGGAACCAGCGGTAGGAAACCTTGTCCTTCCAGCCGACATTCCTGGGGTCCTTCCACAGGAGACGGACCTGCCCCTTGGTGTCCCCTGTGTGCCAGAGGGAGTTCCTCAGATGCTCACCTGGACCTGTCTCAGACTTCACCATCTGGTGGTGAAGGGCGAAAAAAGATGAGGGAGGGGAAAAAACTGACATTGGTAGAACAGATGATGACGACAAACACACATCCCCCAAACCTTGAGCTGTATTCCCGGCTCGGCCACAGCTCTGAAAGGCGCAGCCTGCCAGTAGGTTTGTTCTGTCTGTTTCCACATCACCACATAGAATGAGGAGGAGTCCTGGTAGCCAAAGATGAAGCCAGCGTAGTCATCATCTGTCACGGTGTTCACGTGGAACGTTCCCTCGAAGTCGACCCCACTGAAGGCTTTGTAGCCTGTGGATGTGGACAATGGATAAGAAACACAGCAGCCCTGGTTAGAAAGGACCTGCTGAGGAAAAAGAAATGAGGATGTGAAAGTATGAAGGTATTGTCCACTTACCCACAGCAAGGCCTGGGTCAGAGTTCATGGTCTGGACTATCTCCATACCCTGTCAGGACAAGAAAGAGTGAAGTCAGTTTATTCGTGCTGTCACAAGTCAAATGTGATATGGTGTTGAATTTCTTCCCTATAGTCCAGAGCTCATTCATTTAAAATATTGAATAGGGACAGAAAATAAAATGTTTGCACTACATATACTTCTGAAACAAGTGGTCAGCTCAGAGTGATGCTCTGTTGTTCACCTGGTTGAGAACCACCCAGTTGGGGTCGATCTGAGAGTCCCCCTCTGGGTCCAGCACTACAGTCTGATATGCTCTGAAGTCAGTCAGGGTGACCTCAGCGTTCTCTGGGCAGTGGTCGATTATGTCAATCACATTGTCTTTGTCGAAGTCTCCTTCACATGCATCTCCAATATTGTTGTCTGAAATACAAGGACAGAGATTAGCTTCACCACACAGCAGCAAATTACTCCACATGCAGGGACACACACGGGCTCAAACATCAAATGATACTCACTATCAGAGTCCCTTTGGTCGACGTTGGCAACTAGTCTGCAGTTGTCATTATCGTCCCGTATGCCATCATTATCATCATCATCATCACAGTCATCTCCCTACCAAAATAAAGTGAGACACTTGGAGTAGTATAAACACAGAGCCATCTATACATCAGCATATGTGAGATGAATGAATGAAGTGTGATGCATTAAATAAATGTAGTAAATGATGGAGGAAGTTGTGGTTTAAAACCATTCCATCCTTGTCAGTGTCCAGCTGAGAGGAGTTGATGATTGTGGGACAGTTGTCCTTTGTGTTCTGGTGACCGTCCCCATCACTGACAAGAAGATGAGGAAGATGGGAAGGTCAAAAATGACAAAATATTACACATCTTAATACACATTCATAGGGGGTCTCTACCTGTCTATGTTGTCATCACAGGTATCTCCTACAAGGTCATCGTCTGAGTCAGACTGCAGGTGGACAAAACAGACGCTGTGGGTCAGAGTTATGGCAGCAGATGATCATAATCTCTTTCAGGCTGATGTTTGGCGTGTTACCTGATTAGGATTGGCCATATCAGGACAGCTGTCACAAGCGTCTCCCACCCCGTCGTGATCTCTGTCTCTCTGGTCTGGGTTGGGGACTCGCTGGCAGTTGTCAAGGATATTCTTCAAGCCTGAGATCATAAACATGCAAATGCTTTTCTACTTCATGTGTGAAGGCATTGACAGGGAAATAAAAAAAAAAGCATGATAGGACACAGCCAACAGACACAGTCTGTCGAATGCATCAGCAGATGGCAGTGTTTGTTTAAGAGGAAGGTGAAATAGTTTCCAGTGGCCTTCACTGCCTGGCAAAGGCTTAATGTGGAAAAATGTTTTTAGAGAGACAGACATGACCAAGCGCTGAGCCTTGGGAGTTAAAGTTGTAGCCAAATGATCAAGTCAAACAGAATCTAAATATACAACATACGTCAGCATATAAAGGTAGCGATGCAGGCACATACAAAGGCAAGAAGTTAAAACTTTTTCCATTGGAACAAATGAGAGCCAATCAGTGAGAGCTAAGTGAGAAGCGTGTGTGAAACAACACTTCAGGATCCTGTTGGAACATTTTAAGATTTAACAGTAGTCTTTTGGTACAATTATCAGCTATTAACATTGTCTTACTAAAGTTATTACCATTAAATGATGCAATAAAAGCAGCTATGGTCCACTACCTATACCCCTATACCTCCAATAGTAATAACCATTCAACTTTTTTAGCCACTATGGCCTTTTACAAAAATGACAACACTGTGTCCTTCTCTTCACACCCAGTGATGTAAAGCAAAACTACCAGAGTATATATTTCAGTCAATAATTAGTTGACTGTTAAATACCAATAAATATACTCACCATCTCCATCCATGTCATCATCACATTCATCTCCCAGCCCGTCCTGGTCTGTATCTCTCTGTGAAGGATTGTCCACTACTCTGCAGTTGTCACATGCATCACCATGGAGATCCTTATCGCTATTCCTCTGGTCCACATTAGGAACAAGCCAGCAGTTATCCTGGAACAAAAAATACGAGGTTTGCTTTACAGTGAATAGTCCTCAGGCACCTTAAAGTTCTTCTTAAATTCCTGTTCATAAGATTTGTAAGCGTTCATTGAATGCTGGACCTGTGGTCACCTACTTCTATGTTAATAATGCCGTCATTGTCTGCATCATCATCACAGGCGTCACCCATCCCGTCCCTGTCTGCATCCTCTTGGCCAGAGTTTGGCACAAACACACAGTTGTCCTGGACCATGTGGAGAACACATGCACGCAGTATTATGTTTAATACTACAATGAATTAAATGCAAAAAAAAAGAAAAAGAAAGAGGGTAGGAGAGATAGGAGTACCTTCTTACAGTTGTTGTCTCTACACTGGAGCTTATTGTCAGGATAAGCATCAATATCTGTGTCTTTTCCACACTTGTAGCCATTACCTGCCCAACCAACGCCACACTAAACAAAACAGACACAAACAGAGGAAATGGCGTGGCATGACATGTGGAACAGGGGGACAGTGATTTATATTCATGTGAAAGCTGAAGATGATGGCAGTATTTTCTGATTCTTTACCATACAGCTAATGCTGCCATCTCGCGCCACGACACACTCAGCGTTGGGGTCACAGGGGTTGGGTTTACCGTTGGGGCAGAGCCTGGTGCCATGGCAGCCTCCCACCTGGTCACCTGTGAAGCCGGATTTACATTCGCCGCAGCGGAAGGAGCCCTGGCGAGGATGGTACAGAGTCAGAAACAGGGGCGCTCTGCTATAAGAGAGAGCAATAACCATGCACCAGGTCCAATGGTCTTACCATAGTGTTGTAGCAATGTGAGTTGGCAGTGCATCCTCCATTCTCAGGCGGGCCCAGACACTCATCAATATCCTCACATACCTGGGAGGAACAGTGAATAAAGTGTAAAGAAAAAGAATCACACTCAGTTGACAGGCACAGATAAAGCAGAATTAATGTTTTATATTTTTTGTTGCACCTGTTTGTTTGATTTAGCATAGGATACCCCCACTCCATTTATCTCTGGTCCAGTGTATCCCAGAGGGCATTTCTCACAGCGAAAGCCAGGAGCAGTGTTCACACACCGGACACCAGGGAAACATGGATTAAACTGGCACTAAAACACACAATAAAACACAGAAGTGGGTCAAGTGCTAACCAGTGCTACCTTCATTTCCTGTTGCAGAAACACGTGCACACTAAAAAGAATATATAATCCAAACCTCGTCTACGTCATCACAGTGCACCCCATCTCCTGTGTATCCATCAGGACAGGGGGCACACTGGAAATCCCCTGACTCTGAACGGATACACATGTCCTGTCTGAAACAGGTCCCTGGCCGGCACTGAGTCAAATGTTGAGGCTGCATGACAAATTGTCCTGGACCTGGAGCTGGACCAGTGTTGGTTGGACTTCCTCCAAGACCTGTGGGGACACAGACAGATATACACGCACACTGTTAGAATTTAAATTCTTGAGTAGTGTCTAAATACAGGATATTAAATGTTTGGACTTCTTACCACAGACAAGACACTCTGCAATTGTGTTCCTCAGAAAAGTTGTCTCCTTAATCTTAACCAAAAAGAAACAGGGTGGTAGAACTGTCAGTCAGAGTAAACTGTGATGTTTGAGTAAATGTTTTAACACTTTACAGCCTATATGAAAAGAGGCAAATAATTTTATCTTTAAGTAACTGCTGAAAATATGAACAAGACTAAAAAGAAAGGAAATAAAATATGTGTCTGCCTTACATAAAGGATTCTCTGTGTGTGTTTATTGCTTTAGGCTCTCTAACAAATCTCCTGCTTTAAATGATGATCTGAAATCACCTGAGGTAAAGGGCTGATTTTTGATTTACTCATCTGTCTGTTACTTATGTTACATAAAGCCTTCAAACAAAGTCGATCAGCAGGTCTGCAGAGTCTGCATTCTCACTTCTCACAATAAACTGCAAATTTTATTGCAAAACAAATCTCACCACAGAGAAAGGGAATTCCAAATGGTTGTAAATCAGCTTGCATTTTCCACTTTCAAAAGCAGGTAATCCAAATCTCTCCACATTTACTATCAGTTACATCCTGATGTACAGCTCAACAAATGTGTCTTCCATTTCAACATGGCATTTTATCTCAACACATATTTTTTTAAAAGCAAGGTGGCAAATAATATCATTAAATCATTCAATTACTTTCCACTTCAACATTTGTTTTTGTGTGTTTTGTGTGAATATGTCACCTGCTGGTTGAGTAGGTCCTTCATCTCTGATAACATGCTCCTCAGCTCCAGCATGGTGGCCTGGTCATGTAGTGTCCTGCCTCCATGAATACCTGTGAGAATTTCACAAATCAGAAATAGAAAAACAGATAAAGTAACTATGGAAAAATATTAGGGGTTAAAGAATGGCAAGTTATTCGGGTTGCTAACATTGCTGTGTGAAATCACTTCAAAACTCTGGCAGCTGTTAGATGTAAGTTAAAATGACAGCATCTCCGTGTCAGGTGATCTCACACAGTCAATAAGTTGCGATTTGTTCTCACCCAGCAGTTGCAGAGATTCACCCTGATCCACACTACAGTCCTGCAAGGTGGCTACATTGTCTATAGTGTCCCCTGTCACCAGCTTTAAGTCTGTAAGTTCATCCTTAGAGAAAAACAGAGGAAAGGAAGAAATGAAGAATGAATGAAATTAATTTAGTGCAAATCCATGAAGAGATGGTCAAATATATTCATGTTGACACATGCTGATGTTTGGGCTTCACCATAACACGTTTTTATGCAGCACGTGTGTGCAATGTAATGTAGAAATACTCAAGCCTCTTATTCACCTGTCCACTTGACTGTAGGGTCCTAAGGGCCACCCTGTTGGGGCCTGGTGGGAGTGACCCAAACGCAGCCGGGAGATCATCCAAAGTGTGCGCCAGTCTGCAGTCCACATAGATATTGAGGCGAGGTGGACTTCGCTGTAGACCGCTGACGTGTAGCATCACATGATGATCTCGGCCGTCTGCCAGGGAGGCGTGGTTGAAACTGGTTGCACCAAATCTGCCGTCAGTCTTCTGGTAACGAATGGTGACTGGATGGAGAGAAGTGAGAATAAATGACAGGATGGAGAGAAAACAAGGAGTGGGCAGAGGAAGGAAGGAGGGGAACATAAGTTAAAACAGACTGGTGAAAATGGAGTGTGTGGTTGGTACAGGCAATGTTATATGTCTCAGTATAATAATTATAATTCACCCTTGTTCAGTTTGGCCTGCACACTGAAGTCCAGGTACTTGGTGTTGTCTTTGGGGTTGATGACACTGTAGAGAGAGGTGGGGCCCTTGCTATGGAGCCTGAAGGAAGAGAGGAGAAAAGCTTCGTCTTGTCCTTTGCTCTTCAGCTTTCCTTGGAGCAAGTCTGGCAGGCAGTCTGGAGAGTCCAGCAGGTTATAGACTAACACAAGAGAGGATTGTTAAACACCTGCATTACGCTGCTGTAGATCCATTGTAGAACAATTGTGACAAAGCTGCAATTTAACATATGGAGGAAAAAAATGAAAACACTCCAGTCTGGTTCACTACAAACACAGCTGACTTTTTTGACAGAGTTTTCTGAGTTGTGTCTTAGTGACGATGGCTCACAGTGCACAGTTGACTGCTGAGTCAATGCACTATAGTACTTTATTATGTGTGACAGTGTATCTGCATCTGTTTAGGTGGGTGTGCACACGTGTGTGTGTCAGAGAGTGTGTGTGTGCTGGTGTGCACATTCATGTTTGTGTCCTGCTGTGTTTTATAGAGTGGTAGATGGAAGTTGCAGAAAGGAGCAGCAGTAAACTCTTTCCACTGGAACAAACCCACTGCTTCACACTCACATGCTAACTCACATACACACAAAAACACTTGCACGCAGCCATTAGCTGAATTCAAGAATAATTCGAAGTGACAAATTGTATGGAAAAATCTGCGTGTAGATTCCAAGCAAATCAACCTTTTGCACATTAACTTTCTCCCTTGGTTGTTGCTGTTGTTTTACCATCTAAAACTGGCCTCATTTAAGTCAGACTGTTACTAGATCTTGGATGTCAAACTGCAAGCCACAAAAAAAGCCAATTTCATGCCAATCAAATCAACAGAATTGCCCCGGTTAATTGCAGCTTCCTGCAGATTAGAAGTTAGAAGAGCAGATGTAAATAGAAATGACTTACTAAAAGAGGGATACATAGAGGTTTACCATGCGCAGCATGCAGACACACACTGTATATAATGTTTTCCAGAAGGATGAATGGTAAAGAGCCCATACTTACCAGTGCCTTCAGCTGTGACAGTGAGCACCAACTGTTGCAGCAGCAGAAACAGAGCTGCCGATCTGGCCCACATATCCATCACCAGTGCTTCAGAGCAGGACACACCTCAAAAGAAGCCGTGACCCTGGAGAAAGAACAAAATATCCTCCTGTGGATTAGTAAGAGCGTCACAGGCTGATCAACTACCGAATGATGGACAAGCCCAGATCTTAAAGCAAAATATGAGCAGAGGTGAGATGGTTTTGCGGCCACAGGCACAGCATTTAAAGCAAAGGGGAGTGTTCTCATATGATCCTGTTGCGAAAGTGGCACAGTGTAGGGACTATTTTAATAGTTTGGGGGAGTGTCCCCTCGCTACTATTGTCTGATTGAATGATAAGTTATATATTATCCCTGTTTGTTGAGGTTGGAGTGGTACTATTGTATGTTGGAAACAGTAAAATAGGTAACAAATAATTGTGAAAAAAAATATAAGGTATCACACATAACATTTTATTTTAAAAGGGATTGTTGAGTGCTGAATTACTTACACTGCAGAAGCAAATGTGAGGAATTTTTATGTATTTGACTTTTTTTGATTTAAAGTTAAGATAAAGCCTTTATCCCTTAAGTCATTTGTGTTTACTGTTTGGGGATTTGTCATATAATAGCATAAAAAGTATTCTAAATCAGCCTGCATACACTCAGCCAACTCTAAAAAATGTCTGAAATGGATTGTGCCTGGGTCTTGAGGGAGAAAAACCCTGAATCCAGCTGGCTATAGTTTCTCACAAACATCACTGAACCTGTGTCATAAATGTGGATTTAATCTCCTAGCTCATCTTCAGTAAGCCAGTTGAACTGTGTAACTGTGCCAGATGTTTTGAATTTTAATTCAGCTTCATTAAACTTGTTCTGAATGCCTCTGCAAAGCTTTTCTAAATTCCATCTGTTGGAGAATCTAGGAAAGGGAAGACAAAGAGGGCTAGACTTGGGACGGTTTTTAACCCTGGAAACATTTCATGTTGGATGTCTGGTACTCGTCTTAAAAGTTTTCTCTACTAACCTCAAGTAGATTTCAACATCTCAGCAGCTGGGCTGATCCAAACAGAGACATTTACCATCCCTCGGTGCACTATCACTGTGGATCTGTCTGTGTCTGGCTGTCTGGTCCCTGACAAAATGCCTGGCAGCCCTTAACAGTGTGACCATAACCTCTGGCACAGACATCATGTTATTGTTGTTGAAAAGATATAAAGCACTAGAAAATGGAAATTACCATTTGACATGGAAGTAAAAATATAAAATGATGTGTTCCATTTTAAAACAAGAAATCAGACCATATAAAAAGAGTAACTGAGTGATATGACTTTTTGATGCCATATTAAACTTTTGACATGTTGGAAACATAATACACTGACGAATAATCACTACTCAAGGACTTGGGTAATGTTAATGAAAGATTAAGATAGCCCATCCATCCATTAGCCATTATTGCCACCGTACTACCATGCGGCCAGAATAAGATCGTATCATTCTTAAAATATAATTCATAAATATAATGCATTTGTTTTATTGGTGCCATTTTACAATATGTACACATTTCACTGGTGGAAAGGAAGAGACAAGGAAGGAAGTATGGAAGAAATAAATGCTATTATATAACTGACAAGTTGTGGACAAATCTTTAGAAAGATCTTTGACAAGAGGCAGCTTTAAACTAAGTTTAAAAATATATAAGTAAATATTTCTTTATATAAATGGAGGGTTCAAAAATAGAAAAAGTGTCCCTAGGCAAATGTGGACTACATAAATAAAAATTGGCTTCAATTGATTGTATTAATGAACTAATGTGTATGGATCAATTTACATTCTGTTTATCTGCACACTGGTCAATATCTAAATAAATCATTCCTGATTAATTCTGAATCAAAAAAGCCATCAGTCATAAATCTTCAGTTCAGTCTTTATGCTGCTCTGGAGCCTATACTTCACGCGATCCTCCTCAGGCCAGTTGAATTTGTAATGGTTGGACTTAAATGTTTTCTCGCTAATGCTGTCATATGCCTTGTTATATGTCAATAAATTCTTTCTCATTAGATGTACTATTTTTGGTGCCCCCGCCATTAAAGTGGTGATTGTTGTCCCTCATTCCTTCATGATTGCTTCACCATTACTTAGCATTTTTATGATCCCTAAAGTGAAGTAAAGCATCAACCTAACAAACCAACTAAGAGCTAATGAGAATTTACTGGGAATTAACTAGTGTAGTCATTGAAAAACTCAAGGCAGGGGAAAGAAAAGCAAACAAACAAAAAAAAATGCCTACATACACCGACATTCACACTGATGTTCACACTGATATTCACATGCACATGTGCAGCAGCTCATCCTGATGACTGACGTCATGTCTTCGCCTCTGCAGCCTCTGAGGTGACGGATGTGACAGGTACGTCGTGACGTCAGAAGCGCCCACCAAACATGGCGGCTGCCATGGAGCTGAGATGCTGGGGAGGAGACTGGGGTTTGCCCTCCGTCCACACCGAGTCCCTCATAGTCCTGGTAACGTTATCGTCTGTTTGTAAAAACCAAACTCTCCTCTGTGTTTTCGTCTCCGCTCCCTCGGCAGCTTTCTCTCTTTGGTTTTCTCTGCTTCCTCTCTGTGTATCTCTGGTTAGCTCCCATGCTAACCTGCCTACTGCAGCCTGTTTGTCGGCTGCCTAGATATTCAGTATAAACAAACAAAAAAAATCCAAGTTGTAGTTAATGTTTGTCTGGTTATAAAATAACGGCGGTGCGTCCTTCAGGTGTGGCTGGTTGTGAGAGGTCACTCCCATTGCTAACAGAGCTTTGGTCCCTTCAAGGTCAGCTTGTACAGGGTCCGATTTGGACTGGTTGTGTTTTTGTCCGCACCTCCTGCTGTGGGACCATCAGCTGTGGCCGAGGCAGTAACGACCTTGTCAGAAAATACACGGAGAGTTGTTTGCTGGTTGTTTATCATGTTGTCCCTCAGTGAATCCATGCAGTTTCAGCTCTTGCCACAAGGTGACACTTTGAGTCATTTTCTGACCAGGAGGAAAAGTGATCTACTTATGCTTATTATACTTATTGTACTTATTTTTTCTTGTTATTATTATTATGCTTTGTGTTGTTTTATCGACTTCATAATAAGCTAATTACAAAGTCCAACACATTACATTTTGTCAGGGATAGTTCTGGACTGATCTTATCAAGTGAAAAACAAATGTGAATTTTCTGAATATAGAAATTAGAAGATAAAATCATATGAACAATCATAATATATTCAGTCCCACTGACTGACTTTGAATCACTGGATTTTCTCTCAGGCATACGCCAAGTTTTCTGGGGCAGAAGTCTCAGTTTCTCCAATAGACTGGACATGGAAAACTCTAACAGGTGAGCTGCAGCTTCTCATAAATAACAACTTTATTCATGTCGCTTGGTGATCAGTAAAGAAGTCTACAATATCTGTATAATCCATTTGTAGTTTTCTTTATGCTAACACTTCAACAGTATGCATGCTTAAAACCACATGATAACTGTGATACTATATTTGGAATTTTTTGGAGCTAAAACATGCCAAATATGTTGAAAAAGACAGATTTAAATAATGTCTTTTCATGAATCTCATTAGTTTCTAAGATTTTACTAACATGTTAATGCAGAAGTACCGCCTCTCCTAACAATCTTTACCTTTGTCTTGAGTTATAATATCCCTGTTGTTCAACCTGCAGCGACAGTCCCTGAGTTGCTTTGTGGTGACTCTGCGGTGCAAGAACCAACACCGATACTCAACTTCCTGAGGAAGCAGGTGAGCGTCTGCTCAGGTTTGCTCACTATCCATCATCTGGTCATTACGTCTCCAAACCCAACAAACAGAATAACATACCATCATATTTATCATTTTCATTTTTTTTAGAGGTTTAATGCAGACTTTGAGCTGACAGCCAGACAAGGAGCAGACACCATGGCATACATCGCCCTGCTTGAAGAGAAACTACGACCAGCTCTGGTAACACTATATACCCTCTGTTTGTTTCCTGCCAAACGTGTATCTGTGAGTACTGTTAATGTTCAGAGTGAGGTTTTGTCTCCCACAGTTGCACACTTTCTGGGTGGATGCCGAAAACTACGCCAATCTGACAAGGCCATGGTTTGCATCACGCTCGCCGTTCCCTCTTAACTTTCTTGTCCCTTGTCGCCATGCCAACACTGCCCTCTCCCGCATCCTGCTAACCAAAGGAGAGGCACCGCTACACAGAATCAGTGAGGTGGAGGGAAAGGTGACTCCTGATCTGTCTGATTCACTGGTTGCATGTTGTGGTCAGCCCTGTCTCTCTCTTGTTTTCACAACTGTGAATCTTTCTCACTCTGTCTGCCTCAGATCTACAGTGATGCTAAAGAGTGCCTGAATCTTCTCTCCTACAGACTGGGAGCAGCAAACTACTTCTTTGGCAACTCGTGAGTTCTTCAATCGTTGACTTAAATGTTCACTTAAAGCACCACATGGTTACATCATATGTACATGCAAAGCTACTAAAACATTTTGCAGTGTTCAATATGTGCAATACTATTTTTGATATTCATGTTTCATAGCCCTAAAACACTTGAATGTGTTTTTGTATATGATTCTTTGATTGTAGGCCGACCAGTCTGGATGCCTTTGTATTTGGTTTTGTGGCTCCACTCCATAAAGCTAGTCTTCCCAGCAGCCCTCTGCAGAGCCACCTCAGACAGCTGGATAACCTCACACGCTTCTGTGACACTGTCCTTGCAGTCTACTTCAGTGTGGACCAACCATGTAAGATCACTACTGGGAATATTCTCAATTTAGGGTTTAAACTTGGTCTAATCCAGACACAATGATGTGGAAGAATTTTCCATCTGCTCACAAACAACTAACATCACCAGAATTGTCCTTCCTCTTCTGACATCATGGTTTCACTGCATGCTTGCTCTTTCTATCTCCTTTACTTTTGGGTGGTCATTTACTTAACATGGTTTCCGTTTCTCTAATTCTCTGCAATCTCCTCTTTCTTCTGCTGGTGTCCCCTTACGTCATTTCTCTCCAGGTCCTCCCCCACCTGTTCAGGAAACAATGGATGCCAACCTGCAGAAACTAACTCAGCTTGTAAACAAAGAGTCCAACTTAATAGAGAAGGTGGTTCTGCTTTCCTTTTCTCTTTGCATGGGTTCATGGTTGCATTTGGCAGATGCAATCTAGGGCTGAACAGTTTAATGGAATATTGAAAATCGGGAACTGTAGTAGGTTTTTTGCTGGCTTGTAAATCATATTCTCTAGACACACAAAACAAACAAGCACAGTAAGTACATTTTTGTTTGGTACAAACTCCACAAAAAAAAAAATCAGCTGTACTTACATAAACATACATACTTACATAGTGTGTCACTGTTTTCTGCTCATGCGTGTGTGCTCTAACTAAACTGTCCATCCTGTAATGTAGATGGATGATAACCTTCGCAGCAGCCCCCAGCACAAACCCCACAGACCAGACCCCAAACCCAGTCTGGCCAGTGAGAAGAGCTCTACCCCCGCTTAACCTTTGACCTGACAGCCCTGATCCAGCTTTATGAATCAAGGAGGACCACCCATAGAGGAAAGGTGTTGCCCTGAGTCTGATTTAAAGTCCTGAAATCAAAAAAATTGTCAAAAATCTGAAGTGCAACTTGAATGGAAAATAATCATTGACAGAAATATGACTATGTGATTATAAAAAGAGACTTTTCTTTACTGCAAGATAATGATGATAGATTTCAAAGATGTTTGTCTGAAAGCGAAGGAAAAGTGCTTGTGTGAGGTTTTTCTGAAGGTTGAGTGCATGTATGTGGTAAAGATGGAATGCTATGAAGTGGTGCTCAATGAAAAAGACACAGAAAGTTCAAAGGACCCTAGGACAACCTACAGTTGATGCACGAAGATATTAAAGTTAAATACTAAGTCAAAAAGACCTTGGTGACTAAAATAGAAGAGTGTGGTGCTAGAGAACCTTATGGCAAGATTTGTTTTGTTTTCTCATGTTACTACACTTTATCTATAGTGTTTTATCGTTTAACACCCTTCTGAGCACATATTATTCCTAATATCCACTCCAAATGTTCTGCACTCTAAATTGTAATGACATTTGAATGAGAGTAATGGTCACTATGTATGCAGTCATGATTATAGGATTAAGCAATTACTTATTTTGCTTTGACCTCCTCTGTTGTGTAAAGCCTGTATAGTTGTAAATAGTTTCATGATTGAAATCAATGCAATTTACTTGTGGTTTCCTCTAATAGGGCTGATCATCGTTCACAATCTTTGCTACACACACTGAGGTAACGAAAGGGCCTTAGACTGTATTAATTTATTCATGCAAGATATTTGGGATTATCTTGTGTATGTGTGTGTGTCTGTCTGTCTTTCAATATTTTTTTTCTTTGTTTGCGGGAGACATTATGTTTCATTAACAATCTACTCACTTCTGTTGTTGCCATGATTTTCCACGACCACCTTTTTTTTTTCCTGCTGTGTTATCATTTTCTGTGCCTATTTAACGCTCACTTTGTTTAAATTGAAGTGTCTCATTAGCTGCCTTCTGGATTCCTTTTTTTTTTAATTTTTGTACAGTTCAAATTTCAGCTCCAGAAATTGGCCTGGGATATGAGTTGCCTTTGTTTTTATTTGTTTTTTTTTTTACTGTCATGTTCCCTAATATCCTCACGGCTGACACATTGCACAACTGAGTCAACGCCAAGTGATCTCCATATTACCGTTTTAAAATATTAGTACTCGTAAAGATACTTGGGCTCTTGCAATTTTGTGGATACGTTCCCTTTAAAGCAGCATCTTCTGAAACATTGGGGCGTGTGCCCTCATCACAACGTGTTGTTGGACAGGCTTGTGAGGACCATATGGGTGCACTGTGCCTTCACGCCTGCTGGTGTCAAAACGTCTTAACAGTGTCCTTCATAATTTTGATACATTGTCATAAATGATCTTTGTCATTTCAGTTGCTGTTATTCATGATCTGTGGATGGTTGATAACAACTGTCTTCATATTACTGAAATACAAATATGAAAAGGCAACTCGTCCACTGTTTTTTTTTTTTTTTGTTTGTTTTTTTTTGTTTTTACAAGCAAAATATGCATTTCCATACAGGTCTAGGAATGGATCCAAAATAAGAGCTTCTCGTAGAGTTTTATCACAAAATTTTGTTTTTAAAAAGATAATGTTTCCTTCATCCTCTGACTAAGCCAGTTCATCAAACCATGCTATTGGGTGACTTGTTTTTCCAGTAAATGATTTCACTATTACCCACTGTGCCTCTTACTGTGTGATCAGTTGTTTAGATGTTGGGAGGATAGAGAGCTCTTTGTCTGTGTTTGGCCTTAGACATGGAAAAAAGGAGAGTAATTAAGCTGAGAGGAAATGATGTATACTTGAAATCAGATATTGTCCAAGTCATTAGTCACGTGTGGGAGAAACTCCTGCTAAAACTTCTCTTGGCTGCCTGTCTAATAAGCACAGTAACAGGAAATAAGGAGCACATTTGGATCTGTTGTTAATTTTGTGTTGCATCTTTTTAACTGTAGCAATTTTATGACAAATATTTCCAGGTAAGAAAAATATGTCATATAGTGTCTGAGAATGTTGTTGAGATGAGGTGCAAAAACAGGACACTACACCATATTTTCCAGCCTACAGTGGTGAAACTGGGTCCTAACTTAGAATATGTTACCGGGCTTTCCTGAATTCAGACAAAATAAAAATTGTACAACCCAGTTTTATCCACTGCAGGAAGGAAGAGAAGGGTCAGATCCAGTAAAGCGAGACAGTCGACTTTCAAAGATTTTTCCTTCAGGTTTCAGCAGAACACATGTAGAGGCCAGCAGCTATTCCCGGATGGTCTGCATCTGTTCTGTGGAGGTCTGCCCTCCACACCTCTTCTTCCTCCCACTCTCCCTCCCCTCTGTGTTTTCCGCAGAAATAAGGAAAGGTGTCGGAAATAAGGGGGAAAATAAAATATGATGAGAGCCTGGAAAAATGGGAACAACATAATTATGAAATGACATGTCCTCTGGAAAACCATATAGCTTTGTCAACGAGGTGTATGGCAAGTTCACAGTAGCTGGACACTACTACACTTCAAGTAGGTCATTAAACGGCATCTGGAAGTTTAAATGTTTAATAGATTCTGCAGAAGTTGTTAAGATTGGTAGCAAAATATATTTGACTGATTTTGGCCTAACTTTTAAGTGTTAAAAAAAGGGTAAAACAATCTAAACACATTTTTATACATTATATATTTTTTTGTTTACACTCATTTTGAGGTTGGTAATAATGTTCATTATATTACATTGTATTAAGTGTACTGGGGGAATTATTTTATTTGACATTGTATCTCTTCTTCAGAGTTCAGAGTATCGTGTTTATCTACATTCAGGGAATTTCAAATTCTCATGTTAATCTTTAATCTTAAAGTGCAGGTTTGCCACGACAGCCCTGCAATTTATCTCTGAAAAAACCTGGCTATACATAATTCAACCGCTTGGGAGGCTTTTGAGCCAATTTGAGACTAATGGAGTCTTGAGGCCCTCTGGTGGTAAATGACAGTTAAAGAACAAATGTGTGGAGTCAAAATAACCAGTCCACTTGTGTGAATAGAAAAAAAATAATGTTCATTCAGCTCATAAGAGGAAATCAGTTTACAAGACAGGGAAAGAAAACAGCTGATCTGCATTTACCATCAGTCGCACATAACAAAATACAGAACTGATAACTTCTGTTTACAAAGGTTATTTACACAGAATAAACCTATTCACAATATGAAACACGGTTCAAAAAGTGCTACAGTTTCATATGTTTGAGATATAACTTGTCTAAACTTTGGGGAGACAAAAGACTAGTTTTTTTTGTTCTCAGTGATGATACAATATGTATTTAACTTCACTATGGTTTGAAGGAACAGGAAACAACTGAAAATGAGTAGATCACAGAACATTTACAAAACAGTACATCTGCACTTTACGGTCAAAATTACAAAATCAAGATGCTCACCTGTGAAAAAAAATATTTAAAGGCACTCATTTTCAATCCACTTGTGTTGCATCACCTTCATCAATCATTTTAATATCTACAAGACAGTTTCATTTCTGGTGTTAAAAAGAATTGAATCTGTTTTTAAAATGAACTCTATACTGATCAAATTTCGTTTTAAGTAAAAAGACCAAAACCTCTTTATACAAAGGGGACCCAAATTCATATTCTTCTTTTATTTTGGATATTCTCATATTTTATGTCCTGCCATATCTGTGCTCTTGTCTGTATTGCAACAGTGGCCATTTTAATCATTATAAAGTAAGATCATTCCAATTATCAAATGTCCAACATGAACTGTAAACTCTTCAGCATGTGAGGCAGGTAGTGGAGCTAGCTGTCCTTGGTAAAATCTGGTACCTCCAGCACCGTGTTGACCTCCAGGGTGCCCGGCATCTCCAGGGCCAGAGCAGGGTGACATGGCTGGGTGAAGCGCTGGCTGAAGGAACCTAATGACTGGCCAGTTTGGGCATTGAAGAAAGACAGACGACCAAGCTGGTAATCCAGGAGAGTACCTACTCGCTCAGGCATCTCCATCACAAACACACTGGACTGAACGTCGTTGTGGAGCAACTGATACCTGCAACTGGAGAGACAAAGAGACCAAAGGGGGAAGTTTTAGACTGAATCAATGACAGGAGGCATCTTATAAATTAGCTAGGAGATTTATACATACCCTGTTGGTGTGGGAATACACTGCAAACACCACGACAGGCTGTTTTCCCCCAGTGAGCTGCCTCTGTTGTTGCTGTAGGCCACTCCGAGTCTGTATGCTGTGCTTCCTGACACAATCGTCTCCCAGTAGTAGTGTCCTCGTGCTGGCAACAACTCACCAAGGATGGATGGACACCTAGAAATCACACAAGCTCAAGTTGACACATATTCCAGAAATGTTTCCTAAAGTAGGAAGTGATTGAAACCATGTTAAACTCACTGTCTGCCTGTGAATGGTGTGTTTTCATATGTGTCCTGGGAATAGTGTAGAGTGGTCCGGTCCAGTGACAGCTCCAAAGCTGGGTGAGCTGACTCGCTCAACAGGTGGAATCTTGTCCCTGAAAGAATTCACAAGTAACAGAAAAGGATGTTTTCAAAAAGCAAACAGAAAAACAGTTTAAACAGTTTAGTGCATTTTTTTTTTTTTTTTTTACCTTTAGTGGAAATGAGTGCTGCCTCGCTTTGTTCGCTGGCTCCAGCCTCGTTCACAGCTTTGATGTAAAACAAGTAATTCTCATTGGGCTGCAGAATAACCCTCTGCTCACAGTTACTGATACCTGAGATTGATCTAGGAGTATGCAACACAAACACATTCATGCAAACACGTTACTTTCATACAGTCAAAAGTGTTGACTGCCCTTTCCAGAAATTAGAATAAAAATCTTTAATTGCTGCATTTTTCTGTAATTCCGATTTGACACCTTTCTAATACATATCAGGTGAAAACCATCACTGTGACTTACTACAAATCCTAAATGATCCTGGTCTGATCAGCAGGGTGTTTGAAACTCACCTGAGACCCTCTCCCTCTAGTTCATACTGGCGACAGTACTCTAGGGTGTAACTGTGTCCAGGAATTTGTTGTTTCCACCTCAATATGGCTGAATCCCACATGACAGTACAGCTCTCTGTGTCAATCACAGGCACTGGTGGAGCTGCCAGGATGAGAACAAGGCATCTAAGACAAAAACAGTGTGCTACTGCCTGGATAAATATAGCTATGTCATTCATCCAGTTTTATCAAGGTTGTTGTCTCCGTTGTGCGGACTGACCAGTCGTGAAGTGGAGTCTCTCACTGGGCAGAGAGCAGCCTGTATAGTTGACAGCCATCACCCACACCTTGTACGTCTTGTCCGGCTCCAGGTCCTCCAAGACACAGTAACTCTCCTTCACTGTCACACGGTACTCCTCTGACACAGCTGTGGACCACAACAACATAGATATGCAGTACATGAGAAAATCTTAAACTTAAACATTTCTCTGTGATTACTATATAATGTCAACAAAATCTATACCCACTATAAATACTAGGAGAATAATAATAAAAAACAGAACTGGCTACCATCTTCCAGTTCAAATGGCTTCCTGAAAGCATTTACCTCCTTGTGGATCCTCCATGCAGTAGACCTGGAAGCAGTCAATGATATCTCCGAGGTTGACCTTCCAGTAAACAGTGACACTGTTGCTGGTGGCTGAGCCTGGCTCCTGGGGCTGCAGCGTGGGACACTGAGGCACTGAGGCACAACCAGGAGAAATACAGCACAAGAGTCACAACTGCCACATATGCTGTAGAGTTCATGTACATTCGGCTGTAAAAATATGTTCGTGTCAGACCTACCTGGGATCCCCTTGCGCTGTGTGAGGTGTGAGCTGGACGTGTTGCCCTTGGCGTAGTCCTCGAACACCAGCAGTCCCTTGGGACCCAGCTCCAGTGACATGGTGGAGTCCAGAGCTGCTCGGAGCCTTAAAACACAACCACAACATTTAGCCTCTGGTCAATCACAAGTCATTATCAAAACACTTCTTTGCTATAGGTTGAGCTTGGTGTGGAGGAAGTTAAAGAAAATCTGTGTCCATGATTCAGTTCTCAGCAAACTGAAACACTCCCAGGGTTATAGCTCTGCAAGTCAAGCAGCATGCACCACTGGTTATTACTGTCTAGTAAAATGTTATTCTACAGTTGTAGGAAACCACACAAGCTCACACTCCATTCACTGAAAGCACCATACCTTGCTTGAATGTCTTCAGGTGACTAGTAGGAGAGCAGATTGAAGAGGGATTCGTCAGACATTTGATACAAACCCTGACCACAAATCACTGGCCAAACATGAAACCACTGATCAATCGGTCTTAGAGGCTTCAGGACTCACCCGTGCCGCAGTCTCTTCCTCTCTGGCCGTGGTCTCTAGAGTGGCCTTGGCAGTGTCAATGCTCTCCTGGAAGGAGACAATCTGGTCATATAGCTGCTCGAGCTTGGACTTCTTCTCCTCCTCCATGTTGATGGACATGTTGTTGTACTGCTCCATCACCAGAGCCATCATCTCCTCATTCTGCGCCTGCATCGCTGCCTCGCTCTCCACACACTGGTCCTGGTGGAGAGGACAGTGACAGCCAAGAGAGACGGCTGATTAGAGTAAGTGATTGAAGTAAAAAGGTGCCCTGCTAAGATATCATGGTGATGATATGGTTTGTGTTGGACTGACTAATGTTACTAATCTGACATTAATTATAATCTAAGAGTAGTCAATGTGAATGGCACAGGGCGAGCATGCTTTACCTCTATAGTGTTGTAGGCCAGCTCCAGTTCAGACACCAGGTCCTCGATGTTCTCTGATCTCCCCTGAAGCTCTGAGATCCAGTCACTCAGCTTCTCCTGTTACACAAACACTTATATGTAAATGATCAGATGCTCATCCTCTGACAACAATATGCAGCTGTGATGGAGCAAAGGATCATGAAGCTTTGCAGACATGAAATCTGCACCAAACATAGTCTTTCTCTAGAGATTTAATTCTTCATTTGTCAAAACACATCAGTTGCAACACCTGAAACAAACTTGAAACAAACCTGAAGCAAGAATTTTCTTAAGAGAATCTGATTGATCTGTGTGGTTTGTGCTGTTAATCTTTGGGTGAAGATGTTGCCTACAGCAGTTTATATTGCAGGAGAGTGAACGATGGCAGCTCACATTTTACTAGGTCGAGCTGTCGCCACCAAGTGCGTGAAAACAGGTGTGAGTGTGTGAGGGAGAATGTGTGTCCATACTCGCACATATCCATGTCCAAAGAGGTGCAGGAGTGTATTGTACATTCTGGCTCACAGACCTGGACTGGATACAGGTTTACTAAGTTGTTTTGGTGGACTTGTCAGGATCGATTTTCCGCTCTGTGGAGTATCTGAATAGACTGCACTTCTTGGTGGTTAAGTCAGACTTGCATTATAGCTTTGATCTTTGTCTTATTTACGGTCCAGCTGTCAGTGTTTCGCATAAACACAACATCACACATTTACTTAGCCCTGGTTCAAATATCATCTGGAAATGATATTTGATCATTCTCGGTTTGTTCCAGCTTCCCTTTGATTTAGTTGCCAGATAATGTGAAATGTCGAAATCTCTCACTTCACTCATGTTGTTTAATGTATATTTACAGATTTACAGAGACAGATTACAGATTTGTCTCTCCTGGGGAGCTTTCTCAAATAGTATTTATGAGGCATGAACATCTGGAGAACTGATCAGAAGGTGCTATAATGTAAATGGAGCTTTTAAAAAGGAGACAACCCCATGTTGACCCACAGGGGCAGCACAGGGTGTGTGTGTGTGTATGAGTGAAAAGACCACCTCTCCATCTCCACTTGATGATGACACACTGGACCTTTCCACCGATCAAAGTAGAGCCTTACATCACAACAGTTCAATGTGCTTGGCCGCAGCCTGAGAGCACGAAACCTGCCAGCAGGCATGGAAAAGTTATAGCCGACTAATTTAGTGCCAGTTTATTATACGATGACGCAAACTAATGCCAGTAAAGTGTGCGATGATCATAACTGTGTGTTGTAATAATGCTGGTAAAATGTTGCTATTTGATTACAGTAACCTGACCAAACATCTGGGAGACACTGTGATCTCTCTGAGGCCACAGACAGGACGTAAAGAAAAACATGTCTGATCTGACAAGGATTTCATCTCCTCATATGAATAAGTGTGTTCTTCTCTGCATCCATTCAATTCATTACACATAGATGATGCTCACTGTCATGTTTTGTTTGTCATGTTTTATTTAGGAAATAGACTATTTGCTCATTAAAAGACAGGAAATGATGAACTATCAGATAATTATATATTTACAACTATTACTGCTGTGCATATTTACTAAGCTACATATTTGTGTAGCATTAGTAAATCAATTGTTAATGTCACACAGCAATTAAAGCAATGATACAATAATAAACAACTCCAATTAAAAATTATTAATTTCTACAAATACCTAATGACAGTAAATAACTGATAGAGATGGTAAATTATCAGGAAACCAACGTTCACAGTAAGTTTTTGAAGGCTTCTCTGCTTATCCTATATATGTGTATATTTGTGAGTGTCCGTGTAGTATCTATTCCATGTTTGTATACCTTTTTAAAGTGTTAATGTAGTTTTATTAGTTTGAGGGACTCACAAGGAAATTATTAAAAAAGGATAACAGCAGAGGTCGAGTCAAGCTCTAAAACAACTATATCCTGCATTTCCCATAATGAAACTGAAAATAATGCTTTATGCCCACATCACAACAGGCTCATAGTTAAACCCTAATGTGGGAAAGTCCTGATGACATCATATAATGCTGTTAAAGTGCTGACATGCCCCTTTAACAACAATCAATGTTACTCTAGATACAGACACAGTATGTGCATTTAGTACACTACCTTGATTTCCTCATAGGCCTTGTCCACAGCTGTGACCATGTGGCTGTGATGCTCTCCGGACACACAGTTGGCCTCTGATAGCAGACATCCACAGGTGAGACAGAAACAGTCCATCCCATGCAGCTCAGCAGCCAGCCGGGCCTGACTCTCCTCCTCTGCATCAATGATTTCATAGTCAGCCTCGATGAGCTCTTCGTCTGGGGACAGTTCAAACACATTCCCATCTGTCTCCGTCTCCACCATAATCCTCTCTTCTCTGTCCTGACAGGGCTTAAGTCTTGATTCCTCTGTATCTCTCTGTATTTCAGGTTCTGGCATCTCTTCTGCATCCTGTTTAGATATAACCTCATATTCAAGCTCCTCAACAGACACTTCAGCAGCCTCTGCAACCACCCTATCTTGCTCTATCTTTTGCCCTATATCCTCATTGTGCAGATCAATACCTGGACCTACCACCCCTGTAATAATCATTGTTTCTGGGACATCTTCCACCTTGTGCATCTCTGCCCTTTGTTCTACATCAGCTTCTTCTGATATTTTATCTTCTTTGTGCAGCCCAGATAAATCCTCCCTGGGAGTGAAGCTCCGGAGAGGGGAAAAGAAACCCTCATCGTCTTTAAAGTCCTGCTCCATTTTTCTCTCCTCTGTGCCTGTCTCCTCCACAGGTGCAGGTGGTGAGTACTTCCTGTCTAATTCGTTTCTTGGTAGTTCTTCTACCTTAACAACAAATTCTGGTTCAACGGCCAATTGAGGCTCCGGCTTTGTTTCTTTAATCGGTGCCGGTGTGTCTTTAGGCGCTATGAGCCGCTCACATGTGCTATCAGGTTCAGGAAACGCTTCTGCATCACTTGCGCCCTTGTCTGGCCACTTACTAATATCAATGTCCATCTCTACTGCTTGTCCCTTGGGAACAAGGAGGATTAAGTCATCACCTACATTCACTGTGTCCTGTACAACAGGCCCAGTGTCCTCTGTGGGTGTTTTAGCTTTGACTTCAGTTACCAGCTTTGTTTTTCCTGATTCACCATCAGTGACCGACTCCTCTTGTTGATGCTGCAGGGATTCAAGGATTTTGTTATGTTTTTCATCTGAATCTGTCTTGGTGTCCTCAGAGGTCATAGGTTTGGTTACTTCAGTTGAAATCTCAGTTTTAACCTCCCAAGCAGCTTCAGCAGTAAATCCAGGCAACTTGCTTTTGGCTTCCTCTGTCAGAGCTTCATGTCCTCTTCCTCCTTCAGGAGCTTCCGTTGTCTGAACATCTGTTGTCTCTGCACTTGTTACCTCCTGAAGATCAATCTGAACCTGGGTTTGAATCTCTTTTTCATTCACTGCTTTTTCAGTCACCTCTACGACTGCATGTACTGCACAATCACAGTCGGTGATGACCTCCACAGGTGCAACACCTTCAGGAACAACTTCTGCTGCTTCCTCTTCTTCACACAGTGATATCTTAGCTGGTGTCTCCATTTCACCTGAGGGTTCAGTTGAGGTGAGCCTTTCCTGTCCCTCAGTCTCAGGCTTGTGGACTTCAGTTAGGACCTTTGGTTTGGCCACAGCTGCTGCTTTCTCATGAGCAGCCGCCCTCTTCGTGCCAGCTGCTGCCTCCTCATACGAACTCCTTTCAGTGCTTTCTGTTTGTATTTCTGATATTATGTCCATCTGTGGCACCACACTGCCTACAGGTGGTTTTACTTCAATAGCTTTTTCTGCCACTTTTTGTGTCTGACGTGTCTGCTCAGTCTTAATAATGCTTTGTTGACTTCCTTTGTGTTCTTTCCTCTGATCCTCCTCACTCTCTCTCTCTGTTTTCACTACACTTCTGTCTACCACTTGAATTTCAGGAAGTGGCTCATCAGCGCTCCTCTCAGGAGACTCAATCTGGTCTCGTTTTACCTCCTGTTTCAACTGACTGTCCATCTGGCTCTGTTTCAGGTTAGACTCCTGAGCTGATTTTTCTGAGGCTGCCCTTGCAGCCTGCTCTTCAGTTACCACAGAGAGATGTATTTCCTCCCTCCTCTTTTCTTCCTTTGTTACTATTTCTCCTTTCTCTTCAAAAGTTGCTGATTGGAGACTTTCACTCCTGTCTCCAGCACTGTCCTCCTGTGTCTCTCTTTTGTCCTCATCTTCTTCTTTCACCACCCTTCTTAAACATCCTGTCATTTCAAACCTACTCTGTGACCACATTATCCTCCCTTTATTCTCATCCTCTGCTGACTCAGGTTGAATCTCGACAGTGGGAGTTTCATCCTTCAAAATAAACTTCTCCAGGTAGCCATCCTCCTCCTCTGCATCCGAAAAACATTTCTTATACGACTTCTCAGATGCCACGCTCTCCACCTCCGAGTGCTCCTCGTCACTCTTCCTCCTCTCGCCAACGGCATCCTCGTAAAGGTCAGAGTACATGAAAGACATGGCGGTGGGCTCCTCTAGGAGGATGGGGTCAATGATCTTTGGGGGTCCAGCGGAGATGTAGATTGGCGTGAGGATGGTCTCTTCACTCCCAAACAGTACTGAACCATTCTCCTTTGCTGATCTCTGACTCTCTCGTCTCATTCTCATCCTGGTTTCAGCCTCCGTCTCGTCATCATCTCTCCTCTGCAGTGCATCAGCAGGAGCTCCTTCTCCGTAGAAGACCTCGTCCAGGTGTTCCCCAACTATATCCACATCTGTGACAAAAACAAAAGAGTCTTCTGATGCAAAGGGCCTGTCCGTAGCTGTGTCCTTGGCAGGTTTTTGCTCCTCTGCTTGGGGTTTCACCGCAGGCTGCTGTGCCTCCTTCTGCAGCTCTGGAGCTTGTTCAACAGGGACAGCCTCATCCAGAAGGGTAAACTTCTCAAAGTAGTCAATGTCACTGGTGCTCTCTTTCTGAGAGGGTAAGTGCCTGGGCTCTGTGTCTGCTGATGGCTGAGAGGAGTCTTGTTTCGAGGGCTGTGGAATGAGCAAATCAATCCGAAGAGGACATTGGAAAGTTTAAATCTAGAAATAAACATTGTATTGCACAAATGAGTATATTTATTTATGTAACTGACAGGACAGATCAGATTTCAAATCATAACTAACTAGAGCCAATCGTTGAAATCAATGAGATAATTACCTCTTGGTGGTTCAGTATTTCCCCATCCTCTGGCAGGACATGATTCTGTTGCCATTTCCAGTCATGGTGGTTTCGGGACTTGATCTTAGGAGTCTGGTCCAGGTAAGTCAAATTGTCCTGCAGCTCTGTGCTCTCCTCCTCATCCACAGTGGGCAGTTTGCAGGGGACTCTGATGTTGAGAATTTCATAACCCTCTGAAATTAAACTAAAGAGTTGCTGGTCTTTGTTTTTGATTTCCTCCAAGTCCGGCTCTGTTTCGGTTTTCTCCTGTTTCACGTTGGGGAGAGAAACCTCTGCCATCTCGGGTCTCTCCACCCCCAGAGCCGAAGCTGATCTTGAGCTACCAGGTCGACTCAGCCTATCACCCAACCTGCTGCTCCTTCCCCCAGACCTCGTCCTCCTACGGACCACTTTCTCCTCATCAAAGACGATGGTGATCTTCCCTGCAGCACCAGAGCCCTCCATACTGTAGGCTTCAGAGACAGAGCTTGTGTCGGAGGCCCAGGGAGTAGAGCAGCGACTAGAGGCCGTCTCCCATACAATACCACTGTCCTCGCTCTGAATTGTTACCATGGAGAATGATGGATCCACCATCAGGCACTGGAGTTTGGGCTTCACCGACTGGTCCTGGACAACCTCTCGTAGACTGAAGGAAGGAGGAAGGGAACAGAGTTAGACGAAGGAGAGCAGGCTGTTTGTGTGGTTATCTAGAGGAGGAAAGGCATGACTAAACAGTCCAACTGCAAGAAGAGATCCTTTTGGCACAGCTTGTGGAAATGCAAGCAGAGAACAAACCAATGAATCACATCACAACATATCTGAGCAACATGTACCAAAATTCACGTTTTGCAGCGGTGAGCCAAATGAGAAAATCTAAGATGACAACACCATAACACCCACTGATCTTTTCTCAAGATGATTATGTGAGATGTGTAGATCTCAACAGCATTAGAGCAGGTGTCTGGTGCAGGGCTGCCAATGTGAGTGATGAGCTGAAAAAAATAATGATCAAATGCGCTCTGAGCTGTCCCTTCTGCTATGAATAAAGCTCAGCGGCTGTGGGGTTACAGCAAGGTGATGTCCCAAAGCGTCATTCATGTAATTTTAGAGAAGGGATTCCTGGCCTTCTCAGATACATCCAACATATCGGTGTCTTCTACTATTTATGACATGGCAAGGACAGCTAAAACACCTAGTATGAAACATGATAAATAAGATGTAAAGTATGGGATGGTAAATAATATCACACATTAGAATAAAGCCGCCTGTATGAGCTGAAGAACACAGTCGTATGAGTTAAATGACAATAATGGGGCACTGTTTTTCTGACATGGGTACCCCTTATCAGTCAGAGAGCAGGCGCTGTAAAAGGTGAACCAAAAGGATCCTCACAGACTCCATTCAGTGAGGTTCATGGCTAGAACTCCTAGCACAAAGACATCACCTCACACAGACAGTGATCCACAGCTGAGGTTATTCAGTGTATAAGGTCCAGACAAGAGAGTAAAGCACCTGTTCTGCAGTTCCTCCACCTCGTCTTCATCATCCTGGCTGATGGCCTCTGAAGCTTCACACTGAAACTCCAGCAGCTCTGTCATCTCCGAGTCCAGACTCTCACATCCCTCCATCTTGCTAATATCCAGTTCTTCCCTTTGCAGCTCCCAATATCGTTTTCCTTCTGTGTACTTTAGAGTCCGCTTGATTTTTTCAGCCACTCTGGATTTGGTGGAGTTGGTCTGCCTGTTTGTGTCATTCTAAGTTGGGAGCCGTCCATCTGACTCAGCGAGGGACAGAAATAGACTGAGTGGGGAATGAAAAGAGGAGAGAGGGGATAGTGAGGGGCAAAGCAGTGAGAGGGGGTATGTTTTACTGCCTGTTGAGTAAAGTACACCAACAGCAAGCTCTTAGAGGAAGTTCTATTTTTAACACTTTATAAAAGTTTGCTACAGATATGAGAAAATGAACATTATGTTGCTGTTGTGTGTTCACCCTTGTCTCACAGCTAAGTGTGGTAATGTGACTTTAAGACCAAAATCCCCTTTGCTAAGTTAAATATAGGCCGTGTGCTGAAACAGTACCCCGTGGTCCCCCTGCTGCTGCTCCATGGACACTCATACACAACTCATGAAGTCTACCCCCTACACACAAGTTACAAAATAAGGCGTCAAACCAAAGACAAAACCAAATGAGCAAACGCCACAGGAGGCCGCAGAGCACGTTAGAACAAAATGTGCGCTTGTTTTTATTATCTTTGTCAAGGCCTGTGAATCACAAGCACCTGTAACTTGCTGAATGACGTCAGACGTGGCAGGAAAAAAATGTGCGTTCAACTAATGAGCAACATTGATACCTGAATTCAAAATCTCAGGAAGACTAACAAAACGCCTAAGACATAGTTTTGTTTAATACGTCAATATCTGTACACAGAGTTCCTGTAGATAAAATCTCTGATCTTGACTTTTGACTTCAAAGGTGAGCAAAGTGTGTGAAGGGTTTTTCCTTTAATGTTGAGCCTTCTTTACATTCCATATCCCAGAATGGACCATTTATACCATAACCACAAAAACATGCCACCTAACTTACACTTCCAGACAAATCCGGATGTGACGTGCTTCTCATGCACCTCAAAATTATAAAGTGAAACAATCGTACATCTTCAGAGATTTAATTTTTTTTTAAATAAACATTTAAAAGTCAGAATGTACAAAATGTACAAAAGCAGCCAAGGAAAAATATAAACAAAAGAAAAAACAAAGTCACACTCCTAAGTGTGAATTCTGCAAATAACTTAGTTGTTATGTGAACAGACAGAGTGACCAACACATCTGGTTTTATCAAAATAGATCAAAAAGATGGATGAACTAAAATGAGCAGTAAAGAGTTTATGTTTGTTGCCAGTCCAGGAAAAATACCACAACACAGCATGAGCACTGATAAAGGAGACTGACATGAGGCTGGCGTCCTGGCACTCCTCTAATGATCGCCTCAAAAGGATTTCAATTACGACACCAACTTGAACACGTCTCAACAAAAAGTCTCCATTTTCCGAGGAGCTAGAAATTTTAAGTTGGCCTATATCGTAGCAGTAGAAAAAAGTGCCCATAAAAGCTTCAATACTGACATAGAAAAATAGCTTTAATGCTCCAAACAGACAATATATACTGTCCATGTATGTGGCATCTTCCAGTTTGACTCTGTGCAGTCTGGCTGTAACAATGTGGATGCAACTAAAACAGAGAGGAGAAAAACATTGCTGAGACTAGTTTTCCATTTAAAGCCATCTTCAGACATTGGCAGGTTAGAGGTGTTATTTTGTGTCTTCTCATACTTTCTTCCTCCTGGGAATCCTGGGTGCGTTGTAAAAGAGTCTGTCGGTGTAGCAGCAATTTCCATTTCTTCTAATGCTGACCAGTTTTATCCTGCTTCAGTGCAGCATCTCTCTGTCACCAGTATACGTGACAAGCTTTGATTTCAGAGCCGTCTGGTGTCACTCCAGAAATATTGTATGTTTCCATCCACTCACTACTCACTGGAATATTAATATTACATTACATAAATTTGGCAAAGGCGGCAAAGCATTTGATAGTGCATAATATTCAAAAGATACTGCCACAGGACACACACTATGTGACCAATATGGAGGCAGCCACAGCTTTCAGAGTCCCAGAAGCTCTCTGGCTGTGAGGTGTGGAGGCAGCACGGTCCCTCTCTCAGCACATCCCAAAGGTCTGTCATCATTTCTGGGCACAGGCCTGTTCTTGAGGTAGAAGACTCCAGTCAACTGGTCTAATTAGAGGAACCCCTTATCTCCTGGATGACTCCTTATTAATGATGGCTCTGACCGGCAGGATGGAGTTCAGGTCCTTCCTTTGCTGCAGTATCCGACATGACTGCGCAGACACAGAGAGATGAGAAGCAGGGGGATTATGAATAACTCGTTGCTGACCCACAGAGGTTTGTGGGAAGAAAGGAAATATGAACGGAGCACAGTTATCAGGTCTGACATGTACCTCAGCAAACTGAGCTTTAATGGTATCAAACTTGGTCTTGTCATGGACTGCCCGGGCGACGTTATTTCTTTCAAATGGCTCTAAAATACAAGGAATCACTGTCACTCATTGTGCATGTAGGATTACTGGAAACATTTCCTTCACTAATGCTGCAGTTTGCTTGTTAAGTAGTACTGGCAGAGGCATGTTAAAGCCACTAAAATGTTTACCCTCCACATATATGTATTTGTTTCTCCACTCTTGAGAATTGGTCTTGGGCAAAGCTCTGGCCTCTCGAACAGAGATCACTTGCTTATCCCACCTGCATGACACAGAAAAGTATTTTATTAGACTGCAAATAAACATAAAGACAAAAATCCTGAAGGACTATGTCATTGGCTGTGTAAATTTTGGCTAATCATCTACACAGCATGCACATTTCACAGCCAACAAACAAAAAGGGAAAGTTTTCCAAATAGATTATAAACCTTTGGGGTATCTGTAGGTTTTCATTTGATGCAGTATAAAACATTTACTGAGGAAAGACAATAATATCACGTAATCTTAATTTGGTCAAATTTACATGATCATCACACAATGAAGTGTTTAACGATAAAACATTTCCAAACTCATTCTTAATGGACAATATGTCAACTCCACAAAATTTCTGCCCATTGACCCTAAAGTTGTGTTAAGTAAAAACGGGAAAAAAACAAGATAAAAAAAAAGAATGCAACTAAATAATCTCTGTGACAATTTTCAGTTGCAAGTTCAATTGTTTAGTTTATTAACATGAGCTGGTTGTTAAAAAGGTAACAAAAATGAGTTTGTTTTTTTTGTTTTTTTTTTTTTTTTAAATTGGTGCATGTCTGTGTGTTGAGTTTTGGTTCAACCTTGAAACTGTGGCATGGCACAGTAACACACATACTGCAAACACAGAGACCATGGTATGTAATGTTAGTGCTGTTTAAGGCCAAAGGTCCCACCTGCTCCTGCTTCTCACCCAGAAACATGAAACCAGAGAAAAGGATACAGGACAGAGGAAAGAAAAGGAGAGATGGAGGACTGGGGAGGGAAAAGAAGTTGGTGAAAGGAGCAGCACACGAGGAATGGGAGCAAGAAAATGAGCAGGCACAAGAGCCGTGGGTGCATCTGAAACACGAGACTCAGTAATGTGATGTCCTTGGGAGATACCTGAAGCTTGTGGCATAGTATTTTAGAAAGCCCAGAAACAGCTCCCCCAGAGAGGATTGGTTTCTTGACACGTAAGGGGGTATGTGTTTAGGTCCATCTGGAACCATGTCGATGTCCATGACAGGATTAAAACACTCCTGCAAATCAAGGCACAAGACAAAGAGTCAACACTGAGTGACACTACCACTTAGAGATATGTGAAATGGTTTACTGTCATTTTAAAAGGTGGAACGTTAACATGCAAAGGGCTTTTGCCTGAACAAGTTTTTATTATAAAAGAGATTCTTTGTTTGTGATGGCAAATCACAAGTACTGGAAAAAACGCACAATAAAAGGCATTTTACTTTCCGTATTTCCTGACATTTTGCCAGTTAAACATATTGCTTCACCTCTTAAAAATCTTCACAAAAGGTTTCCCGTAGCACTTATTGTAATCGCCGTGGACGTGAAGGTGAAAATAGAAACTGATACTGAAACGAGATTTACATGACTGCTAAAGCAACAAAGACACTCACTGGATAGTCCCTTTGTAGAGAAGGAAGGACAGGTTCATTCAGAGCTGTCAAGAAAAAAACACATCACATACACAATGAGATTCACTATAAGTCAAGGGTACAAAGGATTTCATTTGTGGGTGTGGTTGTACTGACTCTGGAGGTAGTGCAGGACCATCAGCACCAGTGTATAGCTGCTTAAAGTTCCTTTGCTGGCGTCATTGATTTGATTGTGCCGTGCCCACTTCTTGACAACCAGGATCATGGGTCTTATCCTGAGATCAGCTGAGAGAGACCACACAAGCACAGCAGGTCAAAACAAGAACCTTCTTCTCCTTCTTTCAAGAAACGCCTGCACTGCACATGGTCAGACTAATAAACAGAAATATGGTTCACAGTTAAATCTGACTTAGAAACAGATGGATAAATCGAAGTATAAGTTTTCCCACCATACGCGTAACTCCTCAGAAGGAATGTGTTTCTGATGCCCACTGTGTTGTTGATATTCAGATCAAACTCCAGATCACTAAAGAAGACGGGAGTAGCAGAAGGGTCACATTAAGATTTGTTTCTTATTTATACCTAATTATTTGACTTAATTTGATGTGGTTATAAACACAGGCTTGAACTGTTTTGCTCCTACCTGCCTTTCTCTCTGAACCTGAGGATTGGCACTTTGGCTCTGATGAGCTGAGTCCTCCCCACATATGCTAAAAATCAAAACAAACATCATGGAATTTATGCTAGTTTTAGTTCCCTTTCCTGAGAACCTGAGACTGCACTGGGTAAAAAGCTCCACCTAGTGGAGCCTGTGGAGAACATTAAAGCTGGGGATAAAGGAAGGAAAGTTAAGTAAGAAGTTGGATGGTAGTAAGTAAAAGATAATTGTAGATAAAATAATGAAATATAATAAATAATAATGATAATTATATGTTATTCTCAATTATTTGATATTTGCAAAATATGTTTTTATTACTCACAGAGCGTTTTAAACAACCTTTGGAGAACAGAGAGCACATGAATGGGATCAGGTCTTTGCTGAAACAAAAAAAAAGAGAAATAAAATGTGCAGGTATTGACAAGGAAGTGAATATCAATGACTACATTTCACACATACACACCAACATTCACCAGAGAGTCAGAGACACATACATTTCCCTTGATGACCAGACACAGATCGGCATCACTGCTCCGGCAGCCCAATCCATTCATAGAAGATCCAGTCAAGTAAAGTCGTGCCACTGCGTGAGACACACTTTGTGAGTAAGAATCACAACAAAACGAGCAGACAGTGACTGTATTCAGTCATACACACCTGTGTAGATACGTTGTATGTCTTGCTGCAGCTGGGCTCGGAACATCTCCTTTCGGGCCAAATCAGAAGATTGCTGCTGGCACGCCTCGAACAGTTCCACCATCTGGTCGCTCAGCTGAGGGCACAAATGCATGCAGTGCTAACTAAACTGAAGCGTACCTGCACATACACACCCAGGGACAGGCTTAATGTATGTTAGCAGCACATTAAGGCCATCAAACTATACCTTGTCCTTGGCGTAGTCCTGCAGGGTCTTTCTTTCTGGGACAGCAAGCACCTGAGTGCAGGGGTGGGTGTGTGTGCTGGGATAAGAGCAATCAAAACCAGACAAGGATAACCTTGAGGTCCCAGGCACCACTTGGTGAGGACGACGGGGGGGAGGAGGGGACAGAATTAAAGGGGAGCCAATCAGTCGATGGTCAGAGGAGTCAAGGCGCTGGCGCTTCACGACATGGAGGCTGTGGTCATCATGCTGCCTCCTAGAATAAAGATATTGGTAAAGAAATATGAGATTTTAAAAAAGGCAACTGGTCATAAAATGGGAGCCAAGATTAAGCAAGCGGAAGAATGAGAGAGATTATACACCAGTGCATGAATGGGAAAATGACATACTTGCGCCCGTTGGTCATAGTTGGTGCCCGGGGAGAAGGGGAGACTGGAGGGTTTGATAGTGGGGGTTTCCATTCATATGGAGGAAACCTCTCTGGTCCAGGAGTATAGAAGCTACAAAAACACAAGCACATATTACTATACAGGATGTGGCTGAAATCTTGTGAGCTGGAGAAAAAGACAATAACCAGGAATTCAGATGTCTCTATTTATTTCGTTAGAAGAGTTGGCACCAAGAAGAAAAAACAATGAGCAGTAAATAGTGAGCAGTAAATAGTGAGCATGTGACTCAGAGCAGTGCCACACCAATTTCCTGAAGATCCAGCAAGGCGTTTATAAACCAGATATCCCGTGGTTGCAACACTCTTACCTAAATAAGGCCCAACTAGATCCATTCATGTGTTAAGATGCGATTGGACACCAAAAATCGGCAGTCACATGCTCTTTAATTATTAATTATTATTAATATTATGTGTGTCTTGCCCCACTTAGCTAATCCTTGACTACAACCATGTTTGAGCAGTATTCTCCAAGTTGTGCTTTTCTCTAATGGACCTTGGATACTCTAGCTACAGAGGATAGTAGTGGCTCAGTCTAGACACTTACAGTCATAAGAGAACAGTGAAACATTGTCAAACTATGTGAAGGTTGTTATCGCCTGAACTCTTAGTGTGTTAGCGAGGCCTACAAAATAGGACGAGCATTAGAGGTGAGAAAAACTCCTTCACACTGGACAGATGAGCAGAGAAAACACTCTGTTAATGTTAGACAGACTGGTGTCAAGGATTATAACGAGCCGTTTGAGTTATTACAGAAGATACTTGTTATTCATTTCATAAATCTGTCTCCCACAGGGACAAACAAGGGTCCAACAAGTGGTCATTAAGGAAGTTTATAGTTATTTTATTGATACTACTGGTGTCCAGGATGCAGTTTGGTCGGGGGTCGTGCTCACCTGTTGACACCTGCGGGGCGTTGATGGTTGTAATCATAACGTCGTGGCACCGGGGGCGGCGGGTTCAGGCCGTCATTGTAGGCTGACCGGCCCCTGGGGGCAGCGCTGCGGGGGAACATGCTGCGGATCTTCACTGAGCTCCAGCATCAAATCCGCTAAGATAACAGGAGACAACACTGACAGTCGGCGAAATTGAACGAAGAACCATGGCTCCCGCCTGTACTGAAATGTTTCGCCCACAAGTGATGATGAGGCCACGGTAAGTTTTAGAGGAACCCGAAACTTATCTGTGATCAGGCTGGGCAGCAACTTAGCGAAGTAAGCTCCAGTTAAGCAGCGCCTAGCTAGCTAATTCAAACGACGTAAATCCTAACATCCGGGTATTACACGTTTTTCTGAGTATGTTTATATGAGGAGTAAGACTAAGGGAACGTGTCGGTAAATGTTTAAAGTGTTTATTCAAAAACTGAACCGATACTCTGTAACACTTACCAAATTTCATGTCACATGTAAACAAAACTGAAGGTGCTAACTTCCGGCACACACACTTCCGCGTTGGTGCCATGACGTAATGGAACACTATTTAAAGGGGACACAGCGCTCCGCTCCTTAAAGGGAAAATCCACCCAAAACAACAAAATAAAACAAAAAAGGTTGTGCTGTGCTGTGTTAAAAAAAAGGGCAGTGAAATTAAAATCTGAATAAGGTCAGTACATCATGGTTCTATGGCATCCATGTGACTGTATCAAATATTTGGTTGAGAAGATTTGGTTGAATTTTGTATAACCAAATGAGTTTAATTTGAATCTTTAATCTTTAATTTAATTTGAATTGTCATCTATCAGATAAGATCGTTTACCAGTAAAATTATCATGACTGCCACTGTATGTTCAGAAACTTCAGATTTGTCACTTATTTGCTCAATTTACTGTGTTTTCCCTGAAGTTATTTGTTTACTATATTTTAATGACAGAGAGAGTCATTTCTGTATGAGGACATTAGGTCTACATAGACCTACACCAGTACACAGCAAATGAGACTGATTTCATGAGCATGGACTCCAATTAAACTATGTTTTATTTCATTTTTGCATAAACTTTTATGTTACTGTGTTAGCTTTGTGACTTATGGGGTATAGACTAAGCTTATATGTGTCACCTAATATTATAAATGGACTGACATTTACCTCAGATTGCTGTGTCCTCAGACTTGTGCTTGTGCTTATTCTTAAATTGACTGTCTTTGCACAGAAGCATATTTACCTTATAAGACGACTTCCATCTAAGAGGCATTTTCTCATAAACACATATGGTTCAGAATTAGATATGCTGCCTAAATCCATTTTGCTGGCTTGAATAGTAAGCTCATAAAATTAAAACCAAGAACTCACAAAACAGCCCTCACAGACTATTAACAACACTGTAAAAGAACAGAGGATGGTAAAAAATTCACATGTATAAATATGACAAATATTTATCAATGGCACATTATTCAGTCGCTTTTGAGTAAAGTGGAAAGTACACAGTATCTGTTTTGCAAGCTGCCAAAGACAATTGATTTATTGACAGACAATAGCCCAAATAACTCATGGAGCATGAACCTGGTCATTGGTGTTTATTATTAAACTGTCTGAGCAACGACCTGTTCACTGGACGTGGCCTAATAACAGACGCCAGGCAGAAGGTTACACATTCCAGCCTTGAATAACATTTTTCTCAGTGAGTAGAAGCTACTTCCTAATAAACTTCTTATAAAACAACAAAACATCAAATGGCATCAGTCCCTTGAGTGCCGAATGACGTCACTGCGGAGGCCGGTGTCGTGACGTAGCCAGTTCATTACTGACACTGATCTGAGTGGGAGGGAAGCGGAGGCATCGGCCAGATGTGGAGCAGTGTGGTGGTGTTGGGTGGGGTGATGTGTGGTGGGGGTGGGGGGGTCGGACACAGGGCTCTCCGGATTGGCTTCGATCAATAAAGCAAATATCCAGCTAATACAGCGACAACATGGAAGCTGTAGAGTAATTTCTTTAATTTACATACCGGCATTGACAAGGAGTGTCCGGGTTTTTCATGTGAATCAGTAAAATCAGAAAAGCACAGTGTGTGTGTGTGTGTGTGTGTGTATATATATATATATATAGTGTGTGCTTCAGGTTCAGGGGCTGTATTTGAAATGAGAAATGCACTGGTAATGCTGAACGTGTGGACCAGCTGTGAAATAGCTGTAGTCTGGGAGAGAGTGGGGGTGTAGCCTGTGAGCCTATGGTAATGAGCGAGGGAGAG
This sequence comes from Rachycentron canadum, assembly GCA_038496675.1. Classification (NCBI taxonomy): domain Eukaryota; kingdom Metazoa; phylum Chordata; class Actinopteri; order Carangiformes; family Rachycentridae; genus Rachycentron; species Rachycentron canadum. Next base: position 14,388,584 of record CM076654.1, read on the forward strand.
AGGGGGGGGAGAGAGAGAGAGAGAGAGAGAGAGAGACGCGGGTGGACAGTGGGATGCTGCGCGTTATCTGGCTAAATGAGGGTTGTCTTTCCCAGTTCAGGCAGCAGGGCTTCTCCACCCTTTCAGCAAGGATCTGTAATTTACGCGACAACAGCAGGGCTCCCGACGGATCTCCATTGGACTCTGCGCTGGATCTCCCACAGCGCTGCTCCTGCTCCTCCGGCTGCTCCTGCTCCTCCTGCTCCTCCTGCCGCTGCTGCTGCTGCTGCATCACCAAACACTCAACGCCAAACCAGGAGAGGAGGCTCTGGTCCCCGTGCCATGTGCAGAAAAACACGTATGTGTGAATTCATGCGGTGACAGCGGAGGGGGAATGGAGCAGTTGTCATCAAATTCCTGCAGACGCGCCGACGGTGATAAAGGGGAGGCTGTCGTGTAGAGAGAAGACCTTCATACGCAGCAGCCAATCCGAGAGATTCGGTTTTTGTTTTGTTTTTTTTATTACCAGCGAAAAGGATCAGCGGTCAGGTGTCGCTTTTCATTTCAACCACAACAATGGGGTAAGTGTGATTATTATCCCACAGGCAGACTGACTTCCTTGTCCGTCCTTTCTGTATTCATATCAGCTGCGGCCGCCTCACGCGATATGAACTTCCCTGCCATGGAAACCACACCACGCATAACAAAATAACGACCCAGGTGTATGCGTAAAAATCCTTCTGTCTCAACATGATGAGGGTGACGGCTGTCTGACATAATGTATGTGGATGAGTGGTGATCTTCTGATGGCCTTGGTGGGCTGCACGCACATACACACACACACAAATACAAAAACCACATTCTGGTGCAAATAATGAAGCAACTTCTGCCTCTGCCCTCAGAAAATGCTCCGTTTGTTAAAAGAGGAATACACTTTACGACCAACATGCAGGCAAAGAAAATCTGGTGGGGAAGTTGCCGCCATCATCAAACTTTTAGGATCGAAATAGTGAATTAATCTGCAGTGGCTCCCAAGTGGGTCTGCCAGGGGGTCCGATGGGGATTTTTGGGTGTGTTTTTCCAAAATGAAGCAAAGTTTAAATGCTTTACTGTTCCACAATCCTTTATCTTTACCCTAGATCAGTGAGGAAGTGGATGAAGATGCTGGTTTTTCTAGGTCTCTCTGTCCCACTGTTTTCTCCCCACCTACATTATAGACAGTTATGTAATTCAGAAAAGAAGGCATTTGTAACACGAGCATCTCACAACATCAGAGATCTGTGCTCTAATGTTCTGTACATCCTGTTCCGGGTTTTGCTCTGGAGAAGGTTTGGGAACAGTCTAATGTCAGACGCAGGTTAATGTCAGTAGCTACAATGCTGCACAAGGCCCGAGTAGCAGAGAGTGTCTGTCTCTCTCTATGGCAGCACAGTGACCGCTGCCTTACACATCCTCAACAACAGACACCCATCAGTGAAATATCTGCCTAGTGCGCAGCACTGCTCATTTGCATGTCCCCTAACCCTGAGCTCAGCGGTCCATTTCCCCCACCAAGCCTGCCGTTCATTAACAGCTGTCTCCTGCAGTTCATTGTGATTAATTGCACAGCAGGAGGTTAACAATATGGCACAGGCACGGTGCGATTTCAAGGCATCAGCCAAAACTCCTGCATTAACTATTTACAATGCACTGGAGGCTTCCCAGGCGCCCACTCTGCCCTCCTACAGTGTGGGCAGCACAGATCATGCAGTCTCCCACTCAGCTTCAGCTCCACTGGGCTCTGCTTCACTGGTGACTAACTTACTGTTATGCAACTGACTCAGTGACTCAATTGATCCACAATGGAATAATTTGTAAACTGTGATTGAACGCACCATGCTGCATGCAGTATGTGTATTAAAGTCTGAGTATGTGCAGGTGCAGATGAAATGAAAGCATACAGTTGGTTCAGATCTGTGTGTCTGGCTGCCTGTCTAGCAGTAATGGCACAGACAAGATAGAGTCATATTTCACTTCCGGCCTTGTGGCTCAATACCAAGCCTGTTACAGCTCTAATGGTAACGGCACAGAAGAGAACATTAGTGTTGGACGAGAACTGGCGATGCCTATCAACACTCTCTCTGTGCTTTCACTTCCTTGGGAAAATACAATCAATGCACAGATGGAGTTAGTTCCTTTCCTGTCTTTGCTTGTTTGTGTGTGTCTGTCATCACAGTCACTTCTCAGGTCATCCAAGCTACTCCCAGTAGATGGAGCAACAGGGAGCTCTCTCATTAATGACTTCTCTCTACCTTAAATATGATCTGCTCTCCTTCAAGCTCTCCTCTGTTGAATTAATGAAAAACTCTGAAAACAACAGACAACTTCAGGAGAGGTGGAGGTGGCAGGGGAGAGTGAGATCTCCTGAGATGAACCGTTTTATTATGCTCATGTTTCACTGCCAGTGTTTGCAGAAAGAGGGGCAGCTGCAGAGTTAAAGGGGACACACTCAAGTAGAAAATAAAATGCAGTGTTTTGTGGTCTAAACTGATGTGTGTATGTGTGTGTGTGTGTTTGTATGTGTGTGTTTGTGCGTGTGTTTGTAAGCTGTTTGATTACACACTGTGACTCAAAGACTGAATGTTCACGTCTGTGCATCAAACCCCTGAAGCAAAAGAGGCGCTATAGGCAACACCTGTTGGAACTGCAGATGTGTGTGTGTGTGTGTGTTCACAGATCAATACCAGTGTTAACGTGTCTAGAGCTGAGGTGTGTGCCATAACTCAAATCATTTTGATGGGTCAGTTCACCCTAATTAGAAAAAAACAATGTTTAGTTTTTTTCCTTTACATCTCTTTGCACATTTTTATTTTATATCATGATCCACAGACATTAATGTCAACAGTTTTCATGGGATCTATTATTTGGTAGAAAATACTGTTGTTCAAATGAAAACTTTTCACCTTTATCAAGACTAACAGGGCCATTGTTTCCGGAAGGCGACGTTAGTGTTGGATTATTTTAGATGTGTTTTTCTTTCACCTCCATTGTGTCAGCATGGAGGCAGAACAATCTCAAAACCTGGGCAAATAACATCAAAACTATCACTATCAACTATCATCATGGCTAGAAATCTCAATGTATAAATGTGTTTGTGAAAAAAATGTGTTATTTTGTTTTTTATTTTTTCTGTGCACTGTACTTTCAATTCACAAGAACGAACCTCACAGTTTGACCAGTTTGTCTTTAAAACCAGTCCACTTGTCGTTGCACTCTTTTCTGTTCTTAAACCATTGTGTTTAGACGTTAAATCTTCTATCCATCCATCACCTACTCATGTAGCTGTAGCTGTCGGACCCTTCTTGTCCTTAAAAACTCACATTAAGTTCCTGAAAGTTCAGATCTAAACAACACACACACATAGTTCATGTAATTGTTTATACTGCACTGTGTAACACTTTAGAGCTTCCCACCTCCTCCATCTTCCTCTGCTGGAAGAAGGGTGGATTCATCAGCGCTCTATCCTCCCCGACATTCATCACCTCCTCCACTCTCTCCTCATCTCCCCTTTTCTCTCACTTCATCATCTCCCTCCCTTTCTCATCTTGCCTGACTTCTCTCTGTTTTTAACATTCACGTTCCACCACCTGCCCTTGTGTCACGCAGTACACTCTGCATGCTAAACACCTCCTCCTCTTCCTCCTCCTCGTCCCCCTCCTCCTCCACACTTTCTCCTTTACCACTTATTTGCACTTACTTTTTCATTTTCTCCTCTTCCTCAGACCATGAGGTTGGCAGCTTTTGTCTTCACATCACACTCTTTAGGCACTTCTTTCATGCACAGATTTCCTCCTCCTGTTTTCTCTTTCTTTCTTTCCTCCCTGTTGCTAAATCTGTGTAACTGCCATGTAGCCCACATGCTGGTGCTGGAGTTCATCGCTAGAGTGCAAGAAGATCAGCATGCTCTGAATTGATCTCCATGCAATCCCACCATCAATAACTCTGTCAGGCTTAGACCAAAATCTCCAAAAAACACAGTGGTGTTAGCCTGTCTGACTGATCTGATGCCTTTCATGTTATGGATAAACCTGCTCTTAAGGAAGGAATATAATATATACATATATATTTATATATATGTAGAAATGATTTTTATTTTGTAAGAGAGCAGCATTTCATCTCATTTATTGTGCTGTCTTTTAAAAGTTTACTTGTAGGAGTAGGTATTGCTTTTTTTGACAACTGGTGGGTGTCATTTTGGAACAAAACTCTTTGGCACAGGCCTTCATGTAAAAATCAAAGCGCAGGAACATTGCTGTGTTTGGTACACACACAATCAAGCAACAAGAAGCTCAAAATTTGCCACAGCTCCATCAAATTATGCAATGAAAAACGATGCCAGTTGCCAAGCGGCTATTGCACAGATCATACAGACAGGCCGGGGTTGTGTGATGTGTGCTGGGAGAGAGTTGAAATGACTCACAGTTCTGCCACTTACACTGCTGTCGATGATTATGATAATTCGCACAGAGCACTCCACAAGCAGCTTTGTGGAGCGGCGTTAATCATCCCAGATTCACTCCCTGACTTCCCATACTCCTCACATTTCCCATCATTTTCTTTCTCTCCTTGACGAACTTCCCTCTCTCTCTTCCTCTTGCTCCCTGTCTCCATGTTTTTCTTTCTTTCCAAGTCTTGGCTAATCACACACAGGAGGGGTGCTGCTGCTGAATTTTAATATTAATTTATACAGCAAGCCTTTGATGTCCCCCATCACCCCCTCAGTGCAGTGTAAGCACTTCTCTATCTCCTGCTCTGCCAGCACTGCCAGCCCAGAATATCTCCCTCTGCACCCTGCGCTTTGTGTGTGTGTGTGTGTGTGTGTGTGTGTGTGTGTGTGTGTGTGTGTGTGTGTGTGTGTGTGTGTGTGTGTGTGTTGACTGTAGATATTACCCAAGAAGCCCCAACAATGCTGGAATATACGCATGCACTGGAAGAGCAAACCGAAGAGTAAGGGATAAATGGACGAAGAGTGACGGTTGTGTGAAAGTGACTGAAAATGGTGAATGGTTGGTCAAAAAACAAAGATGCCTCTTATATAATCCCCAATGCAAATAGGGGTGACTCTAAGTGAGTGTCACACAGAGGTCAATAAGGAATTAAGTCATCTCAACTGAACCCATCATGGAGTTTTGATCACCTACTGATTTAAGCTACACAGGCACAAATCCACATACACACTCACATATAAATACAGAACTATTATTCCATTACACTTGTGTTCTAGTGTGTGAATGCTTATGCATTATTTGTGTGTGTGTGTGTGTGTGTGTGTGTGTGTGTGTGTGTGTGTGTGTGTGTGTGTGTGTGTGTGTGTGTGTGTGTGTGTGTGTATGGAAACTGCAGCTCTGTTGGGTGTGTCTGTGGTAGTTAACCATGGCCTACTGTCTATATTTAGCCTTAAACCCTCTCCTTTCCCCCTCCTGTGCTCCCCAGTGTGACCCTCACTCAGTGCTGCAGGCATTCCCATATCAGAGCAGAGAGAGACGACGCTGCCTTACACAGAGAGAAAGACAAAAAGGAGTTGCTGCTGGATAGCTGCATGCATCTAGTGTGTGCGTAGAGAGATAATGTTTGAGAGGAGGTGTAGACATGCGATGTATGTAGGAACTGTGCCTTAGTTTGACAGTCCAGTTATCCATGTATACAAGACTATGAGTGTGTGTGTAGTTGTCCTTTGACAACTTCTCTTTCTGTGGTGTAACTATGGAGGATGGCGAGTTGGTAATTCGGTTGCCAGGGCGATCTGACTCCCCCGTGGGCAGCAGGAGTTTCAGAGCTGGCGGTGGGTTTGGTGAGACGTTGGTGTTGCGGCACAAAGAGGTTCACCACTTCTTCTTCGTCCCCTTCAGGGAGCAGCCCATCTACAGCACGCGGGCCCATGTCTTCCAGATTGACCCCAACACCAAGAAGAACTGGCTGCCCACCAGCAAGCATGCTGTCACCGTCTCCTACTTCTACGACAGCACACGCAACGTCTACCGCATCATTAGCCTGGACGGTACCAAGGTGAGCTGTTCATTCTGGCCATTGCTGTTCACCTTGCACAGCTTGTCACACACACACAACACAGGTTTCATTGTTGCTCTCACTGCTGCATCCATTGTGTTTTGTTTTTTTTCTGCCAGATGACATGCTTTTATTAAGATGTTCCAGATGTTTCAGTATAATCACCTCCTCACCCATCAAACAGACTTCCAGGAGATTTTAGTGGCACTGTGATCCACTAAGCGTTAATGGTGTTAATAAGCTCTTCACTGGAATCTAATGTGCAAACACATCTTAAAAGAGCTCAGCGTTGCAGTCTGTCCCAAGACTGACAGTTCACATTTCATCGTGTTTATGCATGCATCTACTGTATTTATGAGTGCATGGCTGTGCGTGTGCTCTACATCTCAGGATATTCTTGTTAGAGATCCAAGAGGGATATTTCTGCATGGTGCAATCGAGCTTTTCATAGGGACGGACCAGTCACACACATGCAACCAGTTATGGAGACGGGAGGGGTGAAGTTTAATGAGAGAAACAGATGACAGAGTGAAAAGGATGTGTGGTGGAAGACGTACGTAGAGCGGCAAGGGCAGAAAAGCGTGAGGCCAGGTGAACAAGAAGGTCAGAAAGATGTGAAGGACTGACAGTGGCAAAGTCACTGAGCTTTCATTCATCACCAAGTGAGTGTGACAGTCAATTTAGCAACCAACTCATATCATACAGCACTCAGGAACTAGATGGTCACTAAATTCAGTTATTGTGTAACTCACACACTCACTGACTGCTACCCTTCCCTATCTCATCATTATGTAATGATGCCAACCAGAATGTCAGCTATTATACAACACTGCTAATTGATCAGCCATTAATCTGTTTCCTATCAATAGTTAGTTTACAAAGGAAGTTGAATTATATAAGATTTATATGTAGCTTTCTGCTTTGGCTAATGTAAATGAAAGGCTCTCAGTACTGTCTGACCTCCACACCACACCCAGTGTTCATATCATATTGAGGAAGTAAATCTCGATCTTGAATATCTACTTTCATTTTTATTTTTCAAAGGGCTCGTGGATTTTCTGAGACAGCTGGGCACTGTAGTTTTTAGCCAACATAGTAAAATAGGAGTAAATAATTTTTGTTGGGGACTATTTTCAGTTGCAGATTTGGCGCTCGCCACAGCAGGATGCTGTGTGTGGGACTGACTCAAAATTAACCAAATGGTTTTCTTGGTAATGGAGAAACATGTGACCCAGTGCATCAGTGTAGATGTCCAATAATTGTTTTTAGTATTTAAGCCTTCACCAACTGTTTTACATTTTCCAGGTCCACCACCCGCTTTTTTCAGTTTCTCCCCATCAGATATATATGTATCTATGTGGATGTGTATGTCTTCACTGCGTTAGTCTTACTGACGCCAAAGGCCTTAAAAATCAAACTCAGCAGCTCTCAGTTATCTATGGATGTCTTTGTGTTGGTGAACCTGTGTAGACCAGAAGCTACTGTACAGTCCTCTCAGGCTTCCCCTGTGTCTCACGTATTAATACGTTCACAAAAAGCATGGTTTGTTATGGTGTTTAGTTCATGAAAACTATTCATATAACAATTACCCAGAAGCCCAGGCGATGCATTCAAAGACCTTGTTTTGTACAAAATCTGAAGATATTAGATATGTAGAAGCTGTTTGATATTTTTGCTAAATAAATATCTGAAAGGCATTATCAACATTTTTGACAATTAATTTTCTATCAATTGACTAATCACTGACTCAACTAATTATTTTGCCACTTTTGTAATATTGTTTCAAGAATCAATGTGTTAAGTTAATGTATAAACTGTGGGTTTCATATTGTATCACAATATAGTGTTTGATTCATTCATCTCAAGTCCTGAGTTTCGAAAATAATCTCCACTCTGACACACAACAAGCTTCTACCTCTCTACCTGACCCTTTCTCTCTTGTACACACTCACACACACATATATTACACTCTCTGCAGTAATAAAGTTAATTTAATACATATTAAGTGGGTTGCCTCTGTCCTGCAGGCAATAATCAACAGCACCATCAGTCCCAACATGACGTTCACAAAGACCTCACAGAAGTTTGGCCAGTGGGCGGACAGTCGAGCTAACACTGTCTACGGCCTGGGATTCTCCACTGAGCATCATCTATCCAAGGTACCACCCCCATCCACCCATCCACCCACACACAGACACACAAACCACATCTACTGTAAACCTGTAAGCATCAATCACAGAATGCCCCCCCACCAGTCCCTGAGAGAAGATGGCATTTCAACTTTCTTTTTACTCTAGTTGCTATAGCTTCTCACAAGTGTACAATCTGCTTGGCAGTTATCCCTAACGAGGCTTTTTTTCTGTGTGTTTATGAAAGTTATTTATGTGTGTGTGTGTGTGTTCACGTGTGTGTGTGTGTGTGTGTATGTGTGTGTGTGTGTTCACGTGTGTGTGTGTGTGTGTGTGTGTGTGTGTGTGTGTGTGTGTGTGTGCGTGTGAAAGAGGGAGAGAGAGAGTAGGTGGTGGTTTCTCTCCTCTGCAGTATGATTAAGCTCTGTCTTTGTGAACTGGGGAGGCTCACAGCATCCCCACTGTCTGAATAACACACACACACACAAACACACACACACACACACACACACACACACACACACACACACACACACATACACACACACACTGGGACCAAAGTCAGCAGTGTAGACGTGGCCTCTGTGTCAGAAGGACAAGGAAAAAGGCTGATAACAACACCTGATATTAGACGTGTGCTGTTTCATATCATTTACTGGACACTGATAACATGTGGTCTTGTGGAAAGGATGGAGCCAGGTGGCGCTTCAGAGTTTAAAGTGGCCCTCCAACTATTTTATATATTGGTTTGTGTGGCTTTAGTGCAGTTTACTCATTATGACCTACCTGTGAAAACAGTTGTATCATGTCTCTGCTCTGGAGGCAGCTTTCTAAATAAAGACTGAGAAAATAACCCAGATGATGACACCAGGGTCATCTCAGTTTTAGCTTGGTTTAAAGTTAGGGTGTACAAACTCTCCTGCTTCAATTTTGGTTCCTTGTTTTTTTGTTATTTTTTTTTAAATATGTGTCTCCAACTTTGCAAATGTGTTTAATTACATGACTGTGAGGCAGCATGTATACGTCTTCCCGGGAGTGTGTATATATGATGTGTTCTCATGTCTCTCTTTTAATTATTCTTTGAGACATTGTGATTAAACATCACATTAACATTGTTTTTAAAATCCAGTTCATTATTGTTGTCACAAATCAGAGAGAACAAAACAATAAAAGAAGAAATGACCTTTTTTTTTTGATTATTTTCCCAAACAGCTGATGTGGAGCATCTGTGGCTTAACTGATTTACACTGGTAATTACACTATTAACAGGAAATGTGTCTGAAGGGTATCAATGTGCACTGAACAGACACTGAGTGCTATTTTCTTTAGTTTAAAGTTAAAATAATCATATTCACCTCTCAGATTACTGCAGTGCCAACACTCCCGAAGCACTTCCACTGAGAACTATACTGCATTTACATCACTGTAGCAGAGCTATTATATTGCACTGAAATGAAATGATATTGAGTTACTCGTTGCAGCTCCACCAATGGCAGACATAAGACCGGCTCCAGCAGAGTTGTCAATTTGATTTCCTCACCACTCAGCCCTCTGCAGTATTGTATGTGCTAAATTGCTCTGTAAAACTGTGGGAGTAGCGTCAATGATGAACCACACCCTAAAGGGACATCAGTGATGTGAGCTTGTGTGTGTTTATATTTGCCCAAAGCCCCTCAGCTGAGCTCACCTTACCTCTTCAGGCTCGACAAAAATAACCTCAGAGGCACCGGTCACTGACGACTTCTGATTAGAGGAAAAACACAGTGGCGCAGTCTGCTTTGTTGAGTGTGTGCTTTGTATATGTGAATGTGTCTGATAAAAAGGTTACTAATGGTGACCTAGTTAGCTCATGTTTCTGCTGAGGCATTATGGGTAGAGGCCTTCATTTCTAAGTTCAACTGCGGGTTGTTACTGGCAGCAGCTTCTCCCTATCCTTCCCCTGGCTTCACAGTTGACCTATTACACACTGATCTCTGTGTGTGTGTGTGTGTGTGTGTGTGTGTGTGTGTGTGTGTGTGTGTGTGTGTGTGTGTGTGTGTGTGCGCGCGCGCGCGCATGTGCCCATGTGCCCATGCACATATGGCTTTACTGAACAGATTAAACCACAGTACTGTATGAATTAAGGTCCATACTGACCACTCTCCTCTGTGTCTAGTTTGCAGAGAAATTTGCAGAGTACAAAGAAGCAGCACGGCTCGCTAAAGAGAAGAGTCAAGAAAAGATGGAGATGGCCACGTCTCCTTCTCAGGTACTTTCACTAACAAACTAACCTATCGCTTTTTATTATCAGAGAAAGCTAAAATACAAAAGAATTTCACAGAAAATGTTTTGAAAATGTTGACACGGTTACAGAAAAAAGCATCAAGTATTAAGATCCTTTCCTTAAGCAAAACTACCAATACGTTATTGTAAAACACTTCATTACAAGTAAAAGTCCTGTACATAGACTTTTGTATGTAACCTTTTAATCCTAAAAGTTAAAAGAGGATGCACTAGGTTTCTTTCTTCAACTCCAACCAACTTCCTTAACTCCTCCCTCCATGTGAGTTCCTGACACTTAGTTACAAATTACAATCCTACAATACACTCAAATGTGATACATTTTCTCTGCATGCATCCACCCTGCATGCATAAAAAAGACAAAGCTGTCTGTGAACTCGCCATAAATTGGAGAACATAATTAGCCTGTATGTAAGGTATTTGTTTGTGAGGGATAACTAATAATAGAGTGTTTTAGGGCATGTGTAGCTGCATCTGAGTGAAAATTTGCTTGTTTCAGAGGAGAATCCCCAGAGAAATCTGTTCTCTAATCTAAAGGCTGCTAACAGGCTTCATGTCCTCGTCTGTTCATTACGGAGGCAAGGGCAGCAGCCCCCCACTGTACTGCGGCCTATTCCGTCTACTATTAAGGCTGCAGCCCATGTGGGCTAAAATGCTACAGTACCTTGCTTATCATGGGAGTGTGTTTTTTTAATGAAGCCAAGTGGACAGGTTTGCTCTCATCAGGGGTTGAAGGCTGCACGGCCAGCACCACATTATAGTTGATGAAACTGGAGGGATTACATTGCAATGTAACTGTAAGAGCTGTGCCCTTCCTGCATTAAGACACTGAAGCTGTCTGCTCTGTTTCACATTGTCTGAAAGCCAATGTTTCACCCACATGCCTGCTGGCTTTCTTTCTAACCTCCAGATGCCCTCATTTCGCTCCTCTAAATAAACTTAAAAAAAAAAAAATATGAGAGAAACAAGATGAGAAAACACAGAGTTAGATGCTATATGCTGGTCCCAATAGGCCAGACCCCAGTGGAAATGCACCATGAAGAGATATTAAATGGTATATTAATGAATGTGGAGCGCAAAATGTAACACCCGCTATAATCTTCCTCTTATCTCCCACTTCCTGCTTGTCCATTAGAGACATACAGGCAGTGTCATTGTTCTACTGTATTGTGCCCAAGCCCTGAGTCTTAATAGCTTTGTTTTATGTATATGCAACAGCTAAATGATTTGTCTCTTGTATAATTCTGTGCTTGTATGGGATATAAAGATAAGCATTAATCTGTAATTCTGCAATTTCCCACTGCTATAGTAAGCTATTTAATGGCCTTTGGGCATGTGGAACAGCTCACTAAGATGCACAAATTTTTAGCACCACAGCAATAAGAGCTTTATCAGTGTGAGAGACAGCATCCCCTCCATTCCCACATACACACACACACACAGGCGCACACACACCTCCATCATTTCTCATGTCAACTCTTATGTGTGAAAGATGATTTATTTATGAGATTCTTCTTTTTATCTTGTTGGGATCTGTGGTAATAAGAGGCAATTGAGATCACTCAAGTAATTATTATACATTTTATATTATTACACGTAAGTTAATTATAATTTAGTTACTAATTATAAGTGAATTTCTGTAAGTGGTGCAAGGGTGAAACAATTAGTTGACAGAAAATCAGCAACAATGTAGATAATCCCTCTCAAGATAAGCTTTGATAAGCTGCTCAGATGAGAGGATTTAGTGCTTCTCTGTTTTGTGTTTTAATCATTTTAAATTAAATATCAGTAGGTTTTCGACTGTTGGGCTGACAAAAAAATACAACTTGAAGACCTCACCTTGGGGTGCCAAAGTCTTTTAGAGGAAACGATTTATCAATTGAGCCTAAAAGATAATGGACAATCAATAATGAAAATAGTTGTCATTTGCTTCCCTAAAGTGCTGCCATTTCTTCTTTGTCACTTCAGTCATGATACCTGCCTTTACTAATGTGTACTACTACCCGTTTCTTCTTCTGTGGAATCTAAACAAATTGCTGTCTCTGCTTTTGGTAATGTTAAATGCACCATTTCCTGTACGCCTGAGGCTGTTTCTCTGAAAAAAGCAACCAGATGCCATTAAGAACTACTAAATGTGCAGATGTAAAAGCCTCTGTGACCTCACCACAAGTCCAATCATTATTCTTTTTAATTACTGATATTAGAGATCATACAGATATTTATTGATGTCACAAATGACAAAATTAGTGTGAGTAGGAGTAAATTTTTTTATTTCAGTAATGTCTGACTGATGATGTGTTGTCTATCTGACTGTCTATCTAAGCTGAACAACTTTGTTTTACATGCAGGAGTCTCCAGCAGGCGAGCTCTCTTCACCTTTGACCCCAGTGACTCCACCCATGGAAAACATCAACGGCACAGATGAAATCTGTGACACGACTCCCAACTCAGACACCCGCCCCGAGCCGGCGCAGAACGCACTGGCCTTCACACACAGGTAAATCCCACATCGTTATGTGGTCACTGTCCCATGTTGTTATGTTCACTGCAAATACACTCACTGTCACAATCATATTTCATACATCTCACACACAAACAAAACTAATAGAGATTGACTGCTGTAATTTATTTATTTATTTTTTTGCTGTTTGTCTGTGGCAGCGACGTACACACCTCTTTTCTGCCACATCTACCTTTTCATCCCATACAGTATATGTTGCATGTGAGCATGGTAGTGAACTCCCTCTATTCACCGCTGCTCTCTCATGTTTTTCCTCCCTAGGGGGCAGTTTAAGACTTGTCGGGTCTGCTCTTTCTAATAGGGATGTCATAACAAGTCCTGACTACTGCGACATCATTACTACACAAAGCAAAAAATGTTCAGGCACAAATGTAACAAAAATAATAGGAGCCTGATCGCAGGTCAGCAACAGGGAGGGTCTTCTTTCCAAAACCTGATGCACTTGCCTGTTTACTAACTTAAAAGGTAACAGCAGTATGTCAAAACTAAAGTGAGGAGGAATATGGGAGCAATGAAACGACAGGACTTTTTCTTGAATTATATCAGTGACATTCAGACACTGTCACTTTACATGGACCAGCAAAAGATGTCACTAAGTGTTCCTCTGGAATGAGGGATTATTTACCTTATTCATTTTGTTCAATCTGAGCATGCTTGGCAAGGAAACTCATATATATTTATATTTTAATGTTTGCCCACTGCGATGCAATAGTATCTTTTTAAATGCAAATTCAAATCTTTTGACTTTTATGTTATTGGATGCATTACGGAGAATGTGACCTCTATGCATGCACAACTGCTGTTATTTACATTCCTGGAGTCCTTGTGTCCTGTTAGTAAGATGACTATGGAAATGGATAATTCATATTCCTTGTAATTGTCAATACTGGTTCATATACCATAGATTATGTAAGATAGAGGGTCAAAGTACCATGTAAATATTTTTGCTGTGTTTAATGGCTTTCTGAAGAGGTGTGGCTGCGAGGTTCATCACCGGAAAGGTGTTGATGAAGTGTTTACATAAGACTTATATAACATACTGTGGGTAGTGGGAGGTAGAGAAAGACCAAGACAGACTGACAGACAGAGAGAGAGAGAGAGAGAGAGAGAGAGAGAGAGAGAGTGTGTTTGTGTGTGTGTGTGTGTGTGTGTGTGTGTGTGTGTGTGTGTGTGTGTGTGTGTGTGTGTGTGTGTGTGTGTGTGTGTGTCGGAAACTGTGGAGACAGAACGAGAGCGGTGCATTGTGTAAAGTCTGTACATGAGTCACTGATACCTAGAAATGCACCAACTGCTCACAGACTCCCTACAATAAATAAACTGAACAGGAGGACAATCAGTTTCAGTCATTTGAGTAAGTAAGGTGTATTTTTTTTCTCAGGAGAGGAAATGTTCTGTTCTATTATCTAATGTCACTTGTAGTCGACTGTACACTCAGGTCTTTTCATTTGTAAAATCTCTGTATCTTGTGCCACTTTTATTCTTTTCTGGCTGCGATTCTTAATAATTAAAGATATCATTCAATGGCTTAATGTATTATCATTCTTTTTTTGGTTAACTCTTGGTGTTGGAGTGGAGAACCTTCCAATTTTTTTGATATTTAACAATCACTTTACAGCTCTATAGAGACACTAGATGTTTTTATTAATGTGTTCAGGTCTGTAAAGCTTTGACAAGCTCAAGAGCAAATGCTTAGAAATCCCTACCGCTACATCATGAACTCTGTTAGGCTACAGAGATCTGTGCAGTGAGAGCAGGCTGTCGAGAGGACACCCACTGCCTGCTGCAGCCTTGCTGCTGATATGTCTATTAATGCTGCATGTGTGGGAGATGGGGTCGACTCTCAGCATTTGCAATGGCAAGCGTGGACATAACAAGCCAACCTCAGTCTCATATTTTCTGAGAGGCATATGTCGAGAGGGTAGATGCAAGGACCATCCAGATAGTTTTCCACATAACCCTCTCTTTTTTCTTTCTGCTCTCTCTATGATTCATAGTTCCTCAGTTTAGTATGTACTGTGTGGCTCATCTCACATGTCGCTCCATCAGCCTCACGTGCGCCTCAACTATTAACTGCAGTTAAAATGTATTTTCTGACCATTTGTTTATTAGTGTGGAAGCACATAGTTAATTTTATAGCCAAAAGAAAGAATAAACATGTTTGTAGTGTATTTTGATTGTGTTTACTTGTGCACTGCTTCATGAAGGTTTAGACCCACATGTAGAAAAACACTCGCACACACAGGTGTTTGCTGTCTTTTTGCTCCAGACCTCTATGATGGTCTCGGTTTGTCTCTGCCATGTGTCTGAAATTAGATGATGACTTAAGTATCTCCCTAATGTGTACACCACAGTGCTGCTCAGCAGGTCTGTGTAGGCAGGTATGTGTGGGTGCAGAGGGCATAGAAAGAGAGAGGAGGATAAGAGACAGCTGTATGCAGGGCTGTGAGAGGGTTTTTTATATCGCAGCATGTAGGCGTGTTTGGCAGCTCTGCAGTGGACTTGTTTTGAATGGTTTTCACAATGTTATAAGACCTTTGTAGGGACTGGCCAGGCTCTATGTGAATGGTCCTCTGGTGTTGGAGAATGTAGGCGTCTGTTGGTGGATTTGTGGCAGGCTTGTGTGAACGGAGACGGTGCCGATGTCGTACGTCAGGGTGCCGTGAGCGCCTCCGTTCCTCCAGTGCTGCCATGGCAACTGCTCTGCCTCCCTGCTTCTTGAAGGGCTCAGTGAGGAGAAGAACCTACCTGACAACGTGCAGCGGTCAGGACACGGTGGAAACACAAGACAACTGTAGAAAAGGCCCCCCCTCCCCACCCTGTCACACAAGGTTACGCTTTGTGTTTGGTAGCTTTATTGAGCCTGGGAGGAGAATTATGATTGACATTGTGAAGTAGTAAAACACAAAGCAGACTGTTGATGTTTTATTTAAGAGTTATATTGTATTAGCAGCGTATACAGGTTATGTTCAAACCACAAAACATTCAGAATTCAATCAAGAAACAAAATAATTGAAATTTGACATTTTAAAACCAATAAAATTATAAACAAAATAAAAATCTGCTTCTCATCATGACACAGTGTGTTTGGAAACAGATAAAAGCTCATAACTATGTAATATTAATGCAATCATCTTCTAGAGTCAGGGTTTTTTTAAAAATGAATTTTTAGATCATTCATTTGTTTTTTAAATGCAAAAAATTTAAGCTGATACAAACAAACTAATTGCTTCCTCAGTTTAACATCACATTATTGACATGAGTAAAATTATAAATTGCAATATAAAAAGTCGACATTATTGTGTAAATAATCACATCATCTTTGCAATCAGCAGTTCAGTGACACAGCAGCAGCTAACTTACCCTCCGTTTGTCTCACACACCTTCAGCTCTGCTCTGCTGTCCTCACCCAGATTTGTGCTCAGGTTCCCTCCTGAAACCTCTCAGCCAGCCTCATATTAATGAAGATGAACACCAATGTCAAAACATTTTGCAACTCTTTTCTCTCCACTAAATCTCCCTCCGTCGCTCTCCCTTGCTTTCTTTCCATGTGTCTCCATCTTTGCATCTTGACGTCTCGCCTGCTCTCCTGCTCTCCGAGCTGGTGTGTGAGGTTTATACATTGGCGGGGCTGTGTGCCTTGGTGACAGCATCGCTCCGTGTGTGTGTGTGTTTGTGTGTGTGTGGTTGTGTGTGGTTGTGTGTCAGTTGGTATGTGCATGTGTAGGATGAAGTGTCGTCTCCCTCCTATGCGTCACACGCAGACACACTTGCACTCACAGAGGGGGTGGCTGTTGTGTAAGAACTGAAGGCGCTGTGGGAGTCCTGAGTGAATTAGATCTGGGCTTTCTCTCTTTTACACTTCACAGAGTGGGTGTTATAGCGTAGTGGAGTAGTGCTGCAGTATATGAGCATATATATATATATATATGTGTGTGTGTGTGTGGTTCAGTGAGGGGGTGGAACAAAACTGAAAACTACGTTGTTATGGGTCATACACAGACCCTCATCACTCCTAGAGCGAGCTGAGCTTCCTTTTGTGTTTTTATGTGGATCAGTTTCCACTGCTGTGAGGAATTACTGTGGAGTGTGGGAGTAGGAGCTCCTTTTCAAAGGTACTTGACTCGATATCAGTACTCGACAACGTTTAGGTCTCTCATACATTTTCCCGCCCATGTTGGATATTATGTGAGAGACGGAGTGGGCATTATTCAAATCCTAAACAAATGACTGTAATTGCCATGTCTAACAGAGAAGATGCATAGCAGAAACACTTTTCCTTCACACATACAGCTATGTCTAATATTATGCTGCAAACTATCCAATGCATAGCCCATTTTCCACCAACCTTTTTCTAGGACCGAAGCCTCTCCATCATGAAATTCAATCACTTCTCCCTTATCTCTCATCTCATCATCTGGTCTGTGAGTAGCTGGACCAGATTAGGCTTCAGCCAGTCTGAGGATATAATCTCAGATTACAACTCATGTGGCAGACGGCTGCTTTCATAGTTACTGGCCAGAAAGTACTGACCTCCAGTCTGAGTGCCCACTGCAGCCTTTGACTGCTTTCAACACTGGAGCAAACATAGATGGATGGATGGATTACTGAATGGCTTGAGACTCAAAACAACTGCAAACACAGCCATTATTTAATAACCCATGGACGGATGGATGAATAAACAAAAGGACTGGCTACCTAAAAAAAAAAAAAAAAAAGGTTCTGATGCTTTATTTTTTCTGACGTCTTGTCAGTCACAACTTGATTTTGCATCAGTTATACACAGTCTACACCCAACATGAAGATACGAGCACCTATCACTTTATTTTACTGATGTGGTAAACTGATATGTCCTTCTGTTCTGCAGCCCTGCCATGACAAAACATTGGGAAGCTGAGCTGGAGGCTCTAAAGGGGAACAATGCCAAGCTAACGGCAGCTCTGCTGGAGTCCACAGCCAATGTCAAACAGTGGAAACAACAACTGGCTGCCTACCAGGAGGAGGCCGAGAGACTACACAAACGGGTGAGGGAACAGGGCAAAGGAATGCTTATTTTTATGTGTGATTAATTTATTCGTATCAAACAGCAGTGATCATTGGGTGAGAGGATGGTGTGAAGCCAAGATGAGAGGATGGGAGAAAAAAAGTAGAGAGATGAGTGTAAGCATGAGGGAGAGTAAAAAGAGGTAGTGGGACCACCTCTCTCTCCATGGATCTGAATCATGATGTCCATTTTGTCCTTTCAGGTGACAGAGCTAGAGTGCCAGAGCAACCAAACCCCGGTGATCAAATCCCAGAAGACTGAGCTGAACCAAACCATAGAAGAACTGGAGAATACGCTAAGGGATAAAGAAGAGGTGTGTGTGTGTGGTTTTGAAGAATAAGAGGAATGGTTTAGTGTAGAATAGCTAATTCATCCTACATTCATGTTACACAGCCTTTTAATCTGTCTTACTGACTTTACTCCAGGAAATGGAAAAGTTGAAAGAAGAATTGGAAAACATGAATGACCTGATGGAGCAAAAAGACACTCTTACCCAGAAACTTGAGGTGAGTGAAAGAAATTAAACTAAAAGGTGCTTCCTCTGTCAAATACAAATGCAGTGTATAATAAAAAAAAACTGTTATTGCCCACTTAATAACATGTGGGCAATGACATGTTATGTCGATGACAATAACATGTCATTGACACTGTTTTCCCAGGAGACGGAGCTGCGTAGCCGGGTGCTCGAAGAGCAGCTGGCGGGTGCCGAGCAGCGACTAGAGGAGAATCAAGAGGAACAGGAGAATTTCAGAAAGAGCCTGCGGACGCTGCTGGAGCTGCTGGACGGCAAGATCTTTGAGCTGACTGAGCTCAGAGACACCTTGGCTCGGCTCATAGAGGAGGCGAGCTAGAGACGGAGCTGCCTAATCTTCACAGACAGAGCCATAGGATAATTTACACACTGACAACCCCAACTCAGACTCATTCACACCAATCCTGCCCACCACGTCCCACCTTACTCCTACACCCCACACACATTAAAACTGAAACCCTGCACTGCCCACTTCTGATTTTGCTCAAAAAAGGGCAGCTAGTTCCCCATTTTTACCTTGCAGGCATCAAGCTCCAACCAACCACAGGCACTCCTGTAGTTCAAGACAACACAGGGACTACCTCATCTTGCCTTCTGATTGGCTGGTGTAGGCATAACCTTGGTTGAATTGATCTGTCCAGTCAAAGAAATGCCTGGTGTAGCACACTGCTACTGCCCCCGCACCCCATCCCACACACACACACACACACACACACACACTCACGCGCACTCTCACACACACTCTTATAAAACTTAGTTAACTTGAGAACTGTGCCTCAGCACCATCTGCTGTTTGACTGGGAAAGCTGCACCACAGATTGCAGCATTACATTGTTTCTCTCTCTCACACATACACACACACACATACACACACACACACACACACACACACAAACACACCCTTTTTTCATCTCTAAACTGCCCCCCAAGGGAAATGTTGAAAGTCATGTGGAAATAATTGCTGTTAAGACTCAGAGAACTGCGCCAAAGCTGCCAAATCCCTCCAAAATATTGTCCTCTAACTAGCAGATGCTTTGATCCAAAGTGACTTACTGTACAGAGAAGTGCTGAACAGAGTCCCGTGTTTGAGCCCGGGCTGCCAGCGGAGTGTCACTGGTAGCACAGAACTGAAGGATGGCTCTCAACTAACCAGTCAGTCTTACCTTTTGGCCTGGAGTGATATTAATGCTGCGCCCCAGCCTGGACACACTTCTGCGTGGAAATGGAGTTTGGTTTATTTCTCAAGTGAAAATGAAAGACTGCTATGTATCCACAGCCTATTTAAAATCCTACAAGATAGATAAGTATTTAAATCTTCCAGAGGCATTGGTCGTGCCACACATAAATTTTAAAGGGTGCGTGCCCATGTTAGATTTGACATAAGAATTCCTGTATCCAGACTGCTTCCATCGTCTCAGACAACTGACCTGTCTTCCTGCCAAACTCAGTGTGGTGTGTGTTTCTGAACAAGGTCCGACCGTTGACATAATGTGTGCCTTTAAAGCACACATGAGTGGACATGTGTTTGTATATAACGTGTGTGTATGTGTGTGTTCGTGTGTGTGCAGTGAGAGAAAGACCATGGTTTAGGACATCAAGGCCTACACACACACACACACACACACACACACACACACACACACACATACATACACACACTCACACACACACACACACACTGAGCAATACCAGACAGGCTCTATAAGACACCTCTATCTAACTCTATCAGGTACTCTACTCAGTGGACTCATGCAGATAGGTCAAACGCAACTCAGCTGATCCCCCATGTCCAACAGAAAGTGTACTACTGTTGACCGCGAACCTGTGTGGCAGCCCTGTCTAGTCAAAGTAGTGCATCGTGAAGGGCTTATAGAGTGTCATCTACATGTTCGTAAATCTCCACCCTCAGTGAAACAGGCCACCGATTTTCACTCCTCACGAGTGAATGCAGAACTGTACTCGGTTTCTATTCTTTTTTACACAGGATATAATACTGATGATATAATTATAGAACTGTATAGGACAACTTTCTACTCATGATGACATTGTAAATGAATGGATGGATAACTCAAATGCAGTAACACCCTGCAGTGGCTTATTGTTGTGTATTAACCAATGGAAAAGTCCTGCATAGTTATTATAGAGTATATAGTCTAGTAGGTAAACAATGAAAACTTCTTCAATATATTTTTTAAATGCGTAGCAACACAATGTAAACACATAGTGTTACATGTTCTGTACCAAAATATTAACTTAAAAAGCAGCTCCTCTGATGGTAAAATGCCAAACTGCAACTTAAAATCTCCTTTAAAATCACAAATTTCTAAAGTGTTTTATGCTCACATGAAATTCTGTTTACTTTACCTTTCAATTGAGCACCCTGTTTGCACTGTGTTATTACACTGTTGTAACTAAACATTATATATCAAGAGATTTGCATTAAGTCCTAGCACAGCATAATTCTGTACTTAAAACATCATAGTTAGTTACACAGGTTAATACACTGGAATAAGACCCATGTAAAGGGAAGTGTTACCCATTGTTTTCTTTCTGGTTTAACTTTGACAGTCAAATGACCGAGATGGAATACCTTAATATTAATGCTATTGTTAATGAATGCCTTTGTACAGTAGTGGATAAAAGCTTTTCATTCTCCTGTTTTGTAACTTATGGTATTTAAATGTAGGTATTATTATTGTATTTAGAGGTATGAGAAGACTGGCAATATTTTTGACTATTTAAAGTAATTTTGAACTCATGATATTAAAGAGGTACCTCAGGCTAAAGATGTTCTTAGATTGGTGAGACTTACGTGTTTGCAGGTGAAAGCATTTGCCAAATGCTGGTGAAAAATGATCAGGAGACCCACCTGTTGGTGCTTCAGCCCAGCTACATCCTTTGTTGAATTCAAACAAAGAGAGCCCTACGAGGCTGAGAACACACCTCTGTGAACTAAGAAATGCTATGTTTTATATTCAAATACAGTGACCGCAGAATTCAATGTGTACAAATCGCTTTTGTTCTGTTTCTCCTTTTTCTTTTTTTCAATTAAAAACACATTATTAACTACATTATTTGACAGTGAAACAGACAATCTCAGAATTTGCTTCACAAGGTTTTATTCAAATGCAGGGGCAAGGTTGTAAAAAAACAGAACTGAATAAATGAAATGATAGGAATAAAGGCAAAGGGGTTTTCTTGGAACAGTATGTCAATACACTACTGTGTAAAAACAACTGCAATCTTTAAAAGGTCCATTATTTTAGACAATCAATCTGAACTAATCGTCGCCCATTAAGTTGTTTCTTCCCTTTTATTGTATTTCACTACATTGATATTGCACTTCTGAAGTGACTGTTTATTCAGACAGAGGGTCATATATCGTCAGCCTGCGTGGAGAACAGGTTTACATAGGAAAAGGTTTATAGGCAAACACATCACAAAACAGTTTGGCTGGAAATGCTTTGGGAAAAAAAAGGGGGCAAAACAAAGCAATGAAATATAATGCAAAATGACATTTACAGTATATGACAAAGAAGCTGTGTTAGCAGATTATTTATAGATAAAGGTCAGCATGATTCTTAGGTTAGTCAGGTGGTAGTTGGTTCATGGCAAAGGTGTAAAAACTCTGAGCCCAGATTCCCAAGTTTTGAACAAATTGTTGGTTGTTGTTTAGTGGAGCAACATAACCTGGCACTGACAAGTCAGGTCTGGTCTGGGTTAAGGTTTAAGTTAAGAGTCAGGCCAGGGTTACATCTCCGTCTCATGCTACATGATGTGGATCCATGGAAGAACTTTGTGATGAAAGTGAGAGAAGACATGTAAAAGTGCCTCAGATTTGCTCTACCAGGAAAAAGAATAAACCCTCTTTAGCACTGAGCTATTATCAAACCACACCATGTGACATATACCTCCATGCCTTTTCTATTTGACACTATCTTGTGATTAATCTATGAATGGCTCTCCACATAAGCACAAATGAATTAATCCACATGTTCTTCCTTCATGTTAACAAATGTTTGTGTAAATTCTTGTGCTGCTAAACATCTTACTGGTACCGTCTCCATCACACCTTTTTAGATCCAAATCCACATGTTCAGTGCTTTTAAACTTACTTAACTACCACATATATGTTTCATCAGTGATTAAAAAAAACAAATAACAAAAATGTTGTAACTGTACAGATAAAGTGATTCAGAATATTTATCATGAAACAGTTTCATGATATAAAAATAAAAATTATGAGTAGAGGTTGTGCCTTTACTTTGCCACTAAAATGTTTCTGCACACGTTGGCCGTGGGTTTGGCGCGTGAGTCCATGAGTGCATGAGCATGTTTGAAAACACTTGCCGCACTGTGAGTAACAGGCCTCCTACTGTGTGGTTCTGCCCACTGAATGCAGAGACAGAAATTAGGAAAGGTGCAGAGGAGAGGAGAGAAAGTGAATAAGATGGCAGGAGAAACTGCATCAATCACGACCACCTGCTCCTCAGCCCACAGTGGCTCCCCACAGCGCAGAGAGAATCCAGCCTCCCACATGCCATCTATCATTCAAACAAGCGTGACCAGTTTCACAGCTCAGCCGTGACTATCCCACATACGAAGTTTGGGAATTACCGACCAAGTCTGGATACACTTTAGAAGGACTTCTGACGTTAACCATGACCTCCACTTCACTAAAGAAACTCTCTGCTCTGCTGATGACCCTTCTCCTACTCTAGTTGACCAGCCTCAGATCAGAGATGTTGTTTGATGTGTGGCACCAAAGGATAAACCTATAGTGACTCTGAATATCTCCCACCACCCTGGCCATATGCTGCAGTTGAACAGATAGGTCGATAGATATTTCCTCACCCAGAGAGCGCTCGGGGTGGTGAAGGCCGGAAGAGGACAAAAGTAGGGGGAAGGGTATGAATCTGTTGTGACCGACTAAAGGATTGAAAGTATATGTACAGTGTCAGATTAGACAGGCGGTGGTCTTTATGCTGTCTGACACTACCACACCCACTTGTGACAGGGAAACCAGCTGTGCAGCACAGTGTGGCTCAGTCATAATACACTAGTTGATCAAAAATAGAAGAGACGATGCTTGATGTGATCAATGGTTTCCAACCTGGATGGTTCCTGCAGTGATCCCAGTTCAAAATGTACGTGTAATCTTTTATCTCTGTGTCTCTCTCATTGCCCCAAATGAACACCCACACACTATTTTTTGTTGCAGTGTCTCATTTGTGACGGGTGGAAAACATCACAAATGTCTCAGCACTATTTTTTGTGTGAGGTTTTTTTTTTCAGTTTCACAAATAGCTGTCAGTGCAGTGTGTTGGTGTAAAACGTGCATTGTGCTGTTTCTGAATATTAATGCGGCCACACAGGGCCAGTGCAGAGCTTTTCAACAGTACAACTGATAAAAATAAACAGTAACATGGCATCTTTACAGTTTGATTACAGGAATAAAACCACAGTGACACACAGTAAAAATAAAAACACAAATCATATCCTTCACAATGGTGAATGTAGTGTGAAAAACAAATGAACAGATTGACCATAGTCCTTTGGAGCATTTTGTGAGATTGTGATATTCAGTATGACCCAGGCCCTGGTATTGTCACTTGGTTCACATGTGACTGGTCTGTGTGTACTTGCGTGTGAGTGACTGAGTAGCTTCATGAGTTTGTGTGTGTGTTTACAGTACAGCGCAGCTCTCTACATTGGAGTACAGTACAGTGCGTGCAGTGCCGGAGGGTGTGTGTGTGTTATTTGTTACGCCTGAGCCTTCCGCCCTAGCTGTCCCAGTCAGGGCCGGCCAGACCATCGTCATCCGAGTCAGACTCTGGTGAGGCCTCCTTGATGCGGCGCAGCGCCTCGTGGATGCTCCTGGTCAGGGGGTCGGTGGAGGCCCCCCATCCCTGGTCTTTTTTCTCTTTATGGGGGACCTGTCTCAATTTGACCCCCTTGCGAATCTGAGCCAGGATGCTGTTGGGATCATCGTCACCCTTGGCAGGAGGCAGGGACCGTTGGTCGACCTTCCTCAGGTGGAAGCTGCCTCTCTTCAGTGAGGCCAGCACCTCGTCCATGGGTGAGCTAACTGTATGCAGGAAGAGGACAGGAAGACAGACTGTGATTGGCTACTGTAACTAGATAACTGACAGAGCCATGAGAAACTTCTATGTACTACATGGTCCCAGTACCTCTTCTGCTGTGGGTGTCAAACTCTGGAGTCTTCCTCAGCTTTTTCCGGGCGCTCAGTAGTTGGCTGCTATCGAAGAAGCGAGGGATGAATGGGCCAAGCGGGGAGAGAGAGGGCTCCTCTGCTGCACTCTTCCCCTCAGCCTTCTGCCCATGTTGCCCTGGGCTATCTGAAGGTGACAGCTCCTCCCTCGTGGGTGGGGGAGGTGGAGGGGGTGGTGGAGGAGGAGGGGAGATAGGGGATGCAAGCAGTGAGGAGAGGGAGCAGGGAGAACAGGAGGAGTCTGCAGGACTGGGAACAGGCAGCGGAGGAAGGGATGCTGTGAGAGCTGTGACGGGCTGAGTGGTGAGGGTGGAGCTGGGGCTCGGGTCCGTCTGCACACTGGTGCTGAGACACAGTGGCTGGTGATCCTGAGTCTGGACGCAAACAGAGTCCACACCCTCCTCCCTCTCACTCACGCTACTCATTTCCATGCTCCTTCCTTTCTCTCTCCTTCGGGTATGGGCCAAGCGCAGTCGAGTGGACTTCAGAATTACCTGACCTGGGTACCGCTAGAGAAAGACACAGAGAAAGCAGAGTCGATCACGAAGAAAAAAAATGAAACATGTTGTGGTGCTTACAGATAATAAAAGCACACGTACCTGCTTGAAAGTGCGTAGCCTGTCCAAAGTTCTCTGTCTCTCCTGACTTACTCTGCTGTTCTTCCTCTCCTCATCTTCCTCTTCTTCAGTTTTCAGCTGGAAAAATTCAGAGGAGTGATTTTCTGAAAATGTTTGACATAGTCATTTTATTATTAAAAAAATATTGTATTTGTAATACCTGGTGGGATATAGAGTCTTTGTGGATGGTTTGACGTTTCTGCTGTTTCTGAGTGTGGTTGGATACACAGATCTCCTGCAGAACGGTGGATAGAAAACACATTAATACAATGATCCACATAGTATTATACAACAATCAAACAACTGCTGCAGCAACACCTTGTACGTCAGTATCTTATACCGCATATGAATAAATATCAGTTTGCAGCAATTTACTTTCATATGCTTTTATATTTTTGTTGTAATAAACCTTGACTTTTTAAACGGTTGCAGGACATCAGTTGCTGCAGGTTTTCACATTTTACAGTTTGCTGATTACATCTTTCCATCTGATATCATATGAGCCTTTTTAACATCTATTTGCGTAGTCTTAATCATCTTCATCCAATATTATCATTCATCATAACAAAAACCATTCGATGATTTCTGAACACTATAATTAACAGCTAAGCAGGAGGTGGGGAAGTGAATTTCAGCAACTTTAAATTAAATAATAATAATAATTTTAACTGTTTCCTGATAAAAACACTTCCTGGCATAGCGGAAGAGCTAAATAAGACATTACAAGGGGTCACTTCTAGATTTAAAGCTATGTCAAACAAAGTGCACATATTGAATGGTGTTCACTAACATTATGCCAAGTCAAGCCAAGTGTGAGTTCAGGATACACACCCTCTTGTTCCTCAGATAGGAGCGCTTGGCAGTGATGCGCCCCCTTCTTGCCTCCAGCTGTCGAGCACTGACCTGAAGTCTGTGCAGCTCTTCCCTCTCTGCAGTATCATCCTCTGTAATATCATCTGCACTTTCAAAGGTGTCATAGTACACCACTTCATCCTGACGCTCTGAAAGCAAATATGTACATAAATATATACTTATGCGGACTCAGATACAATCTTCCATACGTTTGAAAGAATTTCCTCTTCAGCAATGTTAATTACTCAGTCAAAATAAGACCATACCTGTCACCTGTCTGCGAATACTGTCCAGTTGAGCGGTGAGGAGCAGCTCTTCACACTGTAGTATATCTGCCTGGATGTCATACAGTTGGAGCTGGAGTTCATAGTACTGGGTCTCCATGTGGTCTAACAGAGCCATTGCATTCTCACTGCTGCACAGGCTCTGCATCTGAGAGGACGGGCCAAAGGACAACCGTCTGGGATTGTGTTTATGTCTGTGCATACGTGTGTTGTAAGCTGTTGAGAGTCACTACCTCACCTCCTCTCGAAGTGTGTGTTTCCTCTGCTCCAGACAGATCTCCCTTGCTCTCTGGAGCTGTAGAGTCTCCTTGGCAACAGAATAACGCAGCCTCTCCATGCGTTCCACCGCCGCCGTCCAGGAAGATTTACCAAACTTACGCTGGTCCACCTTCATGCGTTCATACACACCTGCACAGACACACACACACACACACACACACAAACAAAAAAAAAACAATGTACATGCGGCTGAGTGAAACTTACTTACACACAGTTAAATGTTATATTTGTGTATATATATATATATATATATATATATATATATATATATATA
>CM076654.1:14420644-14664858 GCA_038496675.1 Rachycentron canadum
CCCCCACCCCCCACCACCACCACCACCACCACCCCACTGCCTTACTAACCATGAGCATTTTATCAGAAAATTAAAAGGAATCTACTTTGCAAAACACGTGCACACATACAATGAAGCATGCACACACAGAGCAGAACCTATTTTAGGAGACATGAGAATTTCCTGTGGGCACCCATTGTCTCTTATGACTGTTCCATGTGGGTGCTCATAGAGAGATAAATACATCACTGAAGCTTGGCCCATCTGCACAGTGGCCAGCTTCCCATGCTAGTTAAGCATAGTATGTGAATAACCACTGGAGTCCCACATGGTTCACATGGTCAAACATAAAAGGGCCAAAAAAAACCCTCTTTTTTTCATATTTGTCTTTGTCCGCATCATTTTTTTGCTACTAAAATCATCTGGTTATCTGATGTTTGTGTGTATATTATGTACTTGTCAGTGGAGCATCAAAAGCTTGATGCTTGGTAAAATGCTAAAAGAGGTCTTGGAAAATACTGGGTCACTACAGGATTTGGGTCCAAACTCTGTTCAAGCCTTATAAATCTAGTTATTATGATATAAATTCCACTAAAAGTGTGTCTCCATGAAGCAATGCCAATGTTCATGCATGTAAAGTATACGTCATCAAGTTACCTTGATCTGTTGTCTGCGTAGCATTGCTAGTTCCCTCATGTCTCTGAAAGGCTGCAGCAGATACTGGTACAGCTGTGTGGAGGCCTCCAGCAGACCTCCATAGGCTTGGTCTTCGTCATCATATAGCTCCAACAGCTCCACCATACTGTCCATGCTCTTGTGCTTCTCCATCAGCTGCAGGGCATAAACACACAAGGACTTTTATTATAGTCAACTTACAAACAGCTTTCAGAAAATCAGAACAGACACATTTTTAAAAAATCTCTGCAAGACCTTGTTAAACAATTGTCTGTATCAGAGTGTTACAGCTATGTCAGATAACCCAAGTCAAGTCATAAGAACGTACTTAAATACATCTTTTAGTGTTTCTCACCACTATCTGGAAACCTGCAGATTGCTGTTTGACTACAGGGATGCTCTGTGTAACAGTAAATAATAGCAGTGTATCTGAGTACATTTAATGAGCAGAGTCCTTTCTGCTGCTGGGAATATGATCAATACACACACATTTTTGCCAGACTGAACAATCCTGTCAGCTGCCAGCAAGCACAGAAATAGCCATTAACTCATCCCTCAAATGGAGGATCGATGTGTGTGTGTGTGTGTGTGTGTGTGTATGTGTGAGAAAGAGAGAGAGCGAGAGAGAGAGAGAGAGAGAGAGAGAGAGAGAGAGAGAGAGAGAGAAAAAGAGATCCTACGACACAACAAACTGCAACAGTGTTTAAATGAATTACGTAGCATTGTCACTGCAGTCAGAGGAGCTCAGGCTGTTATAAAGAGCTGAATAAGATCAGTAGCTTCTCTTTCAGACACCTTCAAGCAAAGTGATTTTTTTTGCTGCTCAGGAAGGACAGTTAGGCAACACTTCCTGTGGCTGGTTTTCTGTCTTTTCTTATTCTAAGTGAATGTGTGTATGTTTTAAACTGTCCGAATGGGAGTGGGTGTGGGACTGACTATGTGGAATGACATGTGGGTGATTCGTCTATGCTGCTCATGGCCTCTTTTCACTGCCAAAAGCAGAGCAGAGAGGAAACGCCTGAGCCAGAAAATCATGTAAACACATCCGTGTAATGGATGGAGTTCTCTTGACTCTCTTAGTTTTGCAGGAACAGTAAACAGAGAGGCAGATATGACATTAATCAAACAGTGTAAGCTGAACAGAGAGCACAACACTACATGTATAGATAAGATATTTATTCCATAAACACAGATGGTACTAAACCTACCATTTATTATAATGACCAGGAGTAATTCTGTGAAGGTTTTCCATTAATGCTCTCTCACAGGACTTCTTCCACTCTGACTCCATGAGTCAAGGATTCATTACTCTCCTACCATTAATAGGTGAGACAGTGTGAGAGCCAGTGAGTATCAATATAGTATCTGTTTATATGAAAGTAGTTAATCAACCACTGGCAGCTTCTGGTGTGTAAGATGAGCCCTGGAGCATTTATGGTGTCTGGATCATGTCCTCACTGCGTCATGTCAAAGATATGCAACAAAACCAATAATTTGATGATGTTACATACATGCAGAAGTGTTTGACATAAACAACATCTTCAATAACAATTTATAAAATGCATGCAGAACTCATGTTTACTGTCATACCTGGGTTTGTATGGAGGATGATAATCACATGTATGAACACATTAGCGGCTGGTTTGGAAACACACTTTTCTATATTGCATATTATTTGACATAGTAACATCAAGACTAATGGTTTTTCACTCCCTATAAATATTATAATAATAACACATTTATCCCTATTAATTAAACATTTTTAATACAGTTTTTATCTTGTCCTGCCAAAAATCCAACAACAGAAAGGTAGAACAATATGTGATAAACACAAAAGAAAGAGACAGATCTGTCATTGGAATTACAGCAACACTTCAATATCACTAAAAAGTGAAAGTTGCTGCTTAATATAAACCTTCATATAAGAAAAGACAAAGAAGGTCCCTCGATTCTGGTTCCTAGAATCTGAATGAAATAATATCTAAATGCAGATGGTTGGTAAAGTCCTGGTAGCAAACTGTGAGCAGCAGCAGTGTTCACAGATGATGACTTGACATGTTTATAGAGGTTTGATAGACAGATTGCTGTCTACCTTGTTTTAAACTGTTACTTGTGTTGACCTCTTTTTTTTTTCTTAGACCTCAGTTGTATGTGTGTATGATGTAAACCAGGTTAGCTTCTCTTAGTTGGTTTCCCTTCTCATAAAAGTTCACATGCTGAACCTACCAAGGATGGCTCTCAAAGAGCTTAAAGTTTTTCATTGACATTGGATTATTTAACATAATCAAAGTGACGCTTAAAACATATATCTTTGGTTTTTGTATGACTCATGAAGATCCTCAAGTCGTTTTTTTATACTTTTGAGGAAATCATATCAATTAAATACCTGTCCACCTCAGATTAATGGCTACTACCCTTTTGTTGTGACAACTTCAGCAGTAGCCCCGTTGATGGGAACCCACAGTGGAAACCCAGTGGTTGTACTGGGATGCTCCCTGTTGTCCAGATGTGCAAATGTTAGAAAGACAGCGGTTGCGCTTGTGCCGTGTTACAGATGTGCAACTGTGTGAATGTGGGCTACAGAGATTGACTATGCACAGACCATGTCAACAGGAAGTTGATATAATCATGGAGATGTTGTGGGAGGATCACAAACTCTCACCTCTTGCAGATGTTTGGTTGCACGGTTGAGCGCCTCCTCGTACCCGGACTGCCTCAGCTCGCTCAGACTCTCGTAGTACTCGTCTGGGTCGTCGTTTTCCGTGAACAGCACCTGAGAGAGGATCTTCCATCCACACGTATCGAGCGCATGGCCCAGGTACACCTGCAACCTGTAGCACAGCTCATCCATCTCGGCCTCAGACACCTCCGCCGGGCCGAACAGCACCGTCCACATCCCGGCCGGCTCCTCCGGGAACACCGGCAGGCACGGCTCCAGGTCCGAGTTCACCGAGCACAGCTGCTGGTGGATGGCCCGCAGGTCCTGGAAGGAGAAGAGCCCGGCCCAGCTGCAGTCCTCCCGGCTCAGACTGTCCAGCTCCTCCAGGTCCGAGCTGTCCACTGCGGAGGACAGGTGGTCCTCTCTCAGCGGCTTTACCGCCTCGGTATCAGGACTAACGGGAGATGCGACCACAGTTTGTATTTTGACAGGACTTGGTCTGGTCCCTATCACGCACTTGGTTTTGGGGCTGCTGCTTCCTTTCACCGCAGCCTCCCTGGCTCCTTTGCCGGGGCTCCTGGATACTTTATCCCTGACTGGACTTTCGGGCCATTTTGTTTTGTCCCCATCCTGACTAGTCCCCTCGGCCAGAGGGTCCCTGCCAAAGCTTCTCCTCTGCACCGTCCTGTTATGACACGTTATGGCAAATTTACCCTCCACTTCATTCCAGGCGACGATAAAGACGAATTTATGTTTTTCTTTTTCCTCAAACGCATTGGGGCGAACAGCCACCCACCCGGACTCCAGATTATCCTCCATTGTGAAGGACATTTCTGCAAAGTGATGAAACAAAAAAACAATAACAAACCCTGCGCCTGCACCGTTTGAGAGTCGGGCGCAGCGCAGTTGTGTCACACCAGCGTTTACCAAGCAGCGCTTTCTCTGCGGAGATATTTTGGCTGAAAAACTACCCTCCTGCGCTCGAGCGGATGAATTTGGAGCAGTGCGGTGTCATTTCCCATCCCCGGCATCACCTGCTTTCCCCTCGGACGTCTGCCTTGATTATCCCAGTCCCCCTGCGAGCGCCATCCTCGTTGTTATCTCGTCTCCGGCTCCGACTCTCATCATGCGCCTGTGTGTTTACCGCCCGTCAGCTGTGCCCCGTTATGCTCTGTCTCTCGGCTCCAGCCCTCCCGTCTCATCACCAAGTAACGACGGGATCCGGAGGCAGCGGCGCACATCGTTCACACACAAAGAAATAGGGCCACAAATAAGCGCGACAAAGTGGTTTTGTCCTCCAGCGCTGTCCCCAACATTGACATCGCCTCCAAACTCGTAACGTTACAATGTTTTCTTCGTCGTTCGCCCAACAAGACCTCAAACGCAAAATAAGGGTGGTGCTTTCACGTGCAGTGAGAAATGGCGGAATTTTCACAGAACACCGTTTGACGACACAACAAAAGAATGAACCATCTACTATAGACCACAGCATACATTTTTGTTTTCGACTATCACCAGCCCCTTGCCCTTAAATTTTCTACAGCCAATATCCATTTCATACGTAGCACGGCCTATTTTTGTTATTACTAAAGGGTGTGATAATAGAAATGACCTGTACTCGAGCTGCTTTATTGCGAAACAGGGTGGAGAGCGGATCGAATTAGCTTTTTCCTGCGAGCAAGTGAAGGCAACATTAGAGTCTCAGTTTGAGCGGGGCACGTCAGGACGTACCGACGTTTGGACCCAAGCAAGGTGGGATGTTTTGCAGAGTCAGTAGCTGCAGCATCAAGGATGGTGAGTATGGAAAAAAAAAAACCACACAATACAAACAAACAGTATAGCTCGTTTCTTGAATTAATGAATCAGGTGAACAGGTGAAAAACATAATCAGGGAAATATATCAACATCGTCATTTACAGCACATTTTTTTCTGTTTTTCTAATGTAGCAATCCAGTGACAGTATTAATGCCAAAGTCTGGTAGGGCAGGTTTTGAATTTATAAAATAACAAAGATTTATCTTACTTTCTAACACAGATTTGATCTTGTTTGATTTTTTGCATTGAAATTATGTATCTAATTGTGTTTTGACTGAAGCAATATCAAGTTAAAAAATCAAGTTATGCTCCATTGGTCATGTGACAAAAGATATGAGTATACAAAAAAAAAGACATAATTAGATTGAAAAAAGGGCAATAGACATGTTTGCAAGCTTCTTCTATTACATGCATGTCTTTGTTATTTGAGGACAATTGTTATGTGCAACTACTGTTAGCAAAACAGAAATCTAGTAAAAAGACTAATATAAAACCATGAACAGCAATGCACAAACACTCTTCAGGAATTAGCACAACTGTTATACAACTTAAGCACAAGTGGGCAAAGTACAAAACTCCCATTTACCGACTTGAGTTAAAGTTTAGGTGTTCCCGGTTCGATATGTTAATGTTTACTATTAGTCCGATGCAAGTGAATGTTGTTCAGTCAAACTTTTTACTTGAATTAAATTAGTGGACTAATTGCATCTGACATAATTAGATATTCAGAAGTGCATTTTTGTGTCAACATGTTAACCTACTGAATGACTACAGTAGAACCTGTAGAATATAAAGCTGGTAGAATATAATACAGAGCCAATAGAAATGGTCTTAACTAATTTGTCCATCCACAACACAAGAATCTGGGAATCAAGGCATCTACTACAAACCTAGTACAAACAAAATTTAAAAGTTTATTAAACTGAGGGAACATTGCCTTAATGTTGTCTGAAGTTTGCCAAATGTTCAGAAACTTTGTTTGGGGACACCCGTGTGGCCTAGTTGGTGGAGAGCATATCTCAAAGGCTTTGTCCTTAGTGCAGCAGGCCGGGTTTTAAACTGGCTGTGGCTTTTGGCTGCATCTCATCTCCCCTCTCTGTCTTCCCAGCCTTTCTCTCATAATGGCTGTCCAAATAAAAGCAAATAAATAACTAAATTCAATCCATGGACTAAGAGCTGCTTTAAAGTGATTACACTTCACAGAAATGTCGTGGACTCAAAGTACAATATATATCTAATATATATATATATATCTAAGTGTAGAGGAGTAAATGTCATAAATGTCATAAATTTCCAAAAAGAAATAAATTATACTCATAAAACACTGATACTCAAAACATATAGATAGAAAATGACAAAGTATATTACTTAAGAAAATGTAGGTAGTACCTTTACAGGCCACTTGGTTTAACTTACAAGGACCACTGCAGTGGGAAATGAACACTGTGAAACAGGGAAAAGTCTCAGTCTCATTAATATTTTTGGATATTTTTAACTAACACAGAAGTCTGACTCATCTCATCTCATTAGCATGGTAATGTTGATTATCAGATTTCATATGTAGCTGCTGTGGTGAATCACATTCAACAGGTAGCAGGTGGTTCCATGGTGTAATGGTTAGCACTCTGGACTTTGAATCCAGCGATCCGAGTTCAAATCTCGGTGGAACCTCACACTTTTAACAGGAACCCATTCAAGGCCCCTAGGTACAGAAGGTAAGCACAAATAAGCGTATGAAAGCTGAATTGGAAATGCTGCTGAGAATTAGACATATGCATCAATCAGCTATAACATGACCAATGGCAAATGAAATGAATAATGTTGAGATAGTGTGGTGCTTTAGGTTCTGCTGAGAAACGTTGCGTCCTGCCATTCATGCATATTTTACTTTGACGTTCCATCTAAATATTGTTGCAGACCAAGTACAGCTCTTCATGGAAATAGTATATAATGGCAGTGGTCTCTTTGAACAGGATAATGCTCCCTCGGACACTTCATAACTTACAGAACTTTAAGGACCTGCTACTAACATCTAGGCAGTCTCAGCAGTATCTGAGACTTTTGACCTGGGCATTCAACATGTCAGCATTCAGGAAAAAAAAAACATTCAGGGATATGTGTGAATTATGCAGATAACCACAGAAAAGGAGAAAATGTGGATTACATGTTAGTTTGAGGTAAAACACTTATAAGCTATTTCAAAGTCTTTTAATCACTCACGTCTCTTATTGCCTTTATCATCAACTAACCTGACCCTGACCCAGGGTAATAAGTGACACACTGATAGAGATAAGTATCGAGCCATGTGGGTTGAGCAGAGTGAGAGAAGGAGATTTTAGATTTTCTGAGAAGGTGCCTTTATGATTGATAATTGACTTATACATTCTTATACAAATACCCTCACACAATGAGGACAACATGCAGTGTGTTAACCAGTGAAAAGACCAGCTGTGTTTTCATGAACACTGTTAGTTTGTTTATGAATAGTACATACAGTTACAGAACAGAAAAAAGAAAGAGGCAGTTCATTGAGCACTTGGTACGTGCAAAGTGTCTGAGCCACCTCAACACAATGCCATATAATAGAGTGAAAATAGAGAGAGGGGGTGTTAAGCTTTGGGTGTTTAATTGAGATACTCACTGTTTGTCATTGTTGATATTAAAAAGGGTGAATAACCTGTTAGAAAATATAAAGACTACAACAAACTTTAGTTTCAAACAATTATGTTGGTATATTGGACTTTAGCTACTTTTCATAGTTGTCAGCTGGTGTGGCCATGGAGGGGCATTTGGGACGTCCGGAAGCAGGCAAGAGGTTTTCCCAGTACTCCCGACGAGCCCTAGGACAAATTTTGAGTTTGGTTGATAATAAAGCAAGACCTGTGTTGAGCAGAGACTCATCTTCCACTTTCACTTACATTCTTTGCAATGATAACTGTCACTATCCCACTATACATTATGTAGAATATCTGCCATTGTTTCAGTCTTTTGTCCACACGTTGAATTCTTATACTGGAGCAGAATTTAAAAAGATCTGACTAATGTGCACATATGCAGCGGCTGTGTTTCTGCTCTGTCTTACCTGGCTCTGACCCAGGGTTTAGTGTGCATCTCCAATGCAGCTCCCCAGAGTCCATGCTTCTCTGAGGCTGGGGGGAGTGACCCTCTCTCTGCAGACAGCTCTTCTGCTATAGCTCTTATGTGGTAGGGCTCAAATCCACAGCAGCCGCCAATGTAGCGAATCCCTGCATTGTAAGCCTCTCTGGCATATTTATGAATGTCCCAGCGGGTGATCACTCTGGTCTCCAGCGCTAAGAGGAGAATAAAATATTCATCAAAATCAAAATGCCCAAAATAAGTTTGGGCATTTTGATGTTACAATGTCTCATCACACTGTGTATCAGGGTAGCAATACTTGAGAAATCAACTATTACTTTTAAATTAAATACACAAGAATAAAATTACAAATACAAATTGCAAGCTAACAATCATACAGTCCATATCAAACACTTTGGAGAGCATGGTTAGTTTATTTGAGCAGGTCTTCCTAATTCCAGATCCTGTCCAGTTAACTTACATTTATGTAAATATTTAATATTGTGATCTCTTTAAACCACAATTTAGTTTTCTGTTAAGTGCAAAAACAAACATGTGCAATACATTTGTACTGAATGTACTGAAATAATAATGATGATGATAAAGTAATTGAATATAAAACAATATTTTTTATATCTTTACATTACACAAAACAAATCTACAAATACTAACCAAAAGGGTACTCAGGTAAGCTGGTGTATCCACCAAAGTTGCATTCAGGTGTGTGAAACCCCAGTGGTTGGACCATGAGATGAGCTCTGAGACCAGCTTTCTCTAATCCCTCTTTCATCAGCTTCACTGTATGCACGCACGTCAGAGGGTCCAGGTGGCAGTTGACTCCAACAATGTCGGCTCCTGTACACAAATACATGCACATAAAACACGTTCAGGTTGTACTACTAAGACTCACTGACTTGGAATAACACATCACACAAGGTCAGCGTACCAGCTCTGACCAGTCTGACAGCACAGTCTCCCGGTGGGACTCTGTGCATGTCTCCCTGAGGGGAGATACACAGTGTCGCACCCACTGTTTTACCGCTGCTCTTCAGCACCTCCACTGCCCACACTGCCTCTTCTACATGATCAACAAACTGCGAGAGAAATGTGCATTGAATCATTAATCTTACACTTGGGACAAAAGGCAGTAGAAATAAACAATTGTACCTGCTCGTACCTCTACTATAAAGAAATCAATGTCCTTTTTGAGGAAGTCATCCATTTGTTTCTTAAAAATGGCCTTGACCTCTGTCTCACTGTGACTCTTCACATAACAGGGAGTCTTAGACACACACCCAGCGACCAGTGCATCGCCCTCATTGGCTACCTCCCTGGCCAAGTCACAGGCTGCCTCATTGATCTGAGCCCCCTGAGTCAGAGGAAACAGACTGGAGTCATTGAGTGCAAGCAAAATAATGATGCTATGAGATTTTTGAATTTAACTGCTTGTGCTCTTTTTTTTTTTCACTTACAGTAATGTTGGTGACATTGCCACTGATCTCTAGCTTATCCTCACTGCAGTAGAAGGTGAATGTCTGAAGCACATCAGCCCCTGCTCTCAGAAACTCCCTGTGCAGCTGCCGCACTGACAGAGCAAGGAAGAGACAAGGGTTGAAATATTGGAAAAAACAGGCAAAGACATAAACAGGTAAAAAGTAAAGTGAGTCTGCTGACATGTTGATAAATGACAGAGTATATAACATGTACCAGCTTCAGGGTGTTCAACAGCAGCCTCAGGTGTCCAGTGTCCTGCCTTCACATAGCCACGTCGCTCTAGCTGCATCACATAACCTCCATCTCCTACAACCACCTCGCCAGCATCCAGACGCTCCAAGATACCCTGAGTGTGCAAACACACACACACACACACACAAACACATATAATGTATAAATATACTCATGTAAAACAAGGTTTGATAATGGTCTTTCTCACAGTGGTGTGCAGAGTGTTTAGTATATTCTCTAACCTGATGCAATTATTCATATTAAATATTTACAACACTGCCTCCATAAGTAGGCCAGAATGTTATTATTATTTATGTCTATGTTGTCTAGGTTTGTGTATTTCTTGCTGTTTGTATAAAGGACCAGAGCACTTGAATTGAGTAAAACATATTTTAAACTAAAGGGCAAATCAGTTATTATCAGTTATAAATCACAGCTATCATACTCTTACTTATATAAATCGGTGTATGACGTATTCACTTAAGTTTAATTTGCTGATCTCTTAGAATGAAGAATAGAAGAACACACACTCTACTCAACTTGTACAGTGTATACAGTGTTGCTTGTTAACCTGGAGGAAGTAAACAGGGTAACACTGAAGTGCAGCCCAGAGACACCTGCTCCCTTTTTCTCCTCCTGCAGTGTTGAATTGATCATATACAACATTCAGGACATACTGAGCGCAGACCCACAGAAAACCGCCGCCTGTGTGACTCACTCATACCTTTCTCCTCATGCTCTCCATCGGCGACAACTCGTTGCACTGCAACGCTCAGAGTCTGGCCTGTGCAGGAATCACTGATCACTGGCCAACGTCATGTCGAAATCAGCACGACAATATCGCGAGATTTCAGGACGCTCTCTATTGAGCCAAGCGCCGCAGTGAGCGAGAGCGCTGGCTGACCCTCCGCTCCCCGGATCCCATGAGGAGGCTGTTATTTATTATCTGGTGGGCGCTGTTGAGTCTGGTCTTGAGGTCTTGACCGAGATGTTCTCAAGGAAACTGATGAGAAAAAGCAGCCAGAGGCAGGAAATGAAAAGGCTTCTAAAAAAACAGGTTTTAAGACATACAAAAATATGAATAATTCTTTGTGTCTGTCTGACACGATTTCCACAAAAAATACATGAAAAGATTTCACAAGTTCAGCATATAAGCAGCCACACCATCGACTGCGAACATTTTAGTTGTCTAACTGTGCTGATGTTACTGTGTTCAGGACAAATGCACACGTGAATTTGAGTACATGCAACATTTGATGTTGTAATTGTAGACTTAAACAAACAAGACTGTGCATACATAGTTTTTTATAGGTGGATGTTGTAACGCTGGATTATTTATAACGCAGTTTGACCAATCACAAAAGAGCTGCGGTGACAATAGTGACAGGTGTCTGTGAACAACCTGGTGGATTTTATAACCAAAACAAAAAACTGATTTCCAGGGAAAAAATAAAATGTTTTTCAATCAAGATTATTTTTTGCATTCAGTTCATTGTGTTGCACGCACAATAGTTTGACTTACATACCCTAAAGTAGCTGCTTCTCTATTTTAATTTGATGCTTTTGCATTCATGCCAACGTCAACTCACAGCGTTAGCTGTGTAATCAATCAAATTCAATCATTTTTATTCAATCAGATTTTATTTATATAGCACTTTTTGTACAGGTAAGTGTAGTTGAAAGCGCTTCTCAGATCACTAGGTATTACATTAGCAAAAACAACAATGATACATTAATAAGAGAATAAAAGAAAAGAAAATACATTTAACAACATGATTACGTTATATTAAGTGTAATGGCTGCTTGGAGGGGAGATAGCCGTAACATTTTATTAAAAATGTCTTGGCCCACGAAGCCTGCAGCCCAGGGCCAGCCATCCACGGTGATCACAACTGTGACAGTGATTGAACCCTTATATAAAACATGTACATTCAGGAATATAGTTTTGAGTTGAATTTACAGTTATAGTTTACATTGTAGTGGGGATCATTTGTTTCATCTGCCCCCTACTAGTGTTACAACTCACCCCACTAAGTTATAACAACTGAACTCGTCACATTCAACATTAACTCACATAAACTGTGATTGTGTAGTAAACGTCCTAGTGGGTTTCATTTGTAGTACACTGTGTATTAAAGTTTGAGAGCCATCTTTAATTAATAACAGTATTAATTTCCTGTTTGAACAACAGAATTGTATATTACAGGATGAATTAAATCTACCTTTAGAGCTAATCCTCACGTCCTGTTACACGTAGGTTTGGAAATTATAAGAGGAAATAAGAGGAGACGCCGTTTGATTGGTCGGACAAACCGTCACCTTCAGCTCCGGACCCACAGGGGGCGCCCCATCTGTTGCTCGGATACCGAAAGTCGTCACTTCCCGACCAACAGGGGGCGGGTCTGCTGCTCGGATACGGAATGTCGTCACTTCCTGGCGCGGTTTCCGTCTCAAACTAACCGATGTAAACAAAACCAGGGTCAAAACGACAGAAAACAAATCTCCGTGTGGAACAACCGCTGAAATGTTTTGATAAGTCATCGTCACCGTTTTAATCAGCTTTCGGATTTAGTGGCTTTCTGTCTTTAATTCTGCAACGTTTAGATGGATTGAACACGGTAAGATACTTTAATGCTCCTCCATCAGTCCCCGGTTTATCACACTGACGTTATTTAGGAAATAAACTGCGGAGGTGTTAACTTTGACTCGTGCACTTGTGGAGTTATTTGTTTGTAAATATCGTATTACCAGAGGCGGACTCTACATAAATGTAAATAAAACCAGGTATTGGGCTGAGGTACAGTTGTTGGGCACTTGTGCTTTGAGTTTCCTGTTTACGCCACCACAGGCGAATATTTAGCTTTTTACTCCACTTAGACTTTTACTGAGTCATTCTACATATTCACAGTTTCAAGACTTGTCCACTAGTTGTTGGAGTATTACTTTAATACTTGAGCTAGTTGTGTAGTAAAGAGTTGTAGTAATCTAACAATGCTAAATTACTAGTGGTGGTAGTGGTTGTGATCCTTGGATTAAACCCAGGTGATTTGAAATAGACTTTCTCCACAGGTGCCGTTATTGTTCTGTGATGGACCCATCTGACAACATCCACCACACGATGGAGGCTGTGGCACTGAATGACGGTCCTGCTCCTGACAGCACCTCTGGGCAGAAGGACACCTCGCCTGTAGACATCCTGAGGTTCTTCTTCTGCATCTGCTTTAATGCTTTTTTTTTTTTTTTTTTTTTTTAAATTCAGTTTATATGACGAGTCGCATCCCAACATCAGTGGTTAAGATTCGGTTTCCATCCGCTTCTATCATGCACTCATGAATTTTCTTTCATTGCCAGAATAAGACAGCAGTTGTCCAACCAGTGCTTTGAGATGGCAGTACAGCTCCATGCAGGTATATATAACAGTGATTCATTCTACTTCCATCACGCCGTATTTTCGTGAATTACACAAAGCATTAAAATCAAGTTTCCTGTAACAGGAAAAAGTAAGAGATCGTGCAGCACATCTGAAGCTGAGAAAGACTTGTGAGTATTTACATTTAGCCTCATGATGTTGATCTAGAATTTAAAGTAAATGTAAGATTAAGGTTTATTTCACAATTTACACTGTTAACATATTTGTCATCAATTGTTCCAGACCAGATTATGTGAATGAGCTGGAAAATGTCAAGACCAAGTATTTTAACAGCAAACTGACGCTGCACAGGTAAATGATTTTAGAACAATCTGATATAGAAGCCGTGAACCTTCAAGCATTTGTTGATTTGACCGATGTCTTTCAGAATGCAGATGTGGCATGCTATTGGAGAAAAGCTGAAACAGAATGATTCAGAGGCTGAGTATGTCAACCCACAACTCACTGAAACAACTCATGCATTTAGTGTGTTAAAACTTTATTTTGATGATTGTTTTATATATCTCTGCTTGTTTTAGTGCACTGAAAGCTGTGAGCGATCGCTGCATGAGTCTTTGTTCGCGTATAAAAGAACTTCAGAAAGTAAGCTGCCTCATTGTCCACTGTGTGTCCAACATTTAGGCTCAGTTGTCTCCAATGAAGTGTGTTTTAAAAATAGATAAAATGGTTTGTGTTTTGTAAATCTGGCTTTTATGCTGCTGACAAATTTGTTGTGGCCACTGCGATCACTTGTCCCACTAGAATTATGAGTGATCCAACAGGTATATTCAGATGGTGTCTTATTGTCTCTGCTTCCCCAGAACACACAAAACTTACCATTAACTGGTTTCCCTTAAGAACTCACTGACATCACTTGCTTGCTTTTGAACATGACAAAGCACAGTGTGTGCTCATATCTATTTTTTGTGTTTATGTGCTGGTTAATACAGATGTGCAATTACTTATTAGATTTGATAGGAGGAATTTATTCATACAGCTGATTCCTCTTTTTCTACAAATTAAGACATGTATTACAATTAGTGTTATTTTAGGTAAATAATGTCATACTCTCTTGTTTTTTCAACAGGAGTCACGAACTCTTCAAGATGAAATCACAGAAATACAGAAGAAAAGGCTTGGTATGTTCTGTTATTTTTATTTTTTTTTTTTTTCATTTTTCCCTTTTCCACGTGTATTCAGTAGACACTACATTAAATTTGGCATTAATGTGTTTTTCTTTTTTCATTTTGTGTGTGTGTGCGTGTAGAGATGAAACGGCTCACACATGAGAAAATGAAAGCGATGGAAGAGTTGAAGTCCAAGAAAGAGCATCCAGATATGGAGAAATACAGAGCAGCGTTGGAGAAAGGCCAAGCAAACCTGGAGAAATATAAAAAGATGGCCATCATGACACAGAACGTCCTCAGGGTAAATTGTGCAGGACGTTAAATACACTATTCACCAATACTGGAAATGGGTAATGCAATGAAGCTAGCAGATGATTTATTAATGTGTTTGTTTTCAGGGCATCCTTTTGGCCTGTAAAGTCAACTGGATGGATGACCCCAAACTGCGGGACATTGTCATGACACTGGAGGAGTTTCCTATCTGTGACTAGAGACGGAGTATATCCAGTCACTTATATATATGTGTGTGTGTGTGTGTGTGTGTGTGTGTGTGTGTGTGTGTGTGTGTGTGTGTGTGTGTGTGTGTGTGTTTCTGATTTGTATTGCCAAATAAATAAATAAAACCAACAGTGATGAATCCTTTGTAAATTGTAATGTAGCGACGTCCGGCTGCCATTAGAGGGCGACACAGGAAACGATGAAAGGATTTTTCATCGCACATCCTGTCGGTGAAGAAGAAACGAGGGGTTAACACGTGTCTCCCCGGGGTCAGACGGATATATTTCAATAATTGTTTCAAACTTGAGTTTTCTGGATCTTAAAGCGGAAAATAACCCAGTAAAAATGCCGAAGGTCAAGGCGGAGAAGAAGAGCAGGCAGCACCAAGAGGTGAAGAACCAAGGTACGAGCGTTAGCGTTAGCATGGCAGCAAACAACACGGTCAGCCGCAGGAAAATGGGCTTTGAAGTCAAACCTCAGCATAATTTCGATACGAACCAATGAGCAGTTTTCAACTCCGTCGCCAAACCAGTCTAAAGCAGCACACACTGTTGAATTAACATTACCTGCTCCTCTCGCTGTCACAAATGTAGACGTTAATAGTTCGTTTACGTGACGGGTTACGGTTAGCGCCCAACTCACGCTCCCAATTATGTCACAAGGCACCAAACTTAATTCAGAAAACTTCGATTTTCATTCACCAGACGTGCCCACCAATACCCACACGTCACTCAGCAACGTTTGAGGTACCTGTTGAATTATCAAATGTCTTGTGGTTGTTTCGGCATAAAAAGTGTCCACCTCATTATGAGTTAATGCTAAAATAGTTGCTGTGTCATTGTGTGTGTGTGAAATCATTATTTCACTCACCACATAGTGTGAATCTGATGTTTAACACTACAGAATGGACAATAATATTATCTTAACCCCTGACTTAGAAGTAGTTTGTCAACAGTATAAGTACTTAATAGACTCTAATTGTCTTACTATGAATTGCTTTGCTCATTGACATAACACAATCCCAGTATACAGTGTCTTGTTTGTTGTCTCTTGCAGGAATCATGTTCAACACTGGCATCGGCCAACACATCCTGAAGAACCCTTTGGTTGTAAATGGTATCATTGAAAAGGTGGGTTGCCCTAATGGCATTTAGAAGTTCATGTACAGTTGAGTTTTTCACACTTGTAAAATCACAAACATGCAGAGACAAATCCTGTGCTCACTAGGCTGCGGCTGTGGCTGAGCTGGCATGTGTTATGTTTTTCAGGCTGCTCTGAGGCCGACAGATGTGGTTCTGGAGGTGGGACCTGGTACTGGTAACATGACAGTTAAACTGCTGGAAAAGGCCAAGAAGGTGAGTGTGTCAAGCAGTGCTGAGATGAAACGGTAAAGTTTCTGAAATTAAATGATGCGTAATAATGTGGCATTTTATATAAACTGCAGGGTTTTTGATGCTTTTATTCAGTTTTCCAAATTTCAAATTAAAAAAGGCTCAGAAGACGTGAGCCATATGTGCATAGTGGGTAGAGTTTGTAGTCATGCATATAATATTTGCCCAGAGTTACTTCAGTGTAATGTTACTTTTTGTATTTTCTTGTCCTCATTATTTACCATCTACATGTACAAATGACCAATTAGTGGTTTCCTGGGCAGAACTCTAGCTCTGTTGACCTGGTTATTCATTTCTTAAACTGTACTTTATGTTGTTTCTCATCATTTCAAAATGTTTTCACAACCTCAATAATAACCTTTTGAGTGACATCACTCTGCGGCAGCTTCTTACAGTCTAATGTGGCGTTAAGTCATAACATTATTTGTCACTGTTCAGTGTAAACACTACTTATTTGTGCAGGTGGTGGCCTGTGAGTTGGACTGCAGATTGGTGGCTGAACTTCAGAAGAGATTACAGTGCACGTAAGTGACGACGACAGCACTGTGCCACCATTTATTGGAATAGAATCTCCATTATAATAGAAAGTGGATATGTGATCTAACGAAAGGATGTTGTGTTTTATAACAGGCCCATGAGGACCAAATTTCAGATATTAGTTGGAGATGTATTAAAAGCAGATCTACCTTTCTTTGACGTCTGTGTAGCTAATTTACCTTACCAGGTAAAGACGTGCTTTCCTCCACGCTCCACACAGTTAATTTAATATTTTTATTGATTGCATTTTTCACACATTT
This sequence comes from Rachycentron canadum, assembly GCA_038496675.1. Classification (NCBI taxonomy): domain Eukaryota; kingdom Metazoa; phylum Chordata; class Actinopteri; order Carangiformes; family Rachycentridae; genus Rachycentron; species Rachycentron canadum. Next base: position 14,437,817 of record CM076654.1, read on the forward strand.
CTTCATGTCTTGTGCAGATTTCTTCACCGTTTGTCTTCAAGCTGCTGCTGCATCGACCTTTCTTCAGGTAAGAAAGTTTTTTAAAAAATGATAAGTGCATTTCTCTCATTTCCTAGTTGTGTATTCAGCACTTTTTGTGTTTTGCTTTGGATCAGGTGTGCCGTGTTGATGTTCCAGAGGGAGTTTGCTATGCGACTGGTTGCTAAACCTGGAGACAAGCTTTACTGCAGACTGTCCATCAACACACAGCTTCTGGCTCGTGTAGACCACCTCATGAAGGTGGGTGTGCCCGCTCGAATGTTTGCCAATCACACTGATATTTAAATAAAAGTGTATGTTAATGGTTGTTGTCCTCTTTTATCAGGTAGGGAAGAATAATTTCCGTCCTCCTCCAAAAGTGGAGTCAAGTGTTGTCAGGATAGAACCAAAAAATCCTCCCCCTCCGGTTAACTTCCAGGTGAGGATTCTCAAAGTGGTCAATGCTGCGAGGAAAGTAGTAGGAAGCAGGAGATGAATTGTAGATATTTAACATTGCTTATTTTCTCCTGAACAGGAATGGGATGGCCTGGTCAGAATAGCCTTCGTAAGGAAAAACAAAACACTCAGTGCAGCTTTCAAGTGAGTACCTGCCTGCTGCAGATGCCGCCGCTCTGTTAAGAGTATGTGGGAGAGAAAAAAACAGACACTCATGTTGATTTAAATTTTCAGATCAGCCGCCGTGGAACAGCTGCTAGAAAAGAACTACAGAATTCACTGCTCTGTACACAATGTGGTGAGTGAATATACTGGGCTGCAGCTTTGTCAGTCATGTCATACTCGTAGTAAATGCTGCCCCTTGTAACTCGCATGTTTCTTTTCTTTTTCTTGAGCTTCCACACCTGTCCCTCTTATTCGAATCTAAAATCTTGTGCTTCACCTTAACAGGAAATTCCAGCAGACTTCAGCATCAGCAAGAAGATTGAGAGTGTTTTACAGGAAGCTGATTTCAGCGAGAAGAGAGCCAGGTCCATGGACATTGATGACTTCATGGTGTAAGTTGAACATCTATTACTTGACTTAAAATTAGTTTCTTCAGTCGCTCTTTGCCAAAGAATCTACTTAACATAAATGACTGATTTCACATGTTTAATCGTGGGTGTTTTCTTCATCCTCAGACTGCTACATGCATTCAACTCTGCAGGGATCCACTTCTCCTAAATGGAGAGTCTGAAGAGTACAGGGGTTTTTTTTGACGAGTGAAAGATACATTGTAAGGGCCCATATTGAGTGTCCTATTTTACCCTTATGAGTTTACAGGAAGTGTCATTGGGCACGCACAGACAAATGATGGAAGCCATATCGCCCTCTGTTGTGTGAGGGACGCTCAGTGTGTGTGAGAAAGTCTTTCATTGAAAATAATCTGCAGTGGATTCTTATTCTAATCAAAATCAGTCAACATGTTTTTTTTAACCAACATCAAAATTAAAAATATGAAAGGTAAATATTTAATACATGTATCTTTGAGTGTCTCTCAAAATAAATTCAGATTGTCCATGTTTTTCTTCCTCTGTGCGAACATTGGCTGTAACATTGGCTGTTACTTGTAAAATATAAATAAATATAAAAGCTAATTCATTACATTATGTGCTCGAGTCTCCATATGTAGCTATTGTAATGGCTGATGTTGAGGACTATGCAGATGCAGTTCCTCAGTATGGCCACTACAGGGCAGTAAACGCACTAACACCCGTTTGCTCATGTGGTATCAAGGCAGACGTTGACATAGGTGATTCCTTTGAAACCCTTTCACAATAAAACATAACTCCCCACACCAAGTAGAAATGCATGTTTGTAAATGGTGGCACCTGCAGGTCAGCTCTACTATTGCAGTGTGTAACACGTAACAAAATCACACTGACAGATTTAGTCGCAGGCTGCTGTGTCAACCTCACAGCTAAGAAATAACTGATTTTACTCCCACATCTGTATCAACCTTTACGCCCATTTCTAAATCTGTCACCATCATGTCAGTGTATGACATCAGTGGTTCCTGTGGTAAAATTTGGGAAGCACTTATCACTGTTTGTCTAGCTGCTGTAACTGGTGTCTCTGTAAAGGCAAAACAACTTGAAAAGGCTTAACACTACACAATAAATGCTTTATTTTCTTGTAGCTGTTGTAAATCAAGAGGATTTAGGATTAAATCGTGCTTTCTCTTTATCTGAATTCACTGTGAAAAGGGGTAGAACACATGCACATGCTTGACCTAAATATGTGCTGTTCTTCTGTGAGACAGTATGATACTTGAACAGGTTGTCCACAGGTTTTATGACTCTTCATTCACTTTTAATAGGTCTGAGAGGATGTAATGGAAGCTATTTTTAATTGTGTTGATAATTAACTCTCACAAGCCTTTCAAATAAGACACATGAATCTTTATTACTTTATCCAGCATTACATCCGGTGCAAACACTGAGCAACATAACCTATGGTAGGTCAGGTGTCTTCACTATACATTTATTAATAGCAGGTTTTTCTAGTTTCATTTTTATAACAAAGTGTTAAACGGGGTGGAAAACATGTTTTACATTAAGTAAGAATTCTTAAGTCAGTTGCCACATACAATGCAATGGCACAAACTGAAGCAAACTACATGTAAAAAACCTCTGGGACAGAAGGAAAGGGACAACAGAAGAAGCAACTGTAGTTAAAGGCTTCTTCCAAACTGGAAGGAAACGATAGAAGAGATTGCCTATAACAAGATATGACTTTACAATGCCAACTGAGGACTCAAAAGCATGGAAACCAAGGACAGTGGCGTACAGACGCTATCACGGAGTGCACATGCAGACATGTCAGCCGGGCCAACCAGAAATTGAATACTGGTTTTCTGTGGTAAACCTTAAAACATGTTTAATAAAGATGTCTTAAGCCAGGTCAAAAATATTCTGTTCAAATAAAGTACAAACAAGTATAAAAGAAAATAATTTAAGAAAAGCAGGGAGAGGAAACTAAATCTTCATGAAAAAAAAAAAATCTAAAACAGGAAGAAGATAAAACTATTTTCCTTCCAAAGTTTTCTAACAAGACCATAGTGAGTGAAGAGCCAGTTTTGTTAGGAGAGGGATCATAGCAAATGTAATTCCTTGAGCCCGTTGATACAGACAGTCCTTTTATTTGTGTTTTCACTGCTGCTCTCGACAGCATCAGTTGTGCCAAACATCTAGTGGTTATGTTTCTGTATGTGCACTTAAACCTCTTCAGCCTCCAGTTTCTAAAGAGCACGTGGCCTCTTGGGATTGATCTGCTTACTGGCTTGCTCCTCCTCCTGGAGCGCAGAGCGGAATGACTTCACTTTGTCTGTTGAAGAGAGGATGGAGATGAAAAGACAATCATTTAAAAAAGTGATTTCTTGGGTACTGACATCTGTCTGTGCTCAAGTCATACCTCGGAGCTCAGTGAGGATTTCTATCTTCTGGTCTAGGATCTGCTCCAGTTGAGTGGCGTATGACTCCACGTCATAATCTACCTCTTCTGTCATCTCTAGCAGCACCTTTTCATCCTCCAGCCACCGGATGGACTCCTGTTCACAGAGCACACATACAAGTACATATTCAGTTCATGAAATAGTGCCAACAGCACCGGACAGTGAGCTCTTACTTTTTCCAGCCTTTAAAAATGCCTGTGTTAAGTTTTCTAGACAGAACGTGGAAAACGACTCCCTTGTTACAGATTTATCTAAAAAAAAAATGTCTATATAAACACACAAAATACTGCTTTTATTTAATGTTTACAATGTTTTCATAACTTAAACAGATAGTAAAGAGGAAAGAGCTGTAGTATCTAAAGAGTCATGCAAGTTTTCTTCAGTGCTCTGACCTGGAAAACAGCTCGGTGGTCCTCCAGGACCTGCTCCTCCATCTCCACCAACTGAGACACTGCTTCATGGAAGGTGAAGAGCTGGGGAGATACTTCCTCCTCCTGGAAAACACATTACAGGGTCAAACAGGGACACACAACAGAGTATCAACAAACAAGTGTCAGACAGATGTGTCTGATGTGGATGCCAGTGGATATTACTCATCATGGCAAATCTTTTTTTAAATGATCTATGCCAAAAATGGTGATGTATTTGATTTTTTAGATTAGCCAAAAACAAACATTGATGTCTAGTCATTTTCATCAGGCTCCTCATTTTCCATTAATATGACATGTTGCCTGAAAGTTGACCCTATGGGGTAAACTTTGTTTAATGTGTACTTACATTCTGCTCACAGAGCAGTTTGAGGTCGTCTCTCTGTGGAGAGATACTCAGCCACTCCTCATCCAAAAGATCCAGCTGGTTGACGGCATGGATGTTCGGCCGACCCCCCTCCATCACTTGGTTGGGGTCCACTGTCAGCTCCTTCACCCTATAGAGAAAAGACGTTGATCCGATCAGTACTGAGTCTTTCACAGCCAAGGTCCACCCTGAACATGGCTGCTGTTTGTTATGGGGGGTGACATTAACTGTAGGGTCAAAAGCGTTCACAAGTAGCACAGGATGATGGTAGCATCATGGAAGCAGGGACTTCATGCATGAGGAAAGGTGACTGTGTTGGTCCTGTTAATGTTTTAACCCTTCAATAGTTTGTCAGGCTTGCTTGCACAAAATAATGTAATCCAATACATATTTCCCATGGGAAGTTATTATACTAATCGCTCAAAGTTCATGTTTAATGAGGCCTCACAGCTGATAAGACATTACCACCCTCAAAAAGCTCATCCTGGATGCTTTTATTGACAGCTTTGTGTACATTTTAGTGTAATTACTGTCACCAACCAGCAGCTGACACCTCATTGAGTCATGTTTTGAACTGCCATGCACTCATTTTACCTACTAATCAGAACCAGCTTTCACATGTCCTGGCAATTCCAGCTTCGCCACTAATGAGGCGGCACAGAATAAATAAAAAGACACACCCACATGGGTGGACGGATGTATTGTTTTTCAGGAGTCAGTTAAAAGAAAAAGGGTATGTCAACAGCTTAGTCAAAACTAAAATTGAATATGAAGTCGAAGCAAGGGAGGAGGACAAAAGGTATCACACCATGCAGATGAAGGAGAGGAAGGAGAAGATGATAGTGGAGGGTTTTCCCTCTGAAGTGAATGAAAGCAGCTACAATGAAATCATGGATGTGTGTCATAATGTAATGAAAACCTGAAGGGAATGCATGCACTGTGTGTGTGTGTGTGCAGTGCTGTGCTGTGCTTTGGGAAGTGCTTGACCTGCTGGGAGAGGTAGCAGCAAAGTCATCATACTCAAAGGTATTGGTGGGCGAGTGGTCAGGGCGACTCCCCTGACTGCCCTGGGAGAAGGGGATGTCCGATGGACTAATCCCAAACTCCTTCACTCTACACAACGACACCAGCCACACCAGCGCACAGAGGAGCAGAGGGCAGGAGAGAAGAGGGAAACAAAGCAGGAAAAAGAAGTGAGAAGGGATACAAGAAAGTTAGAGAGAATTACTGAGAGTGGGCAGAGAAACTTACATTGACAACATTGGTACAGCTACTCTCAATCTATATAAAAGGCTGTGGGGATTTCAGTAGAATTACAGGAGCTACCATTTCAGAATTTCCATCAGCTCCTCAAGGCAACAAGGCATTGTCGAATTAACTGTAGTAGGTAAACACATTCCCACCTGTTGGCGTAGCGTAGTGTGTTGAGTGTGTTCTCGCAGGACGTCATTCCAGGAGAGATAGTTGCAATCTGTTCGAAAAGAGAGGACCATTCAGATTAATGTCATGTAAGGAAGAGATTTGACATGAGCACAGATTATTTATGAGAACAACAAACTGACCATGCATGTGCGTGAATTTTCCCCGATGAAGGAGTCTCTTAGGACCTGGGTCAGCTTACTGGCTCTAAATGGAGTATGGGGCTTGTTACGGCCAAGAGCCCTGATACACTCCTGAAACAAGAAGAGGGTGACACGTCATGGTAAGTAAAATATATCAATCACTGTGCACTTTGTCTTTTCTCAAACAAATAAATAAATAACAAGTGTCAGCAAATGCTTGGGACTCTGAAACTGTCACTTTACTTTTCTGCCTACAGACCTTCAGGGCCAGCAAGCTTTTGTTGATCTCAGCTCCCTCCAGACGAGTCTGGCGGTCAGCACTGGATGTATCAGCTCCCCTCTCATTCCCCGCAAGGTCGATGAGAGAGAACTTGCCGTGCATCTTCCCCTTCCTCCTTAAGATGATCTGAAATACAGCGTGGCTGCGGGATGAGTGAGCATTGGCCGATGTCTGCCCTGAGGTTCTGGGAGAAGGAGGAAGAAAGCACCAACAAAAAGTGAAGAGAGCAAGGAAAGGTAGAAAAAAAAATTGCCATGAACATGAAGTAGAGGGATATAAAGAATATGACCAGGACAGTCTAAATTCATGCTTATGAATTTAAGATTAAGTCTTGGGATTGCACCACTGACTCACACCTAGTCTAACAAGGTTTCTGTTGTCATACCTGCAGCTGTTGCCCACTTCTATGAGTTTCAAGACATCCTCTGTACACTTGACCTCCTTCTCCTGAAGCCCCACAACCTGCACTTGCTGTTTCCCATCCTCCAGCACCCTCAGCTTAGCTTTACGATTCAGCAGGTCAAACACCTAACAATACATACACAAAGTCAGCATTGGTTTTATTTTGGGGGGAAAAAAAAAACACAACAAAACATGGATCAAATGGTTACATGTCACTTGCCTTTCCACTGTAGATTTCAAAGAAGGTTGCGTACACTTGTAGATCTAGCTTCTTGTAGTTGGGTTTCTTCAACATGAGAAATACATCCCGAGCTGCATGAAGAGAGATGAGAAATCTAACAATTTCACCAGATCAAACAAAATCTTTTATCATGTAATAACCAAACAAATGATATTTGAACACCACCTCCCTCGAACGCGACATAGCACAGAAAACACAGTTCACCCACTTACCAGCTAAAGCATAAATTCCTTTAGAACAGTCTTGGTTCTTCCCAGAGAAATCTCCACCCATAGTCTAAACAATGGTACAATAAAATATAAATATAGAAGTATTTTTGAAATATATGCAAGTGTAATAAAATCAAACAAATTTCTCAACATGAACAATTAGGTTTGATTTGTGTTAAGTGATGTTGTTTTTGGCTTTCTGCAGACATTGCCTGTGACTCACATGTGTTTTTCCACTGCCTGTCTGTCCGTAGGCAAAGCAGGTAGCCATTCCTCTTTCAAAAATGGTCTCCACCAGAGGTCTGGCAGTGAACCTACAGAGTAAGACAACACACATCATTTCACAACCCAATCTGCAAAAGCAAGGTGTAACATTTACCCATTATGTACAGACAAGAAACGTGTTAGTTGTTAATCCAGTTCTGCATTATCCTCCCATTAACTAGTCAAGAGGAACTTCAGAACTATTAGAGAACATGAGAGAACAGCTTGGTTGGTTTGTTGTTGCAAACCTGTAAACCATCTCATTGGTGGTGCTGTCATCAAAGGCGTAGTCAAAGCGGAAGGTCTGGTTCTCCAGGTAGCGGGTCAGGTCCACTTTTTGTTTAGGTTCATGAACCATCACCACGTCCTTACTGGGGATGGTGATCACATCCAAATCCTTCATGGCCAATTCTGAAACACAACAGAGGCAAAGCTTTCAATCACATTTATTTAGATTAGAATATGACATGATTTGGTCACAAAACCAAAGTGGTAAACAATAAAAAAAAAAAAAAAAAAAAAAAAAAGACTTTACCTTTTTTGTTGAGTGGACGTTTTCTCACACAAACACATATTCTGTGCTCTTCGATCTAGACAGCGCAGCAGAGAAGGACATTTTTATTATTTGTTACCAAGGGTGAACATATAACTACCAGGAACAAAAAGGAAACCACAGTCTCTACTCACCAAATCTGCTGTGGTCAGGGGCCGATAGTCTAGACTGGCTCGGAAATCTCGGATCATGTACATGATCTCATAGTTGGGAATGGTGGTATCCACTTCCTGGAGAGGACAAGGAGAGACATAATGTCAGGGTGAGGTGCCAGCTCATTCACCAACAGGGAAATGATTCTAGTATCTTTTAGTATATCCTCTCAAGGTCAAGAACCTAGATGGTTTTCATGAAATATATTTTGTTCATTTGAATAATAGTGATTTACCTGAGCTCTCTTCTCCCTGAGCTCCTGTTGCTGAAGACGACGCCTCTCTCTCTTCTCCTGTAGTTTCTCCACCTCCTTTACACAGTTTGACTTCCTCCTCGCTGCCATAAAGACAAGGGAAACAGTAACTACTACCTTTCACTGAATAAGTCGATTGCCTCTTTTTTTAAAAGAGGTCTATTCCTCTCTCATCTCCCTTCCAATCTGTTTCTTCCATTTCCTCAGTCTTTTCCCCCATCTTGAGCAGCATCTTTCTCTCAGTGAGTCTTTCCTTTCTCTTGGTCTTCCTTCAAATAGAAGGGATTAACCTTGGGCTATTTCCAACAAAGCAGAATAGTGATAGTGTTCAAGCACAGACCAGGATGTGGTGGCTAGCACACAGTGCCTCCAGTTTAACACCAGCTGCTTTCTCTACATAAGCAACAATAGGCCTTTACAGTGTGTTCAAAACATGCTGTCTTCATTAATCTCTTTTATTTTGATCCTTAAACACAACTGGAACAGGAGACAAAAACACAACATCACATGTACCTTATGTACCAATTAAAATTAGACTTGGTTTCATATGAAGTGTGAGTATAAAATTGCTTCAAACAACCAGTAGGTTATCCCAAATCTCCCAGCAGAGCACACCCACAGATTAGTGTTGTTTCAGGTCAATCGTAATCTCTTAGTAGCCATAACAAGAAAACACAAATTAGCAAAGACGTGAGTAAAAGCCACTTCTGATTCCTTGCAGAGTTCATAAAAATCAGTGTTATCTGATTAGCTTGGTGCTAGAGCCCCAGCTTCCCACTGCAAAGCCTGCCCGGGGTCCTGTAATACAGTCCTGGCCTCCTGCTGGCTCCAGTTCCTGAGAACCCAGACTATCGGAGCAGAGGGATTAATAATCTGCTCTAATCTGGGAGGAGAAGATGAGCTGGGTCAGCACCGGGCCAAGGGACTGTAAGAGGGATGCAGCACCATCACTACTTATGGGTTACTCCGCTCACGGGCAGGCTATGGTGGAGCTGAGGGGTGAGGAGGGGGAACAAAGCGTTTCCCTCCATCTCCTCTTAGCTCAATAAATGACAGCGAACATTTGGAAGGAACGGAGGGTAAAGAAAAAGGTTATTGTTGCCGTCTGAGCCTGGGAGTACCGCAGAGTGGCACACACTTTTTCACATGTGGTTGGGTGTGACTCAGCAGAAATCAGACGGGAAAAAGAGCACAGTCAAACAGCAGCACAAACCTTTTTTTTTTTTAAAACTCCCTGTCTAATACCCAGAAAGCCTGTCTGCTGGATGGATTTGTTGTGGTACTTCACCAACACAGCAGAGCACTGAATAGTATCTGACAGACATTTTGGGTGTACAATCTTCTCTAGAGGACTCTCAGATTCTATTGGGAGGTCTATTAGAATCACCATTAAACATAGAGGGCAGGGGAAACGTGCAGGTGATACATACAAAGCTGTCCAGACTCCTTTCTGGATATCGGGTGAGGTGAGGATTCTGTGATAAACATGTAGTCAAAAACATGAGATATTATACAGTTATGATAAGATGTTTGTTTTTGCCTAAATCAAGTGATCAAAAATGATGTAAATGTTTCAAATGATTTCCTGAAAATAGTATTTTCTGGAGAAACCTTTCAGTTAGATACCATCATAAGGTAATAAGTTAAAAACACACATCATTGTTTTAAACATGGTACCATTCTGCAGTTGCTGCTGTGTCTGAGCTTGATTGGGCTGCGCAGGCTGCTGGGATGGAGGCGGTGGTGCTGGCTCTGGCTGCTGGGGTCTTGCCCGGGTCGGAATCACTGAAAACACAAAACCACAAGGATTAAGTAAGAGACTGTTTGACTCACATGCTAACAAAAACCCCACTTCTGAGTTTTGGATTAATCCACTGTTTTAAAGATTTTTATTTTATTTTTTTTAAGATTGCTACAGAGGACAACATGCAATAAGGACTGAACCTTCATAGTGCTCTACCAGGCGACCAGAACCTACTCATTTAAATTGACTTAACAACTGAAATGTGTTTAAACATGAGTGACTCTTAACCACAAGCAGCAATTTGAGGTTTTGAGAGGTACACCTTGTCAAAACTAATACACTCAACATTGCTACAATAAATACAACTTTCATGCAGGTTATAATGTTCAGTTTATGTAGGAAATGTTTTCAACAGGTGATGGTTCAACATTATCATACTTTTGGAGGCTGCAGGTTGTGGTGCTGTTGCATTTTATTGTGTTATACACATCTGATTTTGTCCCTTCAATTTATATCAATGAGGTAACAGAAAGGCCTCTCTATAATACAGTACAAACCACATTCTCCAAAATGATCTTACAGTTCAATCAATGCCTCTTTAGCAAGATGTAGTTAATAAATTTGGAATTGACTGTATGCAACAGCTTTCCCTATATATTATGGGTAAACCAATCACAAAAGATTGTGACATTACAAATATAGTAACTGAATACTCTGAATAATCTGATAATATAGGTCACCAGTATGTTTTATATGTATTGACGTTTGCATTTCTTTATGATATCAAGTTAATTTAAAAGATTTAAGAATAATTTATTAAGAAGGGTAATTTAACAAACAAACAAACCTCTATTATCCCTGGACGGAGTGTCATTCTTAGCAGGCGCTATCGTCCGACGGTTCTGCGGGAGAAAACAAAACCCATAGTAAGATCTTCTACTGCTGGACTTCCATCATGCAAAGCCACCATTAGGTTCTTTTTTTCTGATGTTTTGGGTGATTATCTTGCTGTAGGATGAACCCTTCAACAACCCACTCTGCTTTCATTGTTATCTGCCTTTCCTCACTGTTCTAAAAGCAACATACAGTACTAACTCCTGCAGTGCGGTATTGTCCTAATAATACAACCGAGAGTGTAGTAACACTCAGGTAACAATGAAAGACATTTTTTCCCAACACTGCCTTTGTACAGGGTTTGTAAGTCATGAGCAAAAGATGGGACACACACAGGAAGAGTTTACAATAGGTGTCAAGGAGTAATTTATTAATCTGTAATTAAGAAGGTCTGTTTAATATGAATTTTTAAACTTTTACCTTGAGCAGTTTAACTTAACTATATACCATTTCTGGTAATTTACTGGACTTGAATGTCTGAAAAATGGGGGTGGTCTAAAATGTGCACAAACACAACCAAAGGTGTGAGACCCACTGTAATTTATTATAATATCATTACAGGCCAAAATTACAGTGTCCTGTTGGCAGGGCAGGGCTCTGTTTCTAGCCAATTAAACAAAAAAATAACTTAATTTTAACTGCCTCACAGTTTTAACTTTAAATGTTTCATGAAAACCTAAAGAAAATGTATTCTATAAAGGTTAAATCACAACACCAATATTTACCTAAATAATCCCTGTGTTCACGTGAGAATATGGAGCTGCCTTAATCTACTGTGTACTTCACACACTATACTTAACAGAACCAATTAGCTGGTTACCCAGAAGGATCCAGGCTCTATATTAAGGTACAGCAAACCACAACCACATAACTGCTTGAGTAAGTCTGAGCACTTCAAATGCCCTCGTTATAATGTGAATGAAGAATGTAAAGCGGAGGGAGAGAATCAGATTAAAAGACAGTAAGTAACCTTTCTATTGAAACAATCTGTTACTGTGGATGCCAGAGAAGGTGGGACACTGGTACTCACCTTTGCGATTTTGTTGACCTTGACACATGTGGGTGTAGGAGGGGGTGGAGTCTCTGGACTAGGGGCAATCTCCTCATCTGGAGCCACATCTGGGTTAAGTGCAAATATACTCTCCAAGTCAATCTGTCCAGATGAAGAGGAGAATTAATACCAAAGTCAACTGATTACATATACTATACTATGTATTCATAACGCTTCTATTTCATTCCAACAAAAATACTTTGAGTCAACCCAGGAAGCCTGAGCAACCTGGAAGTGAACATTTCAGAGTGCACTAAATTCACTTCTGCTAAATGCTTTGTGAACAAAAGCTTTAAGGTGGTTCACCACTTTATTTGTGATGTTTTGTGTTTTGTTTGTGTTCAAGTTAAGATACAGTTGTAAAAATAAACCGTTCTTTTCATTTTGACATGAAATAAGTGCCAAAGAAGGTGAATTACATCCACAGGATTTGACACCGTACACATAAAAAATAAAAGTGAGGTGAAGATGTTTTACAGGAGCTGCAGTTTCTTATCAATAAGCAACAAACGAATGCAGTGTAATGAGGGCTTGAGACTGGCTGAATGATATATTTAAAAAAAATCATATTGTGATTATCTTGTCTGATATTGCCATTACGTATGAGTCACAACAAGCTTATACTGAACAAGTATGTTCCTTCATAGGGCCAGGGTCATGCATCACAGTGCTTCATTTGTGGTATGAATATTTCAGATTCAATCATGTTTTGATTAACTGTGTGGTCTAATTTCTAACATTTTTTCCTGACAGCATTTGTGTTTTGACTTCATAAAAATTTGTTTCAGTGTGTATTTATTCATGTAAGGATGGTTGAACTAAATCCTGACATTCTTGTTGCTTAAACTGGAAAACTATGAACTTTTACAGCTATTTTCAGAGTTAGGTTTTTGTTAACAAAAAAGTATAGAACAGTAGAGTAAGGTTTTTTTTAATTAAAGGCTTTGTAGCCAGTAAATTAAATGTGGATTAACCATCTGATGCCCTCTTCTGCTGAAACAGAGGAAAAAAACAAAGCAAGAGAATGAGAGAAACCTGACAGTGGAAGGAATTTTTCTGGGTATCAATGTCTGTATCCAAAGGACTGGAAAAAGAGAATTTAAAATAAAAGTTGAATAAACTGTTGAATATACATAGTGTGGGACATATGACCAGAGTGACTGTTTGTGTTAGTTTATGCTAACAACAGTGCACAGAGGGTGGACTCTGGTGAGACTGTCGTACGTGCAGGCTGGTTGTGTAATCGTTGCAGCTCCTGAATGTCTCTGGATGCATTATTCATTGCTTTGGAACATAAAAGAACATGCTGCTGCTACGGGTGCTGTGAGTGATCATGAAGGGTGTTTTACCTCTTTCCCTTTTGTGTCTCCATTTTCTATCCACTCCACTGTGACGCTCTCGTTGTCCTCATTCAGGGAGGTCACCATTGCCTGGTGTATACGCCCTATGAAAGTATCATAAAAAGATGGTAAACAAATATCACATTGGCTGAACATTATAAATTGAAGAGTGTTTACTAAATCCCGGACCTGACCATGTTTTACTGATTGGAAAAAAGGGTGACAAGGATAATTTAACATCAATACAAACATCTCAATCCCTCTCTTTCTCTCTGACACACAGGTTCACATAAAAAGGGATTGCACTAATTCCACTCCTTGTAAGGTATCAGTACGGTTAATTACAAAAGGCCTAATTACCTCCTGCTAGCCTGATCAAATCTGCATGTGGCCCTGTTTAAGAAAAAATGTTTTTACTTGGAGTTGCACAAAGTCGGAAGGACCTGAAAAGGAAGTTTTTGATAATATGGTAAATTGTAGTAACTGTTATGACACCTATTGTGTCCATATTTCAATTTCAATCAAAATTGTGTGTCTTAATTTTTAGCTGCTGTCTAAAACAAATCATGCGGAAGACATAAATGATGCAAGTCATTCAATATTATCACTTATCAATGTTGAGCTAAATCACTAGGTGATTATATGACCTTTTCATTCGACAGTAATGCAAAAACACTTTTGTGTACAAAAGGAATTTTCAGTTAACACTGAAGTGGATCACAGTTCACCGCACTGAACAGTTTAGTATAAATCAATATTGAAAAATATCCACCTATGATCATGATTTTAACCACTTTATCCAGACTAAAACACTTGCACAATGTCGAATAATGCCCTACTAAAACAAACCCTGTCTGTGCTTATATTATTAACCAATACATTATTAGAATTATTTTTAACATACATAATTATTTTTAACATACATCCTACAGCAAAATAATTATAATTATATTCTTAACAACAGTTTTTATAATTTTCATTTTATCTAAATAAATCAAAGCAACAGATTGAGCTAATCTTAGCAGGTTTTGATCATAGGGCTTGATAATGGCCTGTTAGAAGAAGAAATCACTGATAGCAGAGACAAGCACAGCTGCTACCTCTGCCACAAGCTTGTATGCATCTGTCCGCCTCTGTGTCTGCAGCATAATAATACCAGCTGTAAAGAGTCTTCTCAGCCCTCCCATCTTTGTGTTTGTGGATCTGACTATATGCTGTAAATTCCCAGCAAATCCAGGGATACACTGTGTTCCTGTATCCATTATTCAGAGACACACACAGAGCTTGAGAGCAAAGATGCTTTTAGTGTTCCTAACTGCCGAATATGTGACTGTCTTACCTTACATTCGTTATAGACTAGCAAAATGTAGGTGTTTTATACCTAAACCAATTGAGTCACCCCTTGTGCCCTTTATGAAGGCATATTATTATACTTATTCAAGTTTTTCTTTAATGCATGTAATTTTTCACCTGTCTGGCTGTGCATGTAACGCTTTTTACTGTATTTCAGTAACCATTGTGTGGACATCTGCAAGGTCTGCACTGTGGGAAGATGGCTAGAAATGAACACCAGTGGAAACAATCCACTGTCTGGCTGTGACAGAGTAGCTTGCAGACAAACCTTGACAGTAAAGGTGGCTGGAACAGGCATGTGGTGCTTGTTGTCACGCCTCTACTTAAGAAGTATTGAAAGCACGCCATGCTGAAATAGTGACTGCCACACTCAGAGGATTTACAGAGACAACAGGCAGCCCTTCAAATCACAACTAAGTTAGAGACCACATACTTCCTGTGGGTTCATAGACGGGACACCACTCTTGTTACACCACATAACATTCAGTAATTAAATTGAAGAACTTTCATTCCTGAAGTACACATATTGTGTTTTGCTTGTTCTAATAGACAACAACAACAGCAAACCTGCTTGATACAAATAAATTAAATGAAGTTAAGGTTTTCCGGACTGCTCTGCTGACTTAGCAAGATGTCTGTTTAATCAACTAGCTCACAGTGGCATCTCTTTTAAATGTTGACAGCACTTCATCCCTGATGTTAATAAAAATCAGTGTGTGCATTTGACATAATTACTCCATAATGAACTTGACTGCCACAAGAGGTTGACATCCTGACAAATGCTAAACCAGACTTAAGTGAAGCCACTGCTTGTGGAAATATGCAATTATTAGTAGCAGATTATGAGCTGAGAATGGAGGCCATGTAGTTCGCCTGTCTAACCTGTTGTAGCCAGAGGCCTACAGATCAGGGGACACAAAGGCCAAGACAGTATTTTTGTACTGTAAGAACAACTTACTGCCTTGACATCCAGTGATGCCACAATGCAAAACTGTGACAATGCTAAACTGAACTAAACTATTAATGAACTAATTATTCTGTCTATGAAACTCATAAAAAATAACAATTAGTGCAATAATGAGTCCAAGCTCAAAATATATGTAAATACACTATAGATATATAGTATAGACTTACTCAAAATAGGCAAGGGAAGTATGTGGTGTTTGTAATTGATAAGTGACTTAAACTATCGTCTGCCTCTCATGATTAATAATTTAATCATTAAACATTTCATCATAATTAAAGAGCCTACAGACTGTTTCAAAAGACACAGCATTTATGTCCAGGGGCAGACACTGTATTCCTACAAGATCCAAGAATAATGTTGTGTACTTATAGATTCTGACCTTTGTGATGAAGGGAACATTCATTGATATGTTGATATTCTGTAACTGAATGCAATGTCCACAGTGTCCTACATTTTTACTAAAACCTGGCTGGTTGGGTATGCTGACACCTCCCAGTAGGCGAAGGGGCTTAAAGGGGGTGCTTCAAGCTCTACTAAGCCTCAGGAACAAACAAAGCCTTCAAATCATCAGTTGTTTCTCCACAAAACCAAAGACACCCATTAATAAAACTGTGTCAATATTTCAGATTGTGAAAAATAATATGTAGACTATAGTTACTCCAGTGCTCTACTTTAAAAGACACATCTGTATTTCATAGATAAATGCCTAAAAACAACAAATCACCAATTTCAGAGCTTAAACAAGGAATCTATTACCACTTTTATAAAGAGCCCAAACATGCTACTGCGCTGAGGGATATAAGCCAAGCAATGACTGCAGGTCATCTACTGAAGAGCACAAGATTATTCTCTCTGACATCTTGCTCTCTTAAGGACTGACTATGAAAGGGAAAAAAAAACGCAGAGGGAGTGAGAGTGAGTGCTGGCAGAATTGAGGGAGCTGGCTGCAACAGATGGGGTGGTGGCTAATAGCCTGAATCTGGCTTGAATCTGAACCAGCCTCGCCACCAACCCCCCAGAGAGAGGGCAATCCCTTCTCTGGATGCAACACCAACCAGCAGGGAAATAGACAGGACCGTTTTCCTCTCTGGGCCTGCTGAGCATGTCTTTCACATCTCACCCCTGATCTCAGGACAGAGGCTTGTATAATGAAATGACTCAGGGACGGTGGAGTTAAGGGCAATATAACTAACAACCAGCACAATGGTTAAAAAATGCACACTTGCGCAATTGAGCATTTGAAGTTTAAGGGTTTAATGCAAAATATTATCACTGGGTTTAGCCTGATCCTGGAAGGGTCTGCAGGAATGACATAAACTTTTCAGTCATGTTTGGCTGCCTGGCCCTGAAGCAATGCTCAACAACTACACAGCACAGGCAGAATAAAGAGGGCATTCACTTAG
Organism: Rachycentron canadum; assembly: GCA_038496675.1. Classification (NCBI taxonomy): domain Eukaryota; kingdom Metazoa; phylum Chordata; class Actinopteri; order Carangiformes; family Rachycentridae; genus Rachycentron; species Rachycentron canadum. The sequence goes on from CM076654.1 coordinate 14,454,747, forward strand.
AGAAGAGTCACACAACATGCTGCCTCTCCCTTTCGCGGTCTTCTTTATTAACCTTTCAAAAAAAAAAAAACAACAACTGAATCTTCAGTGAGTGCACTGTAATCCCAGGTTCTTCCTAGAAGCAGTTAATATACATAATGCAGTACTTCTGTAGCAATCAAACAGCTGTCACTGGCTCTTAGTTTTCCTTCGTGCTAACGGGATCTTCAAATGGGCTTATATGATGTAAAACGAGATTTCGTTGTAACAAGAAAGTTTCTAATATAATGTCATCATACAGCATAAAGAAAACCAATGTAACAATCACCAAACTCCTCGGGACACGTCTGTCTGTGGTTAGTACAGAGCATGACAAATTTACAAGATGTTAAAAACATTGATAAAATAAGAGGGTGTCCATAACAACTAATGTTATATTAGAGAGAAAAAAAAACAAAAAACAAATACGTGACTTGAATAGCACATGCAATTCCGGCAAAGAGCAAACTTCTTGTTAACTAAATGGATCGAGGTTAGGTTTCAGTCCATCGTTACCGCTGTAAAAAAGCCGGGTAACATTAGCTAGCGTTAGCCGTTGAGCTAGTCACATCATAGTCGCTAACGTTAAGCTAACTTGGTTAGCAATGCAGCTAGCTTGGCTAATGTTACATTATAATTAGTTACTACGACGAATACACTGGGTGACGTTATCCACCGACACCGAGGTTGGCGTTTTAGTTTCTCCAATTTTGAAACTGCCGCATTTATTTATTACATGGTAATGATTGATGGATACGGAGCGGCAATGTCTCCTGAATTCGCACAGAAGCTAGCTAACAAAGGTAAAGGCTCATTCAAAGGCTCTGGCCATTTTGAAGCACTCCGCCCTGACAGCTAGTATTAACGATTTCGTGTAGCTGCCGTGAACGCTACGCTCCGCAGTCAGAAACAACGGCTGCTGTATTCAACAGCACCGCAGCAACAAAGATCCTCAAACAACTTGCACAGTGCGACGAGGAGAGAATAGACTTGAAACTTACCATCACTGCGCTTTATCTCCACATAAGTACCGACGACAATCTTCCCAAATCCCGACGCCATTCTACATTACTTTAAAAATTAACAGTCACAGGACTAACGACTTATTATAAGACAGGGAAATGAGGCTTCTTGTGTTTGTCTGTCTTTGGTTGGAGAGGAAGATGCGGGCAACAGAAACCAGCTAGCATTACGTAGCTACCGAGAATAGCTCAGAGTTTCCGGTCATTTCAAAATAAGACCAGGCAACACTCAAGCTACACGCAACCTTACTTGGATGAAATTTTGAGACAGGCGAGGTAATCTCATATTTACATTTCCAAACCAGTTAAGTTTTTGTACTTTAGTCTGGTTCTTGGTCGGAGATATCAGCTCATATGCAGTAAGACATGCCACCAAACAAACCTACTGAGAGGACATCCAGTTGTTGACAATAGTAAAAAATAAACCCTCTGCACCTGAACGTTTTTCAAAGGACATTTCATAAGGTAGTCTGGTCCCAGTGACCAGACTACCTTATTTATTTATTACGATTTTATTCTATTATTATATTTATGGAACCAGCGGCAGGATGTTTACTTAGATCGATATTATACTCAGATGCATTTGGTTAACGTATTTCTAGTATCACTATATTCGGCACAGTAATCCCTATTTAAGTGTGTGGGTCTTACTTTACCGTCATAGCCACCTGGTGGCATCACGGCCCTGTGTGTGAAAGGAAAAATATCACCGATCAGGGAGGGTGAGCACCAGAGTAGCTGAGGAGGAGCTGAGTCAGCCAAGAAGCAATGGCACAAACATAAGAAGCAGGAAACTGTCCCAACGCTGAAGCAGGAGGAAGGCAGGATGGTTGAAGGATCATGTTGTGTGGGTGCCTCGTTGCAGGAGAGGGTGGGGCACTGACATCACGGTGATGGAGAATTGGCTACATTGAACCAACATTTCAACGCATCAGTCAGGAAATTAACGCTTGGTTGCACAGTCAAGGTATTTTAGTGGCCATCATAAACTCCTTTCCTCAATCTAACTGATAATCTGCGTGCATAATGGAAACTGTGCGTGCAAACAAAGAGGCCTAGAAACCTGACACCAGTCCTGTCTGGAGGAAGGGGCAAAGATTCCAGCTATTATTTGTTATTTGCAAAATCTCCAGGATACCTGAAATGTTTGACCTAATTAAACAATTTAACAACAATGACGATGATGTTATGATTCTGACATTTCAAGTTCTTAAAATGAAGTAGTGATTTTAGCCTACATTAGACTAGCAATGTTTTTAAAATATAAAAAAATGTCATGAACTGTGCAAAACTGAGTTTAAATACATTTGGCTAAGATACATGCAAACGTCTCATTTCAACTATATATGTATGAGAGTTATGGTGGTATGATTTATTCTTTAACTCTCCCCATTATCACAACAACAAAATACCTAAACCCAGCTCATGTGGCTCGAGATCATTCTCTTTCCAGAAGCTACCAGGTCTCTGTGGTTCTACAGCTGTCTGTCACCCCCACCCTCCCACCACTTTGGTATCAGGCATTTGCTGGTGAGTTCTCAGCTGTCTGTGCCCTAAATAGACCTTATCGGGAGCAGACCATCTTTGAGGGGGGTCCATCTCATAGACTTTTTCTTCAGTGGGAAATAACTGTTGTTCATAAAGCCTTGAATGATTCAAAGATAATGGAAGGATATTTGTTACACAACACAACAAGACAAGGCAACAACAACACAAGCAATCATTTACTTGATTATGATTATGATGACCTTTAGTACAAAATTGCTTTCCGCATGTCTGGAATGAAACCCTGTGTGTGATGGATGGTCCACCTCAGTCCTGTCCCACCTCACAGAGATCCAGTATCAATATAAATTGAGGTGTTGGTTGGGGAAGGTTTATACAAGACAGAAAAAGTTTGCAACAACACTAGGGACCGGAGGGGCAGACTGTCCACGTGGGAGAAAAAAAGAAACAGAAGAACGTCGAAGAGGATAGAGCAAGATACACAACAGACAATCCTAAAGGTACTGTACACCTTTCACAGAGAACTTTTTTGTGTGTGTGTGTCAATAGGATAGATCATGCTTATCAGTGGAATGGGGGGGAGATGGTGTCTGCCCATTGGGAAAGTGGCATTTGTTTCAAGACTCCAACTGGGGTACGAGACCATGCCCAAATAAGGCCTGAGGGGAGGCCATTTAAAGTTAGAGATAACATGTGCATGGCCATTTGCTACAGGGGACCCAGAGCAGGAGGAAATTTATTGGCAGGAATGGTGAGAATAAAAAAATTCCCATGCTAGCATCAGCACCTAATAATTTTAAATATAATTATACTGACAGACTATAACTACTACTAAATAATTGTCTGTGCTGTACATCTTTATTGATTTTGAACTGCTTCTATACCTCTATTCTAATGCTCTTTACCCATTTTCACTAAAAAGTATGACATTGCTTAGCAGATTTGTTTTTACCCATAAATCTCTTTATGTAATTGGAATGTGGGACTTTGGTGTGAAGCATTGTTGCTTCATTTCGGTTAAAATATTACATGTACATTTGATTGACTGATGACACTGAAATTCGTCAGTTGTGCTTTGTCTGGTAAGGTGATGCTGTCACAGACAAGAAGTACTGACTATCAGTTTGGATTTTACATGAAACACTCAAATGTTTAAGGATCTGTAAATCTTACATTTCATACATGATAAGTCCATTTTCTACCAGATGGGAGACCCAGTCCAGTTAAAAGACGAGGGAAACAAGTACTTCCAGGCTGGAGATATTGACAAGGCCATTGAATGCTACACTAAAGCCATCAAGGTGTGCAAGGACAAAAAGGTGCTGGCTGTCATTCACAGGAACAGATCTGCTTGCTATCTGAAAAAGGTAAGCAGTTTGCTAAAGCAGAAAAAAAAAACAAGCACAAGATGATTTAATTTATAATTCTTTTGGGGAACAGAATTTAAATTAAATATTTATTTTTTGTTACAGGAAAACTATGCAAATGCAGCCTCTGATGCGTCTAAAGGTAGAGTAATAAATACAGAAATGCAACCAACACCAGTTATGGTATCAACCCAAAGACTAGGCTAGGAACTCATTTTGTTTCTTCCCCTTTTTTAGCAATTGACGTTGATGCTGCAGACATCAAAGCCTTGTATCGGCGATGCCAAGCTCTGGAGAAGCTGGGAAAATTAGATATGGCTTTCAAAGACGTGCAGAGATGTGCTACTCTCGAACCAAAGAACAAGACCTTTCTAGAGACTCTCCGCAGGCTGGGGGCAGAAATCCAAGCTAAGGTGAGCGTTACACAGACCAACACCAGCTATCACTAATCTATGGCGATGTATTCAGTAATTATCTTTTGGTTGCAAATATCATCATTGCAATTGATGTTCTTATGGGATATGGGTATATTTTTTCTCCACAGCTCAAAACAACCTTCTCCACAGATTCAAGGGTACAGAACATGTTTGACATTCTCCTCGATGAAGAAATGGAAAAGGACAAGAGAGAAAAAGTGGGTGTTGTTATTAATTATTTCAAGAAATGAATTGTTTGAATGTTCGTAATGATGTTTATGTAAATGTCATCTGGTTTTACAAAGCACTACCTCTTTTTTTATATCTAGGCTGCTAACAATCTGATTGTCCTGTCGAGAGAAGATGCTGGAGCAGAGAGAATCTTTCAGAACAACGGTGTGCCTCTGCTACTCAACATGATAGAGATGGGCAAGCCAGAGATGATCCTGGCTGCTGTTCGTACTTTGTCAGGAATGTGCACAGGACACAAAGCACGGGTGAGCATAGTCTTCAAAAATTAATCAACACAAAAGCAAATTGAAAATCGAAAACTTTCTGAGAATCCAGAACTCCTTTTAAACATACACAGCCTTTCCAAATACAATTTGTCAACTGCTATGATGCCGTATTATATGGCATTCTTCTCACAAACGGTGTATTTTTTTCACTCCCCTAAAAAGGCCATGGCTATTATCCACATGGTGGGTGTTGATAAGATGTGCAGCATCATGGCTGTGGACAATGAGGAGATTGCACTTGCAACCTGCAACCTCTTCCAGTGCATTAATGACTCCCTCACTGGTGGAGATGCAAGGGAATATGGGAAAGAAGAAGCCTTGGTTATGGGTGAGACAGACTCATGTGTATCTGTATGCCTCCAGCTATTACTGTTTGTATTTTTTCTTCAGCACTACTGAATGAGAAATACAATTATGTTGTACTACCTGTTTCTCTGTAGATGCTGCCAAAGACTTGAAAACCATTCTTCTCTCTCTCCTGGAGATGGTCACTAGTAAGAAAGTGTCTGGTCATGGCAGAGACCAGGCGCTGAACCTCTTGACCAAGAACGTTCCTCGCAGAGACAAAAAAGAGAAAAACAATAGCAGGACCCTCTTCACCATTGATCATGGTGAGTCAGACAGCTGCATTACATCACCTACTTGGTTTGGACTACAGTCTGTTGCTGCATCTCAGACTCACTGACATATGCATATACTGTATGTGTTTGTTCTACAGGTCTCAAAAAGATCCTCAAGGTGTGTGGTCAGGTTCCTGAACTGCCAGATCAGTTGCCTTTGACAGAAAACACACAGCTGATTGCCAGCGTGCTCCTCAACAAGCTCTATGATGACCTCACGTGTGACCCAGAGAGAAGCAACTTCAAGGACATTTGCGATGAATATGTTAAGTAAGTCTATTAAAGATCTCCTATTTATCAATGTTGTGAACAAGTCTTTCAAATGTAGAACAAACTGATATAACTTTAGATAAGCTTATGTTTTTTTATTTTCCATGTTCTCCTTTTCTTTTCTACAGATCCAAAATTGACCCCAACAACATGGACAAGACCATTCATGCTGTCAACACCATCTCAGGGCTGCTTCAGGGTCCCTTTGATGTTGGTAACGCCCTGGTTGGACAGCAAGGTATCATGGAGATGATGGTGGCGCTGTGTGGCTCAGAACGTGAGGTGGACCAGATGGTTGCTGTAGAGGCGCTGATCCATGCTTCTTCAAAGATGAGCAGAGCTTCCTTCATTATTACTAATGGCGTGTCACTGCTCAAGGATCTCTACAAGAAGACCAAGAATGAGAGGATTAAAATACGTTCACTGGTGGTGAGTGTGCATATAAAAGAATAGAATAAGGCAGAACATCATTATTCACAGACAAGGCAAACATTATTGCAACATCATGGCTTACATTACATCATGTGAATAACACAATACAGCGCATTAAAGTAGTAACTACACAAGTTACTAAGTTACCTTATTACAAGAATATAAAAGATGAATTAGACTATATACCTATACAACTCTGTGTGTGTATGTGTGTGTGTGTGTATACTCATGTCTGTGTCATTCCCAGGGTCTCTGTAAACTGGGTTCAGCGGGAGGTGATGACTACAGCTTAAGGCAGTTTGCTGAAGGCTCCACAGAGAAACTGGCTAAGCAGTGCAGAAAGTGAGGACTCACCCACAGTTTGCTGAATATATGTTAAACACCTAATTAGTTATTGTCTAATTTTAATGCAAAATGCTTTATGGATTCAATTCATAAGGCTTTATTGCCTCAAAGTGTCATTGTACCTTGTAATTACACTAGTGGACATGGCCACTATATCCACTTGCTGTTAAATGTTTCCTTTTTTCACCCCAGGTGGCTCTGCAATCCCCAGATTGATACCAAAACAAGGAAGTGGGCTATTGAAGGTCTTGCTTATCTGACTAACGATGCTGATGTAAAAGACGACTTTGTTGAGGATGAGCCTGCCTTGAAAGCTATGTTTGAACTGGCAAAGGTGTGAATATAAGAAGAAAGAAAGAAACAGATTATATTTGAGCAGACATTGATATAACCTCTCTCCTTTCTCTTTATTTCTAGTCTAAGGATAAGACAATCTTATATGCAGTAGCCTGCATCCTTATTAACTGCACCAACTGCTATGATAAGAAGGAAATCATTCCTGAGCTGGTCCAGCTCGCTAAGTTTTCAAAGCAACACGTGCCTGAGCAACACCCCAAGGTAAAAGAAAAATGAAACTGAAATACTCTCGTAGAGGTCACCATAGGATACAAACTACCACAAACAGAGCAGCAAATGATATGTATATGAATGCATACACACACTTTGTAAACTCTTTCCTTAGGATAAGAAGGACTTTATTGAAAAGAGAGTGAAAAGGCTGCTGAAGGCTGGTGTCATATCAGCTCTTGCTGTCATGGTCAAAGCAGACAACGCCATCCTCACTGACCAGACTAAGGAGATGTTGGCAAGGTGGGAGAAGCATTTAACAAAGTGATGACAAGGCGTTTGTCCACAGGCTCATTGTGCAACTCACTGGAACATACCAGAAAATGATGATTCATTGCATGACTGTTGTATGTCTTCAGTTTATCTGAATGAATTGCTTAATCTATTTTTAACATATCGCATATGATTACCCCTTTTTCTTTAAAATACAAGCAAAAACCACAATTTCTATTTTTCATCTTCAGGGTTTTCCTGGCATTATCTGAGGATCCAAGAGACCGTGGTACTATTGTGGCCCAAGGTGGGGGGAAGGTGAGTGGTAGGTTTGTGTAACTCCATTGAGCCACAATGCAGTGACACATGCTCTGACACATAACAGTGTCCAGAAAAACAGAACCAGGACGTGCACTTAAATATTATGTGCTGCTATCACCCAGACTATAAACTATACCATCCCCACTATTTCACTTATTTACCATTTCTTAAAAATAAACTATTGCTGTTCCTACAGGCTTTAATACCACTTGCTCTGGAAGGGACAGATGCTGGGAAGGTGAAGGCCAGCCACGCCCTTGCCAAGATTGCAGCTATTTCTAACCCAGAAATTGCTTTCCCCGGCGAGAGGGTAAGATATGCAAATGTGACTGCTTTATTTGTTTAAGGGCCGTTCTACCCCCTGTGCAGTAGGGAGCTAAGGGAAATGGAAATTTACTGAGCCACCAAATTCTTCTTAAGCCTCCTCACTACATACAGTTCCTGTGTTTGCCTCTATTTGTGTCTATCTGGTGTTTTCATCATAATAGTTCAACATGCAAGATTTGGATGTGTTTCTTGGTTGATAGGTGTATGAGGTGGTGCGACCTTTAGTTAGCCTCCTTCACGCGGACAGAGATGGCATGCAGAACTTTGAAGCTCTGAAAGGACTCACCAACTTGGCTGGTTACAGTGAAAAGCTAAGGTGATGTCTCTCGCCATCACACTATTATAGTCATGGTACTGCTTTGCAGCTCATTTCTCACCTTTCAGATTTTGTGTTTGTATTGTCAATTTTCCAGAGTAAAGATTGTAAAAGAGAATGCTTTGCCAGAGATTGAGAACTACATGTTTGAGGAGCACGACCAGATCAGACAGGCTGCCACTGAATGCATGTGCAACCTTGTGACATGCAAAGAGGTGAGGACAGACAAGTAGCTGAAGTCCTCACATAACAACTGATGATGCACAATCAACAAACTGTGTGCAAACAAAGCCACAACTGTGGCTTCATTATAAATTCTGTGTCTTAGGTCCAAGAACGTTACATGGAGGATGGCAATGATAAGCTAAAGCTGCTGGTGCTGCTATGTGGCGAGGATGATGATGATCTTCAGGTAGCTGCAGCTGGAGCTCTGGCCATGATCACTGCTGCTCAGAAGAAGCTCTGCAGCAAAATAACCCGGGTGGTATGTACAACAGTGTTGACTCATTTGAAGTAGAGTGTCACACTAGAATCTGTTTTAAGGGCATTCATCATCCTGATGAAAGCATGGCCAGAAATACCCCCTAGTTAACTTTCCCTCCAGAACTCATCTGATTTGATCTTAAAGTGTTAAACTAGCAAGTTTAACACTTAGGCAGTTTATGTTTAGGCACTTTGGCAGTTCATAACATTTTCAATTCATCATTCACACACTTAACAGTGCTACCCTGTCACTGACTGAGTGACTGATCTCTCCAAACAGACCACCCAGTGGCTTGAGATCCTACAGAGGTTATGTCTCCATACCAACCCTAAGATCCAGCACCGTGGCCTGGTGATAGTCTACAACATGCTCGACTCAGATGACAGTGAGCTGGCCAAGAAGCTGATCGAGAGTGAGATGCTGGAAATCCTTTCAGTGATTGGCAAGGCGGAGGACAATCCCAAGAGGCAGGAGCCTATCGACACGGCACGCACATGCCTGGTCAAAGCAATGGAGCTTGGTCTCATCAAACCCTTCACCACTCCTTCTTAAAGTACTGCCAACAATCCACACAGCAGCAATGGACCTTTTTCCTTATTTCCTCTGTTAAATAGAGACGTTTTTTTTGCAAGTGTTTTCTTTTTCCATATCAAAGACATTAAAGGATTATTTAACCTGGCTCCAAATCTCTATATATATTCTCTCACAATATAAACCAAGCCTTACTTTTGAACAGAAACACATAGGTGGGATTTCCTTATTCTTTAGTTTATGGTTTGTGCACAACTGTGACTATGGATTAATGTTTCATGACTGATCATCTTACAATGGCACTGAAGTATTTCAGTGTGGGGTTAAGACACATAAACACTGAAGTAACTGCGCAAGACCCACTCGTCTGTCTGTCTTTGAATACTAGCAAAATTTAAATCTCTTAATTTGGCACTTTCTGGAAAGTGAGTAATACGCAGCGGTGTCATGGCGAAATCGAAAACATGAAACGTTGAAAGTAGAAGCCTCAAGCTACACGTGATAGCACATTTATGTTTATTTATTCGTTCATTCATTCATTTATTTATTTTTCTTCAAATTGTGACATTTCCTCTGCGAATATCAGGCCAACCTTACCGTGGTCTCCGTGGCCCTGTCGCCCCATGTGCTTGTTTGCAGGTCATCTGTTCATTTTTGGTGAATCTCACACGTTGAGTCACCGGAATGATAGAAATTACGCATAACGACAAACTATCAGCTGGGGTTTCCATGACATAATCTCATCTCTGTCAATAACCATAACCTAGTCCCGTTTCCTACAAACCAGATAACCAGTCTTTCATTCCACATATTTTTCGCGACATTGTACCGGAATTTTACTGTCACACACACCCACACCCACACACACACACACACACACACACACAATACCCTACAGCTCCTACCACTACTACACATCGTCCTCCCGTCCAATGGATAAATACGACGATTGTTGGCTTCAAGGTCAACACTGAAGGTATTTCACACTAGATAACTGCTATGTTTTACTCGTTTCGCTGCGTTTATCGAGTAATTCATTGTTTCAAGTTTGGATTTTCGCCACAGTTTAAGTTCGGCTGTAAGTGCACTTTTCAGCGCTATTGTATAAATGTAGGCTCGGTTGCATAAAATGATTTTCAATTATTTTAACAATATCATCGTTTATTATCCAACACAAGCAGTTATCTGGGGACTGTGCGCGGCAGTGGAAAGCGCCTGGGTTTTGTGACGAAGAAAATGAAGAGTAAGTTTCCATTTTAGGGTTTTTCGCCGGCTGAAGCAGTTTCCTAGAAAACACCTCATTTCAGTTGGTGTTGTTGTTTTGACAGATGCTACGAGCTCTCTGTTGTTGTCTCTCTTGTTGCTGGCGCTGATGCCGTGTTCAGGTACTCTACACCCCGTCCCGCTTGCACTCTTCTGGTCAGATAAAGTCATATATCTGACAGATGTGTTGTATGTTACAGGTGTAAAAGCACATCCGGTGTTGTTTTACTGCAAGAGTCCCGGCTGTGCTGCTAATGTGACGGTTGCGTATTGTAACGACGAGCCGATCTTCAGTGGTGATCGTATCTCTACCTGCTCGGGCCAACCGCGGCCCAAAACAGTCTGTCAGAACAACGGCCGGGCCTTTGTTTCTCTCAATACAACTGGACAGTGCGAGTTTGAAGAGTATGGCAGATATTTGGAGACCGAGAAATGTACAGGTGTTCACCCCCATTTTCGACTTTATAATCCACTTTTCTTGCAATGATCCACACGCTTCTCACACCAGGCAGCTCACATACTCATTCCTGTAACTGTAAGTGACTGCAAGGCAAATCAAGTAAAGACGTAAAACTGGCTTCTACCAGCTGTTTAACTCTGTGATCGCTGATTTTAGGTCAGTGTCCTTCACATTTCACGATTATTATTATTATTATTATTATTATTAACAATCATCATTGTTGATAATGCTAATTATTATGACAACAATAATAAACCTTTGTTATGTATGTTTTGTAAGTAGAATACTGATGATAAATTTGATTTTTTTTTGTTATTCAAAACTAAATAATTAGTCCTATTGCTTATAGTTAAATACAGCGGGGAAAAATCTTGAACGCGTCAACATTTTTCTCAGTAAATATTTTTCTGATGAGGCCTTTGACATGAAATCTTCACCAGGTGTCGGTAACAACCCACACATACAAAAAAAATCAAAACATACATGCCCACAAATTAAGTTATGGGTAATAAAGTGAATTGACAGGGAAATTTTATTGAACAAGCTTACTGAGATGTATTTAATACTTAGTAGAAAAGCCTTCATTGTGACAGCTTCAGGAGGCCTCCTCTATGGAGAAACTAGTTGCACGCATTGCTCAGGTGTGATTTTGGCCCATTCTTCCACACAAACCGTCTCCACCCTGACCCATCACGCCACCAAAAGATTAACTGGGCTGTGACTGGGAAATTGCTTCATCAGTGCAAAAAGGGAAAAAGAGATACTGGTTAACGAGTTTTTCCATGGGCTTGTTGTGCAGCAAACTTTAAACGAGTCTCAACGTGCTCTTGCGCGCTGAGCGTGTATTGCTTATTGTTTTCTTTGAACCAACTGTACCTACTAATTCCAGGTCTTTCTCCGCGAGTGGCCCTTGGCTCCTGGACAACTCTTCTGATTATTCTTTTGACTCCTCTATCAGAAATCTCGCGAAATGGCCCCAACGGTGCTCACCGCAACATTTAGAAATCCGTCTGTCACCAATGCCATCAGGGTGTTTTGCAACAATAAGTTTGCGAAGGTCCTGAGAGAGCTCCTTGCTTATACCCATCATCGGATGCTTCTTGTGTGACACCTTGGTAATGACAAACCTTTTCATAGGCCGTCAATTAGGGGGAGGATTCTTAATACTGACAGATTTCAGGTTTTTTGCCTATGTTTTGATTTCTTTGTATGTTGTTGCAGGAGGCGTCTTGAAGCTGTCATTACCAACAAAGGCTTTTCTACTAAGTATTAAATACATCTCAGTAAGCATTTTCAATACCCTTTCCCTGTCAATTCACTTTATTACCCATAACTTAATTTGTGGGCATGTATGTTTTGATTTTTTTTGTATGTGTGGGTTGTTACCGACACCTGGTGAAGATTTCATGTCAAAGGCCTCATCAGAAAAATATTTACTGAGAAAAATGCTGACGCGTTCAAGACTTTTCCCCGCTGTATTTAACTATAAACAATAGGAATAATTATTTTGTTTTGAATAAAAAAAACATACTTAACAGAAACATTTATTATTATTATTATTTAATTATTATTATTATTCTCAATTTTCCCCCCCACTGTATCCTGTCCTTCTTTGTCTGATAACCCTTTGTAATAATTTTTTTTGTTTGTTTTCTCAACTAGACAACAGCAGCATATGTGCTTTCACCACTGGTAAGCTTTTCATTGAGAGATACACACTCTGCATCATGTCGCTGGCTGTTTTGATTTTTTTTTTTCTTTGTTCCTCCAGATCCCTCATCTGAACGTGGATCTGTTGAAACGGGAGGGATTGATAGGTTTGACCAAAGTAAATCTGATACTTTGGTGTTTGCCAGCACCATGTTTATCTTACCTCTCAATAAGCAACTGTTAAAAGCAGCATCTGTCTTTCAACTCTTTTCACTCACGTCCCCCATTAGATAAATGTTTAAAATACGTCTTTTTGCTACTATTTAAACTTTCTTTACTTTGTTTTTCCTCTGTCTTCTTGCTTTCACTCAGGACTCAAATGCCTGTCTTTCAAATCAGGTGAGATTTAAATTTGACTGTATTTATACAATCTTCTTAAATGTCCATCTCTTGATTCCATATGTGTAGAAGTAACTGGCCTGCTGTGTCTGGTGGGCCTGCTGTGTCTGGTGGGCCTGGTGTGTCTGGGTGTGTATTTCTATAAAAAGCAACAACAACAAAACAGGGAACAAACTCAACAAGAAGAATGGTAACTGGAATAAATCCTTGTTCACAAGTTTCTTTATTCATGTCCACCTGTTGTGATACCACATTGCCAACTTGTTCTCGTGTTTAATATGAACTTGTTGCAGAGATTGTGGCAGCTGAACCCCTACAAAACACTCAAAGCACTGGAAGCACCAGCTAGAGGTTAGTGAACATTAAATTTGTACCACACAGCCCATTGTAGCTGCAAATGGGCTGTAAATATGTAAAGCATAACTAAACTATAAATAAACTCATTGTGAGGTGACTTTTTTACACCTTCAGAGATGCCCCAACGTTGCTGGATGGGATGAAGACAGCTCTCCTCAATGTGAACTCGCAGCTTGAACTCTCTCTCTCTCTCTCTCTCTCTCTGTCTCTCTCTCTCTCTCTCTCTCGCTCTCTCTCTCTCTCTCTCTCTCTCTCTCTCTCTCTCACTCTCTCTCGCTTTATTATTATTTTTTAAATAAACAAATAAACATGAAACAGGCCTTTTTCTTACCGTTAAGTATCCACCACATGTTACTGTATATTGACATCAGAAGTCAGGGTTGCCAAAACTCTTCTCCCATGCAAAAACCGTAACAACAATGGAAATTGAAAAAAAAAAAAAAAAAAAAAAAAAAACCAACAAAAACTGAAAGTATTTGTGCTTTTTCTAACTGGGAGAGACTGACTTCAAGTGACGAGGTTCGTCACATCTTTGTTGTCGCTGTTTCCTTCGGCCTGCAGGGGGCGGGTTACTCCACAGTTCTCCGGTCCAATGAAACGTGGAGAGGCAGGGCAGCGACACGAGCCTCTCACGGCTTCTCGCTGCTCGCCGCGGAGGACTGAGCCTGTCCTAGTCCGCGGTCTGTGTGCCTGTGCTGGGACTAAACATCGTTTGGGGATTATTATCACTGCCTGCTCGAGGACGGACCTCTCAGTGAAGGGCTGCAGCAGCCGCTCCGAGGGAAATATTGTTTCTACACGACTCCTCACGGGAGGACGACCGGCTGGCCAAGACCACCGCGAGTTTGAAACACTGTAAGCGATCTGTAAGAGATTTACAGCATTGAGACGCAGACAGAGACGGACAGACGGACAGACAGACAGACAGGCGTACGGTGACATTTCGTGTGTGTGAAATGACACTTCTCAGGTCGTTGTTGTCGACAGGTGAAAAAAAACAAACTGCAGGTGTGATCCAGCTGTTCAGTTGCCTGCTGAGATACGGGGGTAAAATAAACTCAGCTGACCTCGGCACAGAGACTGGATTTCTTCAACAAGCCTCCTCGACATCAGATTGTGTTTCTGTATGGTCAGATGAAGGAAATAAGGTTATGTTTAAGTGACTGTGAGTCTAAATGTGGTGGTTGAGGGCTACGGCTCATTTCAAGTTCACCCTTAAACTCTATATTCAATTCATGTTGCTGCTACAGTTCAGTTAAAGCCTACAACCACATACAACAACATATAACACACATACAACCAGGTACCGGACAGTCGCTAGTGTTGGTTGTATCAACATTTACCTTTTACTGCAGTTTTCTTATTAATGGGGAAGTTTTTTTTTTTGTTCCTTTACATGACTGTAATTTAGTGTGAAACTGGAAGTCTGTCTAGTTTGATTTGGAAATGAGGCAAGCAAGTTGAAGGTTGTGTAACACATTAAGGGGCAGTGTCACTTCCACAGATGGGGATTTTGGCCTTAAACTCCTGATGTTGCTGTTATCACTTGGCTTGGTTTAATCTTTCTTAAGCTCAAAAATTGAGAAACTCCTACAGCTGCAGAACGGCTTCGACACACTGTGCTGTGGGCCAGGCGACAGATTTTCAGTGTATCATCATGAGACATTATTAGAAGCTGCACAGGAGTATCTGTCACATTACCACTCCTCTTTACAGTGAACTGCTACATTTCTCCACCTGCTACTTGGCTCTCAGGCTCTTGGTGACTCCACCCTGACCCATCACGCCACCAAAAGATTAACTGGGCTGTGACTGTGAAATTGCTTCATCAGTGCAAAAAGGGAAAAAGAGATACTGGTTAAGTTTTTATGGGAGACTGAGAGCTGGCCTGTGAGGAGGGAAGCTGTGTTGGCAAGCTCAACAACAACAGTGTCTGGTGAATGATCTGGACTCACTGGTTATGATTCGGGGACTGTTCAGGTGTTAAGCTTATGTTTATATGGCATTGTGTCATTGACAGAATTTAAATAGACAAAATCATAATTGTGTTTCTGACGGGGTGGGGGACGGCTGCTTTGTCATGGTGATGAAAGATGAAAAAGTTTTGGTACATTATGATTTAGTTTTTCCTTCATCTGAGCATCTTAAAAAAACATTCCAGGGAACTGTTCCCTCTCAGAAATGACTCTTTTTGCAAATTAATGCAGAGTTTTCTGATATAGGGCTGAAGTTTGACGTGTTGCCGCTCTGTCCTGGGTCTGATTTTGGCCCTCTTATAGTCCTGCATCTCTGCACGGCAAAGCAGCTGATGAAACCGATAAAGCAACACATGTTTAAATATCTTAGGACCATTCCTTGAAAAGTGAGAGTGTCAGACGCAGTCAGTAATTTGGCTCTCTAAATGTGTGTGCACCTGTGTTTAGAGAATAATCATGCAAATCTGACTGCCTTCCATTCAGACAAGGACAAAGGTATCCCACAGGAATATGACCCTTTGGTTTCCTCTATGATCTTCCTGATTCTTTCTGATTTGACTGGGAGGCAGTGGAATTGGTCCAGCTTGAGCCACGTTGGTCAGTTTTGCCACAGAGGATGTTTGAAAGGGAAAATGGCTCATGCAAATCCCTCTGCTCTCTCTTTGGGAAGAACACCTGAGCTCTTATGCTGCACTGCACACTGCCTTTCTACTGATATGTCGCTTGTGAGCAGCATCTGCTCATTATGTAATATTTTCCATCTGAGTAGCGTCAGAAGTGCCACAGCATGGCCGAGCAAAAACCTTGTCAAGACACATCAATTTTATTTTGTGACCATCAGCTCTTTCCCCCTCTTGGGCTTTTACTGTAGTGGATCATATATAATTCTCCTTTGAAGAGGTAGCACAATAATTAACAACTGGAAGATTTTTTAGTCTTGTCTTGTGATCTTGGGTCAAAGAGCACTCTGTGTACTGTGCTCGTACTGTACCATGGGATCCCAGTAGTGATAGGACCAAAATAACAGGCATATGAGGCTTATTAAGACAGTTACATAAGTCATTGCCGTGAACAGTAGTTCTCAGCTCTCTTTGTCTCATTCCTGATAATGGTCTGACTGACCCATGTGCCTCGCGTATGCACGCAGGGGACGTTGGGTCCAGTTACATTTAAGATAATAATCTGATAGGAGAAAAAAGGCCCCAGTGTTTTGTTAATGAAATCTTGCACCTCACAATGTTTGTGTCTATTTAGTGTGACCTCTCTTCCAACTACACCCACTATAATTCTTCTCTCAGAGGATCCTTTCTCACTCCCATCTACAGTTATATTCTGTGCTAGTGCTAATGTGCTACGTTCCAGCCACAGGGAGCCGAAAGCTCAACAAGATTGTTTGTTTTCTTGCCAGAAGTCGCCATCGCGGGTTATTCAGCACCATGTCAACATTTTCTTGTTTCCTGTCTCAGTTTACTTTTAAGAAAATATTATATAAAAGCAAAATTTGCTCGATATATAGATGATTTTATCAGGATTTAAGGAAATTAATAGGTCATAGCAACTGAAAGTTAGTGTCAGACTTTAAGGGGTTGGTACCAATTATTAGTTTTTAATAGGTTGATCTAGTACTTTATTGGTTCATCTTTATTTATCTTATAAAATGTCACATCAGCATAAACCAAAAGTTCGCAAATTAAAAAGAAAGCATTTTTTATTACAGCCAAATGTACTGGATTTTTGAGGCAGATTTTATTTAACGTGACCAATCAACAATTTTACCTATTGTGATTAAAGATTTGTGCTCAGGATACAAACTGGAGTTGACCACCACATCACTTGTGTTACTGAATCAGTGCTCTCTCTCTCTCTGTTATCTTTTTCATTGTACTTGTTCGTCAGCCAGGCTGCGCTCATGTCAGCACATACCAAGCACAGTGCCGCTGATAGCCACCAGGAATCAGTCAGGCCTTTATAATTAACTCTCTTTTATTATAAAGAATGAGATCAATGTTCATCCTTCTTGATATAACATCTGTTAAATAAAAGCTAGTTTCCCACAGCACATAAAATGATGAAACACTTGACAACCATCTCCTTAATTTAAAGTCCCAATCTTTATCTTGTGTTTATGTGATTTGTTGATACAATTCAAATTACAGGTGCTCTTCAATGGATATATTCACATTTATCTAAAAATATTGTCAACATCTGCATTAGCATTATTGTATTATTGCATTATTGTCAACATCTGCATTAGCTTTCCCACAACATTAAAAAACAGCGTTAGATAGCGTTTTAATAAATGTTGTGAAAATAGATAATAAGATACACATGTTTTCTTAAGCATATTGCTAAAGTATGACGTGTTCAGTCTTTACTGGCATCCATGGGTGTTTCCTACTTCGCTCGTGCTCAAAGTGAGAAAAAGTCCAATGAGTAATTCAAGCAAAACTGAAAATACCTGTATTAAGTCATATGGGTATGATATATCTGACTATCTCAGTCTCAATGGCAGACTATGACCAGATTACCTCTTTGAGCAAAGACTCAAGATCCATATTTACTGCATTTTATGTAATCTCAACATGACCTAACAAACATTCAACAGTAAAAGTATTTTTTTCTGCTATGCTGAATTCCTAATTTCATGTTCCTAAAGAGTTATGTTAATCTTAGAAAGACTGTCTACAAACAACAGTATCACGGCCTATTTGAAATGCCCCAGATTTACTTTGCAGCGTCTGAATTTGGATGTAGAATTTTTCCAGTGTTATCGCTTTGATCTTAATGACCTCTAAAAGGGAGTTCCCGCCGCCTTGGCCCTGGGCACGTCAGCAGTAGCTTTTGAGAGGGTGAAAAAACATCTCCCAAAAGATGCCTGCAGCGTTGATCAGGCCATAATTGTTCTCCTTTGTGTAACGATTGGTTGGCTGCTGGCTGCTGGCAGACCAGCAAGTTGGCAGCCTCGCAGGAATTCAGATTATTTGGAGGTTGTGATGTTTGTTGTTGTTGTTTTGGCCCTTCTGAGAGCCTCCCCCCATGTCCCCCTCCCACTTTCCTGCCCTGGTAATTATGAGGTTTGCAGAGGCCCACTTGGGGGGACCTTAGGGTTTGTGCACGAGGGAGCAATGACAAAATGAAATTGTATGATGGCAAGAAAGGGAGTGAAGACAAACAAGTGGGAGAAAATAGTTAAAGAATGTGGAAAGCTGGCAACATGAAACTTCTCCTCTTTGCCGACGGCAGCCTATGAACTCATATCAAGGCAAAGGCAGTGCACCATACTCCCTCACCCCCGTGATTGACCACTTCTGAAAATAATTAACACAGTAGGTAGTAAACCTGCCTGTCATCTTTCTGCCTTAAAGAAGAGTAAGAGGACCTTTGGACTCCAGGGCAGGGCTGAGTAAAACTGAGCAGTGCTTCACTGGGATTGTCAAGTCTGTCTCGTCCTCTTTGTAGATAGTATATCTCGCAGGTGGTTGAATATAATAATCCTGCTGTGATACATCCTGCAGTTGTCGTTGTTGTGTGTTGCAGCCCCTTTACGCTTCTACGTCTTTAGAGAACATCTCTCCCTTTTTCCTCTCCATACACTCAGCTGTATGCCTCCCCATCCCATTCCCTCTGTTGAGTCATGTGACTCTCTGGACACAGAGGGTGACCTCCTCCTCACTGCTTCTCATGCAGGGTGGAACTAGAGTGAGACACGCTCTGAATTACAAACACACAGATCGAGTCCTCTCCCCGGGCTTCTTGTATTCATGCCATCTTATAAAATGAAATATATACATTCTTCTCCTGTACATCTTGTGATTATATTCCACTGATTGTTTCTTTTCTGTCCTGCAGGGAAAAACCTGCTTTGCTTTCAATAAAGCTTAACATCTGGTCCTGTTATACATTATAGCAGATAACACAAGGGAAGCCCCAGCTTAATATTTAAATGTATGACACATTTTGTCACCAGCTCTTGTGCCCCATTTTTCCTCTGTCCTTTTTCATTTTGTTTTTTGTAAAAAAAAAGTTGTGGTTGTAGTTTCTGGGCAATAAGTTCCAGCTCCTTTTTAACATCCCCGCTACTGTTTCACAGTATTTCCTGTAGTCAAAACCTCTCATCTGCATGACACGCAACGGAGATCACCTATATAAGTTTCCAGAAATACACACACTGCTAGATCTGTAGTGCTGCATTGTGCCTGATGTATGACTGGTGTGGACAGACACTGCTCTGAAGCTGCAGCTTGTCCCTCAGAGGGAGGATGAAAACAAACACACCTCCAAAGATACAGTGAAATATGGAATTGCACCAAGAACAATCCAAGATAACACCACACAGATGTTTTACAGCTTCTCCTGGTGCATGAGAGGCTGTGTGTGTGTCTTAAGATTTGCAGCTGTTTACCTAGCTGCATAACCTGTATATACTGTATGTGTGAAACTGCATGTGTTTTATATCCTGTTTGCTCTGTGTGTGTCTGTGCTTTTGCTGAGGAGATCTGTTTTAATTGGGTGGAACCAGAGCAAAGCATCAGAATTTTTATTTCATTTTGTGTCTTTAAAATTGATGAACAGATACACAAAGACAGTGTTATCCCCTCTCCCTCTGTTTGCCCTCCACCATTGTCTCCTCCCCTGCCTGTCTCGCTATTTTTCTGCCAGTAAAACACATTCTTGAAATATCCACAGAAGCCAAGGGATAAATCTGAAGGTTTTTGAGGTAGTGGTGGACTACATATCATTTGTTTACTATTGTCATTTGTACTGATCATTTCTGCTTTGCTAGTGACAGTGAGCTCACACATTAGATGTTTGTTTCCCAGCTGCATGATTCACAGAAACAACTATTTTACACGGTTGGGGTAATGAAGACAATCACTGTTTACACAAGGCATCAGAAAGAGAGTGACTACTGACCCACATCAGATAGAGTATCTACACACTGTAATGGGCAATAATACTGAAAGTTGTTGTTTTATTTATTCTGTTTGCATTTGAGGGTGTTTACATGTGTTTCAGTGTAGTTTACCATGCTCCACATGGTCCCGTAATACACTATTTTCAGACACTGAAAAGAGATGTGATTAAATAACAAAAATAACACTGCAGCTGAACAAGTTTTATGAGTTAAATTTTGCTTGGGAGGAGTTTTCCTGAGCCATAGTCAAGGATCAGAGCAGTTAAGTTGATGAAGTTGATCTGCTTCAGGCTGAGCTAAGCTGACTCCCCATGCATCTTCTTGATTGTATTCATCCAAATCCAGAAATCTGTGCTTATCTAACGCCTCACAGTCTGGGCTTGTGAAGGTCATGAAAGCCCAGCAGTCTGGTCCTCAGCGCTCTGCATTGCTGGTCTGATATTGATTCTCCATTATGTCTCCAATCTGCTGCAGTAATCCAATAGTACCAGGGGACCAAAGCAAATGGGAGCCTATATGTAATATCCATGTCCTGGTGATAAGAACTGTGTGGGCCATCTTGATTGAATACCTCTCAGCCTTGGTGTCATGGTGAGAGAGTCTGAAAAAGCTCCTCTGTGAGAATCCCGGTTCTAATTTTGTCACTTTTTGTAAAGAACTAGAGTAACACATTATAGATAGAGGTAAGTGATTTTTAAATTGTGTATGACATGTTTCACGTGGCTGATGACTAGTATTGTTTCACTGTCTAATTCCTGCCTTCATTATTACTAGTATCCCTGTGTTGGAATTGGTGATATCATTACTGCTTCTAAGATTTCTCAACAGTTCAGATGTATTTGGATCTGCATTTTTATCATAACAGACGGCCCATGACTGATCTCAGCAACACATTTTCTTTGCCAGGACTGCTTGGCTAAAGAGGCTATTTGACTTCCACAGGGGCTGACGGGCACCCTTGGCAATATCTCTGAAAATGTGGAGGAGATATGGTATGAAAGCCAGTGTTTGATCTAGACTCAAGTATGTTTGTTTGAAGGGTGGAAGAGTTTCTGACAAGGGCGTGTGGAAAAGTTGGAAGAGAGTTGTTCAGGAACAGAGAGACTGAAGGAAGGAAGAGCCAAGTAAGTAAGTAAGTTTATTTATAAAGTAGCCTACCTTTGAAGAACAGAAGTCCCATAGTGATTCACAAGCAGAAAGATAAAGTGAATGCAAAGTACTTTGTTGACCAAGACTGGTTTTTGATCCAGTCACAGTTAGAGCTGAAATGAATTTGCAGTCACAACAATTTTGTCATATTGTACAGCAACAATGTCTGTGTACAGCATTTTGTATATTCAATCCAAGCTTGACAACTGTGGGGAATGGAGACTTTACCCAGTGTGGATTTGTCCTCATTTCATTGAAATTTTCCTCTGGTCTGTGACGTCTCGATGTTTCAAGTCTTTATACAACCTTGTTTCACTTCGATAGAATCACAAAAACAAACAACCCGACCTAAGCCATTTACATGGGTCAGATCTAAATGTTCTCAATCAAATTTAGACTTTCAAGAACAGCGTGTCCTTTTTATTGATCAGTTGTATCACTTTACACATTTGGTCGTCATCCAGACCACAAAGCATCCACCATCTACCAGAGGCACTGATTTGACAACAATGCATTTTTATATTTGTATCACACAAGGTATTGTTTTACATACAGTATGTAGAACACGACTTGTGCTCCTTTGTTTTCCTTGTCATACTCCTGTATGTCAGTGTTAAGACATGGATAATTAGCACCATCCAGCCATCCATCCATTTTTATCTATGGGTCCATCCATCTTTCTGCCTCTCTTGGCTGAGAGGTGAACAACAATAGACGTGCTGTTGTTCACTGCAGCTGCAGGCCTCTCATGGATTGTTCTGGAAACGGACTGTCAGAGCACCAACTGGGTTGTGGGGTCAGGTGAGAGAAAAAGAGGGAGGGAGGGGGAGAGAGAGAGGTCCAAACAACCCCTTTTAGCACTGACAGCCAGGGCAGGGCTGAGCCAGACAGGGCTGCCTGAAGGCTTGTTAACATTCCTCAGGTTCAGAGCACACACAACCAGTCACTGAATACAATGGCTCAGGTGGATCAAAACCTCATTACTGAGATTCACTGCTAATGACTCATAATTGATAATAACAGGATTTTTTTGTTAATGTGAACAACATTCCGTGTGTTCTTCATTCCTAATTACACAAAATTATACGGCAGACACAACCTTTTCATCCAGCATGAGTTGACAAGTTTTGATTGACTGTGTGTGACCGCATGATGAAAGACGACAAATACGCAAATACAAACAGATGTAGTAGAGAGATGTGCTTTGAGCCAAAAAGAGTGTTTTCTTGATGTCTCTGTGTTTTATAGCAACAGAAGAGCCGGTGCACAGATAAGGACCCAGTCTAGAGATAAGAGCTCAGTGTCTGCTACATTCTTCTGATATCTGAATCTCTGAGTGTGTGTGGACATGTATTCATCTTAAGGTGCATTTCTCCTTTTGAAGACTATTCTTAAACACGGCTGCAACATATTTGATCCTTTTATTGATCAGTAATACAACAATGTAACATAGTTTCATCATTGCAGCTGATGATAAGACTTTAAAAATAAGTGAGGGCAGTGATAAGTGAGTGTTCCATTGTGTATTGATTACTCAGTATAATAGATTCTGATGTGACTGAGATGTAATTGCTGGTCAGAGAGCAGGTGAGAGGAAGACATGTGGCTGGAACTACTGATGACGCAGAATGATGTTGTGCAGCACTGAGGCTCTGAGACCTACCAGGTGCATTTATATGCAGGTGGCAGAGTGACTGCAGGCTCAGACAAAGTCCCAGTTTTCTCAGTGATTCTAATAAATCTCACTTCCCTATCAGTGTCCCTGTTTTTCCTGAGGCACAGTTATATCACAGTTTCATTGATTTTTGTCACTCTGCCTTATTTTATCTGAAAAGTGCAGGAAATCATGCAGGAAAAAAAAACATAAGGAGAGAGTGAGTTTACAGCAAAATTCTTTGGGAGCATATGAGGAAATGAGACGCTCACCTCATGATGGGTCATTTATCCAACACACTCATAAGGCCTGAAATATGGAAGGAAAAATGGAAAAAGAAAATCAATTTACCTGCTCACTGCCGCCATTTGTGAAATGCTAAATTAACAGGCAGGTTATTCTTGTTTCTACAAAACAAGACTGTAATAAGAAGAGGTTGGATTCTTATTACACGTGCATTTTGTGAGTCACGAGCGACTGTCAAAGCAAAGCTGGAGGCCTGTTTGACAGTGAGAGAGAATAGCCTCAGCTGCCACTCCTATCAGGGAGAGAATAACAGGAGGGAGGAATTAGATGAACAACACACAAGTGTATCACAATTAATTAAGGAATCTTAGCTGATGGACATGTTCCTCCTGTCCTCAGCTTGTCACGTCTTATCTTTGGAGCAGCAAAAGCTGTGAGCATTTGTTATTGCCCTGGTTTTTTTCATTGTGTAACACTTACTCTTTGTGTGTCTGCTCTCTTGCACAGGATCCCCTGACAGATCCCAACCCCCTGATGATTGCTCAACCTGACAATCAAGAGATGTTGCCCTGATTGCTGTTTGTCTGGCACAGCTTTCTGTTAAGCAAGGCAGGTTTATGGTCTGGATTCTTCAGCAAACTTAATTTTATTGTAAGCTATGAAATAAGTAACAAGAATCTATAAACTTTCTTACAGTCAGTTTGTTCTTAATGCAGTTAGTTTGTATGTGTTTCAGATGTCAACCTCAACAGAAAATGGGATGGGAGGGCCCCGGAACACGAGCAGAGAGAAAACATATAAGAAGGTAAAGAAAGTTGGATGGCTCATACAAGAGCCCCAGTGTGTTTGGTTTTGTTTTACTTTTATGATGAATGTGAACATGTTCCCATTAACATTTATTTTGGAAAGCTAACAAATCCAAAAGTCTTTTCCATGTGAGTCACATGAGTCCTTATAAATGTCCTTCTACAGCACATAATGTACTGCCCTCTGCCAGGGCCCACTGCCAGAGATCAGTCAAGTGCTGGTCATAGTTTTTTTTTTTTTTCTTTTTAAAAAAAACTTTGGACGTCACTGCTTATGGCAGAATTTCTTAAGATCCACCATTACAAGGCTCTCCACAGTAGCAACCACTGTTCATGTAAGGACTACAAACTGGTCAAAGGTCTTTTTGTGGTGGCAGCAAGAGTATGTTTGGGTCTCAGTCTGTAAGAGCTGTTTCCCTGGGACATGTTTGTGTGGAAATTATACCTTAAAAATTGTACCAGCAAATCAAACTGCTTAGTGAAAGAAATGGGGATAGCACTGTAAGAAATAGGGAGAGCAGTGACAGTGGGCTGCAACAGCCAGGCTGATGAGACGTTTTCTCCTTTATCTTCCCATCTAGACCACGTCGTCTGCCTTGAAGGGGTCCATTCAGCTTGGTATTGGCTATACGGTGGGCAACCTCACCTCCAAGCCTGACAGAGATGTGCTTATGCAAGACTTCTACGTGGTGGAGAGTGTCTTTCTTCCCAGGTCAGTTCTGCACAGTGGCAACAGACATGCTCAAGTTTACACAGACATCTTCAACACACAACAATACATCTGTTATCATGCATAGATCTTTAGAAGCACTTGTTCAATATGTAAGTTATTTGTGTAGCAGTGGTTTACACACTAACAACCAGACTTCTACATAAATTCAAGGTTATTCATCAGTAAGAGCCAGTGAATCAGAGAGCTGCTTAGTGCTGCTTATGTGTAGGTAACAGGCTGCTCTTTGGTTACAACACTTTCCTGACTCTGCAAAGTCACACTTTGCCTGTGTGCTTGTTCAAACATTATATGTCTGGGTCTTGTATTGAAAACATTTAAATTATTTATTATTAATCATGCTCAATGGAAACTGGAAAAGTATCCAGTCCAAAGAAATTATGCTGCTACCACAAACTGCCACCATCATCATTTGTCAGTAAAGTGAATTTTGCTTTTCCAAGTCATGATTCAGGGATATAACTATTCTGGTGGATTATCCAACCAAGAACTGTGAAATCAGCTTACTGTGTGCCTCTTACTGCCACAGTGCAAAACATACATCAGTGTGTGGCCACTCCGTCATCTCAGGCTGTCTTCACAATTACATCATCAGCCTAAAGAAACGTTTTCTATAAACAGACGCAGGAATTCTTTGAAAGTATGACTCATGTACTCACACATACATTATAGCAGTCACATGCCATACCTATGTTTATAATTAGTAAATGTATTGAAATGTCACACTGTCAGTAGATGGTGCAGTCAGTTTTTGAGGATGTCATCAGTCGTTATTTTCTGTATTAATAGATAATATTAGTTTCTTTCTTTTCTATTTAAATAAGATGTCCACTAGTTATTCTATCTATATTCTGTCTATGGCTGAATACACACCATCCAAATCAAGTCTTTAGGTTTGAAGCTAAAGAGAAGAAGAGAATTAGTTTCCTACCAAGAAATACTCTGTGGTTTGTCTTTGAGATGCAGCAACAGGATATGTAAACTCAGTATGGTTTATGCAAACCCAGCCTTTGTGCACACATTGACCTTTTACTTTACCTTACTCCTCAGCAATGGCCAAACATTACTCTTCGTTTTAGTGCCAGCCCTGCGATGACAAGGATTAAAAACCTGTTGCTTGTTTAGACTGTCATGTACAAAGCAAAAGGTTGTTACATCAGCCTCAATCTACACCCAATGTCAAGCCTTTTCACTTAATGTTGAAATAAAATGAAGGTTAAACTCATCTTTAGGGTAATTGTTTCACTGAAACTGACCAAAAAAATCAAGCTATAAATTTCACAAAAAACAAAAAATACAATCAGCAAGAGAGAAAATGGATGTTTTTTGTCTGTATCTATTATAGCCATGTCCTCTTCATTCTTTACTTTCTCTAAGAGTTCTGACTTGTAACAGCATACAAGCCCCTCTCTTTCTTTTCACTGACAGAGTATCCTTAGAGAGCGGCTGAGTGATGGAGACGGCTCTCAGATGCTCTTATTGCCTCCCTCCATCTCACCACTCTTCTCCTTCTCTTCTTCCTCTTGTTGTTGCTCCTCTCTGGAGGTTTTTCCACTGTTGTTTGTCCTGTCACTCCAGTTTTGGATGGCTGGAGATGTCACAGATCGCTGTGACTCCCACACACACACAGACACACACACAGTGTTTTTTAGCTCATGTATCATTGGCAACCATCGCACCTCTTTTCACAGGCAGACGCTCACACAGATGGCTCCCTGATTAGATTTAATGAAACATTTCCAGGTGCTGTGTGTTGTGAAATGGTTTCCATGTGAGGCGTACGTTACCTTCATGGACTGTCAGTCATTGATAACAGATAATTGTTGCCCTCTCAGAGAGCAGTCAGATTTCATTGTAGAGTAATCACAGGTATAATGTTACACACAAGTGCCTGACTGTCTGACTACAACACCGAAGCAAAACAAAATAGCCTCTTTACCCAGAAAACCACCCAAGTTCTCGAACTGTTAAGCAGATTTAAAGGTGCCCTGGAATTCAAAAACCTTTATTAACCTACTTCTTGTAGATTTGGATTTTATTTGATGAAAGACTCAATGGCTGATCTCACCTAGTCAAACAAGCTTACTCCAATGTCATGGTTGGGCTAGTTGCAAAACAGGATCAGTCTTTGTTGAAACCAATTAATGTCTCATAGTCCAGTCAAGACAACAGAAAAAATGTGGGTTATTTTGTGTTTTTATCGCTTTGTTCTTTCCTTTCTCCCCCACCAAGTAAAGGCTCATGTGTTGGTTGGTATTGTTTATCTCCAGTAATCAGAGCCATCTTCAGTCTCCAGGCAAAGAACTCACTATCTAGGCCAGATTGTCTCAACAAAGCTGGTGAACCTGAGGCTCCCATTGATGACTTTACTGAGGCATGGGTGGAGCACATTATAGGTCTCACCGATACTCTTGCCAGTAGCCAATAGCCCAGATACTCAGGCACAGAGATTAGGGTTCATTTTCCCCCTGCTGTTGCGAGTATGGGATCCTTGACTGGTTAATCTGTGTCAGTGACACGGACACTGATATGTTTTACTTATGTAATGTCAAATGTTCTCTTTAGCTCCTCTCATTTTAATTGAATTGCTGTATCTAATTTACCAATGTATGCTTTTGCTTCCTGGCGGGCTTGGTTATTCACCGCACAAACCAGCGAGGGGAGCAACTTGACCCCAGCCCATCACTATCCTGACTTCCGCTTCAAGACCTATGCCCCACTGGCCTTCCGCTACTTCAGGGACCTGTTCGGCATCAAGCCAGATGACTACCTGGTAAGACCATAACCAAGTTTCAGTGGCACTGGTTGGTCATTATCTGTTTCATGCTGCATGTACAAGATCGGAAGTTGCAAACAGTTATTACTTCCCATTGACCAAGTGCTAATCCTCACCTTCATGCATACTTAATCGCAACAGAATCAGCCGTGCTATTATTGAGTAGTAGGTGGGTAATGTCACACAATATCTGTGCAGCAGAAATACAGGATGGGAGGCTGAAGTTGTGGCACAACATTGGGGCGGTGGCGATATCGGAAGTAATGACTAAGCTAACAGAGCATGTCCTCATTAGACGGCTTTAACCAGCTCCCAGTGGTGAAAGATATCAGCAAATGATTCTCTGATTTCCCAGCAGAATCAGAGACACAAACACACAGAAAAAGAAAAACAAACTAAGAGAGTAAAATGTGAGAAGGATTGTGACTTTTTTCAACAGGAGCATTTTAATTAATTCATGTTTTTGCGTCTGTGAAAATATTCTTACTATAGCTTTAGATGTCAACTACCACCCACAATGCCTTTAAAATCTGGCAGAAGCTTTCATTTACATGCTACATGCTGTCCTGTTTGCTAATTAAATTTGCAACTCACCAGAGTATACCTTGCTGCCATATTCATCCCTGTTACTGCACGTATGCTTCTTGCTTGGAACAGAAATTAGATTTTCTATAATCTTGTTTGGGCTTTATCATGTTATGACGCCGTTTTTCTATTTTCTGTCTGCCTCCAAGCCTTTGAAAAACCTCACCAGTTGCATTTTTGTCTTTGAATGCCAGATTTGTTTCTGTTTAAGTGAAAGACAAAGCACTCTGGAGAAGAGACAGAGAGTAAATGTAATTTCAAAGCAGTAGAGGGAGAATGGCATAAGGCGCAGAAGCTTAGAGGATGAGCTCATGATTGATGTCCTTGAGGTGATGATGAATTCATTCAGACAGAGGACACACATCAGAGTCTAATTAAAAGAGAAATAACACATACACATGGTATGTTAAATGCAAATGGAATAAACTACGATCATCAGTGGAAGAGTCTCTGGAGAGGGAGAACGGATGCCTCCAGTGTTTCTCCTCTCCTCTGAACATGTTGCTCTCATAACGCACTGATTAACATCTAACACTGCAGTCTGCTGCACTCACAGGCTCTTTCTCACACGATGATTGCCATATTGCGATGAAGGCACAAGCCGTAATTGCTCCTATTACATTCAACTGCTGTGAAACAGAACTGGCACTTCTATAATTAATGTGGTTTTCTAACAATACACCAAATGTCGATAGAGACTTGCCTCCACTGACAAGTATAATGTGCCAAAGGTATGTGGACAACCATGTACTTCCTTGTAGTTTTGCAGCCAGAGGGAATCTTAATGAGACAGCATACAATTAAATTTTAGACAACAGTGGTCTTCCACACTTGTGGTTTTTTGGGGAATGTCCTTTTTTTTTCAACATCACAGTACCCCTGTGTTAAAAAAAGAACTGGCTTTCCCATTTTGTTGTGGTACAGCTTGACTGGGCTGCAAAATCCCATGGCCTCACTCGCCCCAGGGTGAATAGGAACACCAAATGTGAGCCAGGCCTCATTGCCAAACATCAATGCTTTGCGTCAACACTCCTGTTGTGGATGAATGGAAGCAAATCCCTCCAGCCAGGTTGCAAGATTTTGTAGAAAGTCTTTAAATTGTGCATTTACACACTAGGTCAAAAACTAGGTGTTGGCATCAGCGTTTCTCTCATTGACTGTGCTACATGCATCTCGTACTAAGTATTTAGTAATAGGTGTGTGGTCATTTGTTAGAGTACACATTCATTTCAGAATATGTAAAAAAAGGGCGATTGTGTTTCAGTTGCACATATAGTTTTCTCAAACAAATTTGTATTCATTGAAATGACCACAAACTAAGTGTCACACAGTCAATCTTAAGTCAATCATGAAGGCCCCCATG
Organism: Rachycentron canadum; assembly: GCA_038496675.1. Lineage (NCBI taxonomy): Eukaryota > Metazoa > Chordata > Actinopteri > Carangiformes > Rachycentridae > Rachycentron > Rachycentron canadum. The sequence continues at coordinate 14,484,349 of CM076654.1, forward strand.
AGAGTCTGAGGCCCTGTAGCACTCACCATTTTCTTCCAGCTAGTAAACTATCCTTGACCTTTTAAAAAAAAGTATATATTAGCTATATTAGCAGCATAGCTGCAGTGTTTTTGAAATAATACTGTTAGCAATTACATACACTATGGCAGTATTGTTTAGCTGTTCATATACGTTTGGCCACATAATGTATGAAGGCACAAAACAATGTTTGAATAGAAACCCGGTGCTTTGTATCAGAAGACTTACTGTAAATAGCCAAAGGCATATTTCTTGTTCCAGCACTAAACAAACTGTGGTGAAATATCATTGTTTAATCATAGTTTTCATGTAAACTTAAAATAGTGTTTTCATTTATTATGAGTAGCAGTTTACGTCTTTGGTGCTGTTTCCAATTTGTTTAATGTGAAATGTTAAACTGGTTTGTTTATGTTTTCCATCTTCAGTACTCCCTGGTAAATGAGCCTCTGATTGAGCTGGCCAACCCGGGGGCTAGTGGGTCTCTCTTCTACCTAACCAGCGATGACGAGTTCATCATTAAAACCGTCCAGCACAAAGAGGCCAAGTTTCTCCAGAGATTGCTACCTGGATACTACATGGTGAGACACTGAATGTCGCCTCATGAGGTCTCCAGTAGTGAGCTGGCAAAAGTGCAGTATTGGTTATTGAATGTGCGTTTTAAAGGGTTGAATTTAAACAGATCAGTTGCAGATGCTTATGACTGATGAAATGCAGTGAGCGCTTTGATAAGCTCCAGCTGTAAAGCACTATCACACTAATCAGTGGCCCAGTCAGTGGGATGCTGCACAGTAATATCTAAAATTTTATCTATTTCTATATCTATATCTATATCTAATTTTACATAAATTTCATAAAGACTGGTGTAGCCTGTGTGATGTCACCCATACGTTTCTGAGATGCGGTCTTGAAGCTCAGGATGGGTTAGTCATCCATCCTGGCAATGCCTGGCCCCATCTAACTCCTGGCTAATCCAAAAATGGGCAAAGAGGTGGGGTGTGTGTGGAGCTGAGCTGTTAGCCCATACTGCGGAAAGTATTACAGTTTGCATCATTAGTGCGGCTGGGCATCCATGCATCTCCCTTGAAGGCTAACCCTGGGTAAATCATTTGCTGGCTAATTATCTAGTGAATCTAGTGAACAAGCTAAGCTAGCAATCCAGGTATAGTAAGAGAAGACACCATTACCTGCTATTTAGTGCTAACATACAGTATAAATAAAAAAGGCCCAATATTGGAATTTCACTGCACACCAAGCCATATTATTTCTCCAGTATTTATATGAAAAATCCTCCAAAAGGCACCAACATCACAAACATGGCCGTAAAGGTCATGTTCAGTAGCTTGAATTAGCTGAGGTGACACCTAGAGCTAGACATGGACATAACCTTTACTTTGATAAAACTTAAATGGGTGAGTTACATAAAAATTCAGTTCCTGTACAGTCATGTTTAGGTGATTGTGGTCATGAAGGTGGGAACATGCTGGTCTATGGGGATTGACTCGCTTTTGGAGTCAACTCTAAGTGGCCATTCAAGGAACTGCAGTTTTTGGCACTGCTGTGTTGTTTTCAAGACTGCTTGAGGCTGCTTGGGGAATTTGCAACACGATGTAGCCATTCACAAATTAAGAACCAAAGCTGACTTATTAATTTATTAGTTAGTATACTAGTTATCCTGCTCACAGCAGGATATACTCTTATACTCTCTTTTACATTCACAGAACCTAAACCAGAATCCACGCACGCTGCTTCCTAAGTTTTACGGCCTATACTGTATCCAGTCTGGAGGCATCAACATCCGACTGGTAGTGATGAACAATGTGCTTCCCCGCTCTGTCAAAATGCACTACAAATATGACTTGAAGGGATCCACCTACAAGAGACGAGCGTCCAGGAAAGAGAGGGAGAAGGCCTGTCCGACCTACAAAGATCTGGACTTTCAGGACATGCACGAGGAAGGGTTATACTTTGATGCAGAGACGTACAACAACCTAATGAAGACCCTACAGAGAGACTGTCGGGTAAGTGTGTGTGTGGGGTGTGGTGATTTTGTTCCTGTTTGTTCATTGGACTGCCTTTGAAATTGCAAAGTCATACCACAACAGGAAGATGACTTTCATTCCATGAAAGCAAGCTATGCAACAAACAAGGAAGTCTACGGCCCTTTTCATTATCAGGCTACTTTCCTTTAAAAGGCTGTGTATGTTGAATTCTCATTCCTTCATTCCTTTGCTAAAACACTTTGACCTGTGTGCGGAAAATCAACATGGAGAGTATGTCTTGTGCCATATCAGGGCTTAGAGAATTGACTGGAGTAGCTGTTGTTGTGTTGTCTTTGAACTCTAATTCTTATAACTAAGTATGGGAGCTTAAACACCAACATATGCAACTGTACATTGTGTACTCATTAAGGGCAGAAGATTGAAACGTTTTGTGTTTGCCAATGGGACTGCAGTGTGTTTCCAATGTGTGTTCAGTCTAAGCTCTCAGTTTGCCCCGGGCCCTGTTCTCTCTTCTTTGTGCTGCTATGTTTCAGTATATGACAGCTCTCCAAACACTGAATGTGATTAAGACCTGATCCTGGTAGTGTGAGAGACTCAGACCATGATCCAAAGAGAGTCTAAAATCTAAAGGCTCTCATTCTTCACTAATTTAATGCAGAGACTCTGGGACCGTCTGCTGGACGAGGACAGGCAACAGTACTCAAAATTAGTTTTCTGAAATAGATAAAATAATAAAGCATTTCTTATCCTTTTGTCAATCTACAGCACATTAGTGTTTAAGGAAATGTTTTTGAAAACAGCCCAGAGACTGAAGGACCATGCAAAAATTTTTCATATTATGCTGATGTGTTTGCAGACCACAGTCGTAAAGAAAGAATATTCCTTCAGGCTTTAAAAAAGCAAAAGAAACAGAAGAGCTGAATTGCTGAATTCCTTGTTCTCTACCTCTAAAAAAACAACAGCTGCGTCTCACAGACTCTTACAGTATCTTTTATATATATATACACATATATATTTGCTTATATTTACATTTTACAGAATATATGGCTAATGTTAGCTAACTAAAATAATAATTTAAAAACTGAGTGATTTGATGCTGTAACTCAGGGAGGATTAGTTTACCATACATATACATTTACAAATGTATCTACATTGTGATATAGTACTTATTAACCCACTCACTATAAAGGGAGTGTATGTTTTTTTTAGCTGATGCTTAACATCCAGTAACGGGTGAGCTAACAGCATTGAGGCTAAATCACACAGTAGACTCATGCACATCCTATGTTGAAATACTGCACTGGAAAGGTGGTTGAAGTTATTTCTGCATTAAAAAGAAGGAAATGGGTTACTGCTGAATGACGCAGCTCTCTAAGTCAAATAGCCCCTTGTTTTGTATTCAGTATAAAAAATGTTTATATTGAATCGAAAAAATGCTTAAACATTTTGTGCAGAGATGGGTTTAAAAACAGTAAAGCGTTAGATTAATACAGCTGCATGGTTATTGTGAAACTACAATAAACTGGATTATCAGGAAGCCGAATATATGTTCCTGATGTGCAGTGACGTACACTGTGGATGGCCTCTTTATGAGTGATGACAATATGGCACTGATTTAAGGTTTTATCCTCACAGTGGGTGGTTAATGACGGAGGCCCAAAGGCCTCTGTGTTGTAATCCTATTCGTTCTGCTTGACATACAGTAGCTGCACATGCACACTCATACAGCCTCCACACCTCCACACAACGACTCCAAGGACCATGCGTTGATATTCAACTAGGAATCAGACCTGGATATTATTCTGGGTGTGGATTACTGTATTTGATGAGGCTCACAGATCAGGAAGAAAGACTTCCCACCCCAGTTCCTGCTGGACCAGGCCAACATGCCTGACCTAGCAAGCCTGGCACCGTGCAGCTAACAACTTAATGACTTCCATTACACAAGCCTCAGCCTAAATGTCTCAGTTTTTATTGTGTGGGAATAGAAAAGGCTTGACACTTTTATTGCTGAATGGTGATTGATGGCGTATGAGACAGAGTTAGCGGTAATGAACAGTGCGATGCTGGGTGTATATTCTCTTCTCTTCTCTTCTTAACTTTTTGTTTTGTTTGTTTATTTTGTGTTTGACTAATGTTTCTGGTTCTACCAGACTAGTTTGTAGTTTGCTTTTGCTCTTTTGGGAAAGTGTATCCACAGGGTATCCTTCCAGGAAAAATGGGAACAACTGTCACTTTCCGAACTTTCTTTGTTAGTTTAGCACGAGATAACCATAAAGTCAGACAAACTGTAAGTTATCTCCTTGGGTTAGGGCCCCTCTCATCATCATTAACCAATGTGCTGACTTATTCAATGTTCTCTGTTCTTTTTTTTATCATTGTCTTAAACACGTTGCAGCCAGAATGACATCCTCCTTTTTTGCTAAGTCAGTGCTTCCTTAATGTATAACCTGGCGGCACACACACACACACACACACACACACACACACACACACACACACACATTTAAAACTCTATGCAAATATACCTTGGACATACACTGACTACATGCTACCTGTGCCTCATATGAAGTATGTGCTGTAGTGTGTGTACACATATATGAAAGTGAACAGCAGCTGTTAGAGACTCTGTGCAGTGCAGTTTGTTATTGTCATGACTTCCTGTGTTCGCCTCCTGAGCGGGAAGCAAAGTGCCCTCTAAGCAGAATCTCTGTCCATTTCCATGAGTAAGCAGCTAACCCCGTCACCCCAGGAGAGGCCGCTGATCAAAACACAGAGGAGGGGTCGGCAACAAGGGGTGAGGCGTATGAAGGGAGCAAGGCAATGAAAGGGGGTTGTTGTCTTGCAAAAGCACATGTGGTGTGTCCTCTGAAAAATAATATTATTAGCTATTTCTCCAGAGCATGGCATGATATAATTTCAATGTCATAGGAATATGGGAGGTTACAGTTGAGCAGGAGCTGAAAGCAGAACATTGAAAGGAAAAGGTGCAATGTTTTTGAGAGAATCAGATATTTCTGTTGTTTGAGACACTTGTAGGCAAACACAGGGTATGCTCTCCATTTTGTGTCTCCTCCCTCCATTACTTTGCAGCTCCACTGATACTCCCCAAATGCCAAAACAGCACATGGCATTAATAATTCATGTTGAACTCTACTGTACAGAGAGTGAGACATAAAGAGTTTATTGTAGAGTGAGGGAGTTACTGGTCCTGGATCTTTGTGATGCGAGCAGCAGCGAAGCGTCACAACCCTGTTAAATAACAGTGTCTGTGTGACAAATACAATGATGATAGTGATGCTGATGATGACGTCAAGCTGTTCAGACAGTGCTGATCACAGCACATGTTTGACAGCAGAAATCTCATCATTTTTGGGAGAACCCAGATCAGATGACATTAAAAGTGTTGTTGAAGTGGAAATCCTCCCATTTCAGATACAAACGAGTGCAGAAATAGAAAGACTCAGGCAATGCAGGCCTGCGTTCTTTGTAGGAGGGCAATAATGGGTTTTTTTCACAGCGGCTAGTGTGGCCAATCATGAACAACCATTTACTGTATAGTTCCCCCTCCTCTCAGCCACGTAAGCCCATGACAACAATGGCTTCTCTCACTCTCAAGACCAAGGCCGTGACCTTGTGGTCGAAAATCAGCAAGATCCTCAACCACATTCATGCCATACCCCAAAACGTGGCTTGAATCTGCTAATTACTCAGGTCTAGAACTGAAAGTACTGGTAACTTTCATTAGCAATAAATCTACAGATTACTTTTCTATTAAGTGCTTGGTGCACAAAATATCAGTGCATAGTGAAAATCATAAGTTACTGGGAATGATGGTGATGTGTTCCTATACCTTGTTTTGTCCCATCAATAATTAAATGTCAAAAATATTGAGCTTACAGTTAGACGAGTTAGATAACTGTTAAACATTTACATTTTAGAAACTGAAACCAGCATTTTTTAGATGTTTTTCCTCAAAAATTATTTTATCATCAAAACGTTTGCCAATTAATTTGCTGTCAATGGCGTAATCAGTCATTGGAATAATATTTGCAGGTCTACACATCTTCAAGTTAACATTAAGTTATTATATGTGAAACTGTTCACGCTTTCGTTCATGCTGTCTCAGATCACAATATGTCAATTGGAGATGTTATCATTCGGCATCTTTGTACTGGCGAGAGAAGCCTTGGCCAGGAGGAGATGTTCATTCAGTGTTTCCTAACATTTTTCCCTGCATTTGATTTTTCTCTTGCTGGTCAGGCCTGGGTTTGTAGGGTGGTGTCAGGCGTGTTCCTCCTGAGGCCTCTATAGTGCTCATGACATCTCCTGCGTCTCACAAGGTGCTACTACTTCGTGCTGCACAAGCGTCTGTCCTTCTGCACATTTGGCTCTGGTTTGGTGTATTTACATATTGACTTTCATCGCTTGATTGGTGCCCTCTTGGTAACTGTTGTACAATCTAATGTAACATAACGCTGTAGTTCTTTGTGAAGCTTATAATGTTTATGTCTCAGTGTGTCACAAAGAAGCTACAGAGGGATAAGTTAAAATGAGCTTATTATAGTTTTTACAAGAGAGAGTTTGGAACATATTTTTATCAAGAACAGAAGAAGAAGACAATGCCAAAATCTAAAAATGGTGAAACTGTTTGTCATTAATTAAAGTCTATGTGCCTTAACAAGTCTGAGCAAATGACAAATTTAAAAGTCACATATCCCTAATTTAATTTGTGGTGTCATGGGTAGCAGGTTGTACTTATGAATTATAGATGCGTACTTTAGAAGCATCCTTGTGATGGTAACTGGACTCAGAGTCAGCATATAAGTACCAATGCTTCAGCTGGGCCAGAAAGGAGTGTAAGAGGCTCTGTGTTCTGTCTTTTCAGCACACAGACTCATACTTAAGCTTGCAGTGTATTAGTGTCACACCAGCAAGCACTATGGGGAAATCTACAGCTCTGCTGGCACAGATATAGATGGGTGGAGGAGTGGTACAGGGTGGAATATAAACTGAGAAACAAATCAGAGATTTGTTAAAGATCAGAGGCTGCTGTGACAAAGCTCTCATCCTACAGGAGTGTTGGGATTAGCCTGTCTCATTCACTGTAAGAAAATGAGCAGAATAAGAAAAAAAGAGCAGAGGGCAGGTTGCCCCGGGCAGAGAATTTTTTTATTTGTCAGAATCCAAAGAAAACCTTTAGCTGAAACAACCATAGAGGTGTAGCTGTTTTCCTTCTGCCGTGATGGTGTGATTGTTTGCTTGGGAAAGCTGGGGCCAGGACACACAGTAATGGCCTTCTGTAGGCAGCCTGGTTTGCGTGGCTCTGTTCAAAATGGCTGCTGTTTGAATAGGCTGGGGGAGTGCGAATGAAGGGATGCAAATCGTTGATATGGAACAGGCAAAGCTCAGACAAAAGCCCCACTGTTTGTTGGAGTTGGTCATTAAGTCTGTTTGGTGTTTGTGTGTATGCATGTGTGCGACTACAACCTTATGCATCAGTAATTTCTCTTATAAACTGGAATGTCCTTTTGACATGCATTCAAAATAGGTTATCTAGAGATAGATAAGAGGAAGTTGTAAGTCAGCTTCAAAACACCATTGGTCTCATAATCTTCAGAGAGACAGGCCAGTTCTCTCTGGATTCTGGGCCATGGATCTTTTGATGTATTGTATTTTTTTCCAGTACAGTATATGAATATGTTATTTAAGGGCTATAATTTAAAATACCTAAACCTCTGAGAATAAACTTATTATTATTTTATGTAGTCTTTTTCCAGTCTAAGGCATAAGACCCTGGTCCCTGGTTGTCAGATCAAGCTCCTGTCTCTTTCTCTCTCTCTACACTTGTCTTGCCACAACACAGCTTTGCTTGAGCACTAGATAACCTAAAGTAGCAGCGTCTCTGGGAAACTGGGCAAAAGGCTCCTCAGTCGGGTCAATGTGTAACACTTGGCTCACTGTGGAGAAGCACCTTGTTTATTTAGCTCAAACCTGGTTTAAACAGAGATTTCCTTTTGCTAGCTTTCTGCTCTTTGATTCACTGAAACATTTTGCGTAATGAAAGTGTTTTGGGTGGAAAAAAACAGTTCAAACATTTCATAGTCTTGTTATATTTACTGATTCAGAGTTGAAAGTGAAGATTGAAAATGTGAAATATCCTGTTATTGCCATTAATAATCAATGGACTCATCAAGCATTTCTTGTAAAATCTGCTTTATCATAGGTTCTGGAGAGCTTTAAGATAATGGACTACAGTCTGCTGCTCGGTGTGCACGTCCTGGACCACAGCCAGAGGGAGGGGGGAGAGTCAGGCCAGGCAGGGGGTGACAGCAGGAGACCTGTGGGTCAGAGGGTCCTTTACTCCACTGCCCTGGAGTCCATCCAGGGAGATGGCAGGGCAGCTGAAGCCCTCACCACAGACGACACGTGAGTCAGCTCAGCGGGGGGAGAACACACACACATATTATGCACACATATTTGGGCATACACACTCCGCCTTTGTCTGTCTCTTAATCTCCACCTTTTCTCTCACAGACACAGTTATACAACTGTGCTCATACCTCGCACAGGACACTCAAACAGTGCTCACAGTCAGGCTCACAGTCAGGCTCTCATATAACCATAGCTACACAAATACAAACACAGCTACTGTTATGCATATTTACAGCAATACACACAAATGTAAATACTGTAAGTGCCTCTTTTACAAACACTTGTGAAAGTGCAGAGGGATATTGACTTTATTTGAACAGTGTTTCAAGCCCTGCAGAAGAAGAACAGTCACTAGCCTCTGACTGCTGGTGTGTTTCATCTCTGTTTTAGGATGGGTGGCATCCCTGCCAAAACACACAAAGAAGAAAAGCTGCTCATCTTCCTGGGCATCATAGATATTCTACAGTCATACAGGTACTGATCTTTAGGAGATTAAATAAACCTGCTGTCAGACCTTCTGTCATTTTATCTCTAAAACCTGAGCTTTCTTATTGTTGCTGATTGAAAAATTCATTCAATCTGTTGACTTTTGGTGCCATGAAATGCATTTAAATCTGTGTGTGCAGACACATGTTGCCTGTCTCAATTTCTGTAAACTGAAATCTCTCATCAATAACCGATAAAGAAGAAAAGAGGAAATGTGCATGAATAGTTCAGTACGACAGCACGGCACGATTCTGCCACTGCTTGCCCTACAACAAGACCTCTTAATGTTGAAATATCACCCTGCATTGATGGAGAGAGCTACAAGCCACTCTACCACACTCCCAAAAGGATTTTATTTTTCTATCCATTTTTAAAAGCACACTGCCGTCAGTCCTCTTTATTTACACATTGATTTTCTTTGTCCTGGGAGTAAGCAGTGAGTCAGAGGGAGGAAGGCTTTTCATTTTATCTGCTTTACAAACTTGTGGAAATTTAAAAGCTTCTCATTAATGGTTGACCTGTTTGGTTGTGGGGTGTCAAATGCACAGACTGGGTGAGCTGGGATCAGGTCAGGGAAGAGTAGGTAAATTTATTTAAATTTAGTAAATTTATCCAGCCTTGTTTCTCTCAGCTTGCCTTAGTCAGAAATAAACCATAAAAGGTAACATGCAACATAATTGTATTTCTGCTAAAATAACTATAACCTTGCACCACGAGGGAAGGGGGAAGTGTCTCAGATTTGATCAAGCATGCAGGGGAAGTTGTTTTGTAAGCAGATATATCTGTGACAAAGCTTCCCCTTTTTTTCTTTTTCCCCAGGTTCATTAAAAAGTTGGAGCATTCATGGAAAGCCCTGGTCTACGATGGTGTAAGTTGATAGCTTGCTCAAATCTGACACTGCTGCTTTTATGAATGAGCCTCTTGTTAGGACACATACTCTTTAACTCTAATGGCTATTAAAAGCATTTTTTTTTTTTTTTTGCCTGTCTCCAGGACTCCGTCTCAGTGCACCGGCCTGGCTTTTATGCCAGCCGCTTCCTTAAGTTCATGAGCACACGTGTCTTCAGGAAGACTCAGCGTAAGTCTGCAGGTTGATGACGGTCACACGTGGGAGGGGGTATCTCACATCCCCCAAAAAGAAAGGGAAAGGGGCAGCGATGAGAAGTGCAAAAAGAGAAATCTCAGATCAGGATAGTGAATTTGTGGGCTGTTTTTTCTGTCTATTATTGGCCATTTATGTGTCACTGTGACATTATTAGATAGTTTCTGTTGACTCAAAGAGTCAGACTAGAATAGTGTTTCCTTCTATTGTCCACCCTTTTCTTGGTAGTGTCTTCCATAGACGCTGTTGATAGGAAATTGAGGCATGTAATTCATAGTGCACAGATTTCGTAGCTTTGATTCTATTTTGGGATTAAATATCAGACTCTAATCCTTTAAACATAAGTATTTAATGCTGGTTGTGTGTAAACAGTCATGTGACTTAGTCCTACAAAAAAAAAAAAAAGCGGCAATCCAGAAACACAAACACACATGCACAAAATAAACAACAATAGAGAAATTCAAAGAAGGACACCGTTATATAATACTGAGGCAGATAAAAATGTGAAGGTCAATAAAGGTTTTAGTTCAGTGAAGTTGGCATTGATTCCCTTCCTAATGCCAACAGAACTGTAGATTTCAGGCATGTGAAGCTGATCTGATACATGACAGACTGATCATGTTTACCACAAAACCTTGGCTGTAGGTAAAGTCAGGAAGCAGTTTTGGGACTTCACACTAACATCAAATATAATAACAAAAGTTATATAATCACGCAGGACCCCCCCTCGTGAAAATGAACATGGCCAAGGCAATTATTTGTGGATTTAGTTGTGCTATTAGCCGTCGCCAAGTCCTGTCAGAGGGAGATGACAGGAAAGGATTCATTTCATGCCCTGCTTGGGAGGCAGAACAAGCATAGCCTAGAGGACACTTGTGTAGCCGTCATTAGAGTTTAATAACTTTACTGCTAATTTTGGAGGCAGAGCAACTGTGTTGCTTCAATCAAGTTTTCTCTATCTCCTCCAATTAACTTCTCCTCTTACATCCTCTGCCTGTGTTTCCCTTTTCTCTTTTTCTTTTCTTTTCCTGACTCATGTCCTTTCGTTTTGCTCCGCAGCACTTCGATTCTCCCCTTCAAAGAGGACTCGCACTTCCATCCCGGCTCTGAAGTCGTCCTCTCAGGAGATCCTCTCATCGCAGGCAGATGAGAGGAATGAGGAGGACAGGAGGGACAGGCTGGGAGGAGCCCGCAGCCTTGCCAGTCTGGATGGACAAGGTACACAAAACAACATTTTCTAGTAGGGAAACCCTCAGCCCGACCATCACAACTTGACACTGAAGCAATTTTGTTCTTATTATCTGTAAAACAGTGCATCTTAGATGTTGGACAACATTCAGGGATGCTCATAGAAGTGTCTAAATAATGAATGAGATGAAATCATTTTTACAATTGTCGTCACCCTCACCATCTCTAAACTGCCTCCTAGTCTGCCATGTCAGTCTCATTCATTTTGCTGTTTTTGTAGCGTTTTAAAGCTTTTCAGAAACACTTGAGGCCTGTAAACAGCCACTTGCGTTTGGCCATAAAAATGTTGTGCTCTCAGCACTGTGCCACGGGAGGAGCTGTCAATGGTTGATATAGCGCTTGGCCTTAATGGAAAGAAAACAGAGGCTACCTTGTTGTTAGCCTCAGTGTGTGTCCACAGGTTATGTGTAATAAAAGAGACATGTGGTTTTAGGCGTGTTATCCTCACTGCCTCTCTCACTCTCTCTCATGATCACAATCTGACCCCAGTACGAGAAGGTATGAATGTGGCGTTTGTGTCAGCAAGTTCAGCAGCAGCGTTTGACCTGTCTTTGATGCAATGGAGAAGTGTTAGGCAAGGCTACACTGGAAGACACAAGGATGTGGCTGTGGGTGTGAAACAGAAAGACAAGTCATAAGGTCATGTGGTCACTTTGTCTTTACAACCAGGGAACCCTCTCTGACGCAATGTCTGTGAGGCTATGAACCAATTTACATTGCTGCACTTCTTAAAGCTCTCTTTATTGAAATCAAAGTAAATCTATTTTACTCTGGAGTTTGATCTTGATACAGGAAAATATACTATATATCAATTTTATTGAAACAATTTTAACAATTGAAATAAATCAACATTTCATGCCCTGCCTTGTCTCAGTCATCAGGGTTGTTTAAACTTGTCAAGTCCACAATGAAATACCAAAAATAACTCAATGACTTGTAGGGCATAGGAGACAGGGCTGTCAGTATCAGTTTCCTCACCATGGATCCCAGCTTGTAACGCAGGCGTATATATACCTGTTACAAGCTGGGAGTGTTCATTTTGAAAGGTGTTGAAGTGACGAGTGAGATGGAAAGATATAAAACAAATTCTCAAATGTTAATGTTTTTCTTCTCAGCTGTGTTCGGTTCATACCTGCGTCCTGATCTGGTCCCTGCCAACCCGTCATTCTACGAGGGTTCCTCCATGGGAACCATCTCCACCTCCTCCATCTTCGTCAACGTGGATAACCAAACAGAGGAGAGGTATGGTGTCTTACTTACTACACTCTGGGTTGATGTAAGGGTGGTTTCTGTCGTTTATTGCAAGATTCCTGTTTGTCCTTTAGGACAAGAAGGAAGGAAGGAAAGAAGGAAGGAAGGCATGAAAATTTGCCGCTCCCAACACACATGCTCACACACACCCATGTTATTGTCACCTATGTGCTGACGTCATATGGTCTTTTATTGGTGACGTGTCATGGAGCATGTGACTTGGTTGACTTGGCAACAGGCATACAATGCACTTCCTACTCAACTTGTGGACAGAACAGTGAAACGATATACGGTGTGATGGTGGATACAGTTTGTCTAGTTTATTTACATGACAGGGGGAAGGGTTGCTCCACAAGCAGGCTACACAAATCTTTCCAAACTTGAATTCATTTCATTAACCAGTGTCATTTATTTATTATCAAGACCTTTATGAGGCATTACCTCATATTATATGGCAAAATCTGATAAAGTGATAGTGTTAGGAAATAAAGTTTCCACCTGTCACCCACGTCACTACAATATCTGGTTGTTATTTTCTTCCTCCCTCTTGCTGTAAGCTTCTGAACACCCCCCCCCCCCTTCACGTTTTCCATCTTTCACCTGTCCTCCTGTCCAGCCGTGTCAGGTTCAGCTTGCTCTCTGAGTCTCCATTGTGTAACTTGTCCAGTCTTGTCCCCTCACCAGTCACCTGCTGCTGCCCTGACATTGTTCTGTCAACAGTTATCATGAATATTTAAGCAGGGCTATGACACGTTCTTATACCTGCTGCCATTACGTAATAGAAAGACTGAGAAGAAAAGACAAGTGTGGAGACAGTATTTCCACCGACAGAGATTCCTGTCAGACAGCTGGTTTGTCAGTTACAGTAGTAACACCTTGTGTTGTGAGGTAGGGTAGGATTGCTCAGAAACAAAGCAGTTTGGCTGCCTTCTTCCTGTCTTTCAGTTGACTTTGAGCACAGAAAGAAGTCAGTCAGAAGAGCCATAAAAGTAAACACACGCTACTGAATTTATCAGGGAGTCACCTGATGCATTTACAGGGAAAACAGCTCTCATTGCCCCTTGGTGGTTGAACCGCAGAGGATAAATAGAGTCTCCTGATCATAAGGCTACACTTAAAGGCATATACTTACAAGAAACTCAACCCCACCAGTGGTCTCTTTCTTACTCAGCAGATTTGCGATTTTGGTTATTTCCTGTAAGAAACTACAAGTCTCTTGGCAGAGACCTCCACTGGCCCAATACCAGAATTCTTGTCTGTGATTTGTTTTTCTTGGGCAACATATTTCTCATCAGTTTCTGAGAAATGATTACACACATGATTTATTTTCTGTTACGTAGGTTAATGTGAAAATATCTTTCGCTGTTTCAGAGATGACATTGCATCCAGCTCCACCTTTACCCTGGAAGACAGTGCTATCTGCCTGACGTCTGAGCAGAGCACCATAGATGCGGACATAGACCGTGATGACGGCTCTGTTCTTGATGTCTATTTGGTGAGTCTTTTCTCCATCTTTTTTTTTCAGGTCACTCTTGTGGGTTTGTTGACTTCAGGTTTTCAGATATTGGTTATCTGTGCTGATGAGTGTTCAGTTCACGTTAAGAACAGACCGAAACTACATTAACAATCTTGTCCTTTCTCTTTTGTCCCCTGCAGTGAAAAGAGCAGCTGTACAACCTTCATTTCCTCCTGCCAATCATTAGACAATCACCACACTCCATTGGACAGGCCAGGCAGGTCTTTAACTCCACTTCCAGTGCCAGTAGATCCATGTTGCCGCTTGTATTGCCAAGACAAAAGACTGAGATTCTCTACTGGTTGAAGGACTAAAAGACAAAGTCACAGTGATGGATATCTGCAGGAACCACGTGACATATCATGTAATGTGATGAACATCAGGCTGAACTCGGTGTCACTTTTTAGATCATGCGTCACTGCGGTGCCATTAAGTTTTATAAATGTATCCTATTTTCATGGCCTACACATGGATCTAAACATTTACTATATATACATGAGGACAGGCTAAATGCAACTCAATACATTTCTTTAAAGTTTTTTTTTTTTTTGGACCTGAAAGAAATGAAAGACACCTTAAAAAGGTTGCAACTGCATTAGTTGCTGATCAGATGAAAAACGTTTACAGTGAATTTATGTCGGCATCTTTTTCTCTGAGGAAGGGGGACGGCAGCCAGCTGGCTTGTAGCCACGGCCAACAAAGACGAGGAAAGACTCATGTGAACAGACTTAGTTCGGAAGCTACCAAGACCAAACACAGACAGTGACGTGGTTTTATTGGCCACCTTTTCCTAACTGTGTTGTTGTCCGTGCTGCCCTGACGCAAACCTGAAGTTCTGGCGAAGTGAGCCTGCTGCAAAGTGACATGAGAAAAGACAGTTACTGGCTCTCGGATGAAGCACAGAGTGGAGGGACAATGCACTCGCTCTTTGTGAAAAGGCACTTTTGACATTGGTTATGATTACTGTAAGAAATATTTTTCTGAGGATGTTGCTTCGGTGGGTGGGCCTCCTGACATAAGCACAGATTTGGATGTGTGAATATGCACTTTTGTTTTTCTTTTTATTCTACAAATGCACACGTGTAAGTCATTAATACTACATGTACAGAGACAATGAAGGAACTTTGTAGATCTTTTTTGATGTGGAGCTACTAGTTTTGTGAGGTTTGCGTCACAACTGAAGATGCTTTTACTCAGGATATCCTTTGATACTGAATAAGTGTGTCCTCTTCAAGAAGTTACGAGACATGCATCCTACACTAAGAAGCCGTCTGATACCTCTTCAAGACCATATCCAACTATAAATGTTGAATTCCACGACCACACGTCAGTTGAGAGCGAAATCTATGTAAATCTCAATATTTTACCAGTTGCTGAAAAAAAAAAACTTTAATCGCTGAATGTAAAGACAATGCATATTTATATAAATATATATAGAGAAGAGACTCATAAATAAACTGCTAAAAATTCACTGTTTACTTGTGTTTAGCAACTTTAGCACCTGTGTTCTTCCCGACATTTAACAAAATCTCTTTGCATCATTTATCAGTCAAGTCAGAAAATGCCATCGACACTGTGATAATTCTATCATTTAACAATTTTAATTTACAGAACATTGTCAAATTGCATTACATTTAGTGCAAATAATAACACTTATGATGTACAACTTAGAAATATACAAAGTGTGTAGATTACTGACAAAATATCAAAATTAAAAACACTAAATGCATTCTTCAGCTGACATTGCTCATAGATCTAGCTCTTGTAATCATCAGCAAAACAATTATCCGGATCCTTCCTGACCTCTGACCCCTTAGACTGATGATCTGATGGTTACACTTTTAAACAGGCAGATCTACTGATTGCAAAACTCCCAACTTTTTGATGGCATTAAACACAATCTAGGGTTAATATAAATCTTGAGGTAAGATGATGTGAAATGCTGACCCCCACCCCCCACGCTTCATTTCATAGTTGATAAATGCACATCTGGTGGCTGTACAGTAGAAGAAAGCCAGGATTTTTGGGGTTCATCCTGGTGTCTAAGGCATTCTAGGGGTAGTTTATCAGTCAAAGGGCAGGAGGCCACTGCACTGTAGTGTGGTGTGTGAAATGTAATGTGAGTATGACAATGTAGGTGGTAGATGATATCATTGTACAACTTTATCTTATCCTGCAGAATAGCAGCAGGACCAATTTACACACATATCTAATGAATGGACAGATTCCCATCAGCCTCATCAGGGGCTGAAAATAGTGGGGGGAAAGAAAAACAAGGGTGTATGATATGTATCCACTCATCTCTCAGCGGATGAGAGGGTCGCTCTATCAGTCAGGGTCATTTGGAAATATCTGTCAGAAACTGTGTGACATGGAAGTTCAAGACAGACACACACTGACAATAGATCCCAAAATAACACCAACAGACCACAGTCACGCACATCATACTTATTCAATTATTGATTATCTGCTTCACAATGAAAAAAATATTGATGAACATGAGTTAATTAGACTTAAAATGATGCTCTTCATTTCCCACTTCAGGTTTCATTGGCCCATTACAGTCATCAAATTCAAGCGTTTTAACAGTCAATTCACATTTCTCACATCGGTAAACTAACTGAAAACGTATCTGTTTTCTCTGTACAATACACTGTGTCCATGGTTCTCTCCAAAAGCTACTTTATAACAATCTACAAATATAAAGATTTCAAAGCTTTAGGCTCTGACCCTCCATCAAACTGCTAAGAGAGTCATCACCAGAGGGACAGGAGAAGGCAAGAAAGAGGAGACACTATACCACACCTCAATGCTTTTCCTGTCAATATCTACTGTCCTCACTCATGGTAGTTACTTTAGCAGCAGTGAACAAGTAGCTGTAATACTAGTGATCAAAGCAAACCCAAAAAGTCAAAAAGGTATGTAATCATAAGAAATGTACAAAACAATTTACAAAAAAGCAAATAATTGGTAACAACAATTCAAAAACCACTTAGGAAACTCTTTAATTTACACACAAATGTACCCATGACCAATAGATGGTGTTAAGCCATTATAATGTGGCCAGGATGAGAACTACCGATGGATTAAAGCTGTAAAACCAGTCTCCTCTACATGCAGTCGCACTGTGGGTGATATGGTGACCTGCATGTAGTAGTCTCAAAACACCTTCTAATTGTCAGGTGAATGGGTCATGTAGTCATCGACAGCCTGTTCAACTATGAACAATGTAGTTTCTCCAGTGAGCAATCTTGGCCCTCTGCAAGCCTGAAACAAATCGGACGATTAAAAGCTCAACAGGCCAGAAACTAAACCAAAACAATCACAATTCTGTACATCTGCTGGCTTTCATGGTTCAAAATGACAGATAAAGCAGCAGCCAGGAGACATCTCATCAATTGACAGTGTAAGAAATGTTCTATCAATCTTCTCTGAGTTTAACTGCTTCCTAAAACAGGATGTGTTTGAGTCCCTGGTTACCTCTTTGTTCAGAAGAGGATTGGCTTCCCAGCAGTTTTCTCCTGGACGTAGGAGGTGAAGCGTTTGAGGAACTTGGGATACTCTCTCTTGGCCACAGCTCTGAGGACTGAGGCTGGAGCCCAGCCTCCTGGGTTTACTGTAGCCACACAGATAAAAAAATTACTAGGAAACTGTGTATGTGTCAACTCATAACAAAACGATTAAGTCATAAACCCTGATTCAGTACACAGACAGTGGCCTATGGTGCCCTCTAGTGAGAGATGAGGAAATTATTATTTTTTTTCAAAGGAACATCAATGACCTGCCCGGCTTCTCTAACAAAAAACTGGCTCAGAGGAAGAAGCTTTACAAGTGTGGACTGACAGTTCAGTCAAACACAGACACACACGCTCCAGTGTCAACAACCAGCTATACAAAGACAGTTTTTGTGTTTGTTTAGACCGACATGTTGAGCTCCTGTGGCTCCCTTATTTATATTTTCATTTGTATGAACTGTAAATAAATACCAGCTGGACCCCAACCAATTAGAGTTTAAAGCTCAGCGTAACCCCGCCTCCTGCTGACTGTGATTATGGTTAGATTCATAATGATAGAAATACTTTGTCTTTGTTGGCTGCTGATCTTGCTTGGGGTAAATGAGGCTGGAGCGAGACTCACCATTGGCAACGTATGTGATCTTACAAAGGATGTTGTCTCTGCTGATCTCTTTATCACCCTCTGGTGGGCTGACCAGTGTTTGGCAGATCATGGCGACATTGATTTTGGCACGAACACACCGGTTAGTGGGCTGAAAGTAAAACAAAGATGTAAATGCTGCCACAAATCTCACTGTAGTAGATTTGAGAGGTGAAAAAGTCTAAAACAATCTTTCATACTTTCATCCATTTACACTTAAAATGGAAACTACTCACAAAACCTTGTTAGACTGTTGCAATGACTCAAGTGTTTTTACTCTACACTAAACACTCACTTGCAACACCGCAGAATAGGTGTAATGTAAAAGTGTAATGCAGTCAGCTTACAGGAGCATTGTTGTGGTCCACAGAGAAGTTGCAGACCAACCATGTGTCTGGATCATTTTCATTTGTTGCCATGATCTTCCTGATGGCTGACAGATAGAGCACATCTCTCTGAGAGGCAGGCCACACTCTCTGAAACGCAAGCAGAGGCATTCATCAATCAGGCAGATCAAACGTGCAACATGTTTCAGCAACGTTTACAACCACTATGAGGCCAATTTACCTTGTGCGTCTGGTAAACAATGATGGCGTTATCAGAGAGCTTTTCCACAACGTTGAAATTTTCAATGGTGGCTGAGGGAGGATGAGTTCAGTCAGGTGATGACAGTAAAACAGAGATAGTCAAACACTGCTGATGTGATGGTGACTTCTGAAAATAGTGAACTTACTCTCCCAGTCCATTCGAACATCTGTGTCCCAGAAGTAGTGACAGACCTCATGTCCTGTCACTCCCTTCACACAATGTGTAGCTTTAAGAGGATCCAGGACGATACCGTTCTCCTCCACTTCTCTCCTGTAAACCTGTTTAGACACAGTGAAGAGCGTGAAACAGAACAGAGCCGTGCTGTAAACATATTGACAACCTCACTACAAAACATCACAAGGGAAATTAGCTTGATAGTGAAAAACATAAGTGGAACTGACAGTGATTTAAGTACTGATCATTTATTTTGAGGATTCACTTAGTTATTTTTCCTTTGTGACATGAACACGTTTTTGATACATTTTTCCAGTTTCTAATCTGTCAATGCTTCTACAACCACAGTATCCCTTTTAAAAAA
This sequence comes from Rachycentron canadum, assembly GCA_038496675.1. Taxonomy (NCBI): domain Eukaryota; kingdom Metazoa; phylum Chordata; class Actinopteri; order Carangiformes; family Rachycentridae; genus Rachycentron; species Rachycentron canadum. The sequence goes on from CM076654.1 coordinate 14,503,686, forward strand.
AACAAAAAACAATATTTATAGCTAGTAAATAAGGGAAATGAGTCATTAGCGGTCTCTCTTCTCCAGACTCACCTTCATCTCTCCTTCTTCTATTACCAGCTGCCAGTTGGCATCTCCACCCACGTCCTGAAGAGAGTAAGTCATATGGTTCTGCACCATCTCCTCCACCTGAGAGAAAGACAGATATTGATTAAATTCATGTCTTTTACTGTTATTTCCCTGCCTATTTGAGGACATGCTTTGAAACGGGATACAGCTCAGAGTAAAGAAGAAAGTATTATATGAGGTGTGTTACTGTTGAGTTTAATGATTTACAGACTTGAGCAATCAACACATCCAACACCTGAGCTGGTATTTTATTGCAGAGGCTTTGATAACATCATTCAAGGCAAACAGAAAATATTGCGCTTTCAGAATCAATGGAATTTCTTAAGTAAATCCACTGGCCACTGAGCAGTAGCCAAGTAAATATTGAACACACAATCCTGCTTTTTGGTGTTATTCAACATCCCAATAATGCCTCAAGAAGACAGTGCATTAACAGTCTGGATTCATGCCTGCACGTGCTGTGGAAGACAGATTGATGTGAGGAAAGGAGGAGAGGTTTTACTTGATTCCAGCCATGCAGCGTTAGACTATCAGTGGAGTTATGACTGTTATGTGATGAAAACAACCTGTAGGTCCCTCCAGGAATTTCAATTTTGTCCTGTTTATTTTTTGTCTTGGTGCATTGTGAAATACTACAATACCAGTGTCTTTGGTATAAAAATCAACTGAAATCACAGAAAACGTCTGGGAAATCCTGGAGAGGCTTGTTAGTAGACATTTTCTTGTTATCTGCTCATGCTTTCTCCGACTGCAGTGAAAAGCAAAAGGTGCCTGCGTCCCCTTGCAGATACAAGTGCTCAACCTCATACAATACCTGAGCGCTGAATCTGTGAACGTCATCCAAAGCACTGACCAGCTCAGTGGAAGACAGGGAAGAAGAATGGCTATGGAGCTGTACCGCAGAAAAAAAGCATTAAAAAGGGAGAGAAATAAGGAAAAAAACTGAAAGAGGTGCCACTGCAGCAGACCAAAGCACACAATCACAACTTGCTTAAGTAGCATTTCATTTGAAGATATTTTGTAAGCTCTAAAATTATGGCAGTAAGCACAAACTGATTTGCTGAGCAAACAGATTAAGTTCAGAGAAATTGCAGGGCTTCACAGACAGGTCACACTGGCTGGAAGATGTCTAGGTTACAAACAGGATGGAGAAATTGTGAAAAAGAGGAGCAACTTGTAGCCTTAATTAAAGTAGGATAGAAAGTAAAGATAATGAGAATAATGAATAATGAATAAGAAATGTATTGAGCACCTTGTTGGCCAATCTGTGTGTACCAATGGTGGAGTAGACGTCTCCAGAAGTAACTGAAGACGATTGAGATATCCTGACCTTCTCTGACTGGCACTGAGAGACACAAAGTACACATTTGGTAAGACACACAGTGGACTACAGAGACAGGCAACATCTCTCTATACAATGTTTGTAACTGTAACAACTTTTCTAGAGATAGAAAGAAAACAATAAGGGAGGAACACGAGATATTCAATGATTGAATTCAATGACTGTTTTAAACATTCGAACTGCACAGGACATTTTGACTGTACAAAATAAAATAAATTTATATCATCACACCTGCTCCTCTATCTTGTCTTGTCTGTCCAGTGCTGCTTCCACCGCATCAAAGAACTCATCTTCATTGATAAGACTGTTTGGCCCTTCCTGTGAAGAGGCAACAACAAACTAATGCTGTAAGATGAATGGCAATTCTGTGAGAACAGCCGACATAATGCACATGTCGGGACAAAGAAAAGAAATCTTTCTATTGTTGTTTATCTAGATATTTCAAATCCATTTGGTTTATCGACATTCTTATCTTGCCTCATAGTCTGGGCCTCCGTAGTGTGATTTTTTCTTCAGTTCATGCATAGCAGACTTGTAGGCATCTTCTACCCTCCTCCTCTTCTCCATTTCCTGCACACAGACAGAGTGTGGTTACTGTAACTGCATTAACACAATAAAGAATCAAGACAGTATGTAAACAGCCACACCAGTCGAGTTTGCAAAAAAAAAAAAAAAAAAAGCGGAATCAAAGAGGTCTGCATGTCACAGTTGGCAAACCCACCACATCATTTAACCGAGTGCGCACTCAAACAGGTTTTACTTTGTCTCATTCCCTGCCAGAGGCAACAACACACCTCTACAAGTGAACCAGAAAAAACTGATTGTTGCTATACAATAGAGAACTTATGTCTAGTCCCAGATCTACTGTATTCAATATCTACTCTTAAAAGCAAAGGAAACCCAACAAACCAGCCTGAGCATTTGGTCTCTTTCTGTGAGCAAATGAATCAAGAAACATTCGCCATGTCGACTTTGCTTTGTCATAATTCCAACAGAGTTTATCCACACTGGGATAAGACAAACTGAAGCAACTATGGGTAAAAGTACACCGTATTATAAATCAATAGTGCTCTCCATAAAAATACTTAAATGGGAAACCAAAGAGAAAGAGACACCCAAAATATAAGGGCAGGTGTGAGCATATGACACTTCCCACAAAATAAACAGAAGGTAATCCTGTTGTGAGATGTGCGTAACAGACAGACAGAGACCTACTGTGAAGAAACTGCTGCCTGTCTGTAATGGTATCCATCTCTGTGTCTGGTATGTGAGCAGCTCTGTCTTCCTTTGTAGCGAAGGTTTCCATAAACTGTACCATGAAGTCCGAGCAGTCATTTTCTAGTTTTCTACTTTCTGTCCAAGTCTGAGTGTTTGTTCTGAAACTATTTCTATCTCCCCACTTCACATTGGCAGCTAAACCTTACACATACAACTAAACACAGATAAGAGTGAGGTAGTTTCAGTTCAAACTAACACAGCTAACCGGCTTTTGTAAGTTTTAGGGTTGGGCAAGAAACTGGTTTGACAACATCAGCTGATGAAAACAGGATACATGTGCAGCTCTAAGGTACCTGACAGCCACAGAGCACTCTGCAGGTAATATCAATTGAATGTCAAATCCAGTCATTCACAATGAAGGAATAAAAGGGTTAAATCTCATTTTCAGCAACAGGTGTGTTTGTGCTTCCAGCAGGAAAGTGACTATTGTGACATTGAGGTCTTCTTATAGACATTAATGTTATATCTGATATAGCTGCTTTACTGGAATTTGGAAACTCTTGAACCGTTTTGTTTTATCAATTGCTGATGCAGATTCTTCTTGCAACATGTCCTGCAGTGGGAAGTTTCCATTAAGTCACATTAACATTTACCACAAAAAAATATGATGAGACTAAGAGAGTAACAAATTGCTCTAGAAGGTATAGTTTAAGTTATCAGATTAATATGAACAAATAAAGAACAAATGAAGAAATGCCTGTAAAGAATGGGAACAAGTAAAAGCAGATCTGAACTACATCCTTAAGGTTTGTTTAACCTGTTCATTAGTAAAGACAAAACAAAACACTTTATTTCTGATCAGGGTGGCTGTTATTCACATGGCACTTAACATGCCAAGGATAACAATTTTTTTCTTCAATGTGTGTAGAGTAGTTGAGTGGACCTTGTCCAATCTTTTCTGCCAGCTGTCCTCTCGTTTGACCATCAGTTCGATGCAGTGGGACAAGGTAGACAGGATGCCTGCTGTCGTGGCCTTGAAGGTGATGGCCTCACCCTTGAAGTCAATCCCATTGATACCTTTGGGACTGGCAGGGGGAAACACTGGCACAGACAGAATCATGACTTGATTAAAAACAGGGTCTGACTTTCACATTGAACAGGACTCAGCTATTACAGCGTCAAGCAACCAAATATAAATAAATATTTATACATCTATCACACACACAAATGTCCAAATCTCCAAGTAAACTCACGTTTCTCTTTGCTGCCGTTGTTGTTGTGATTATATTCACCATCAGGTCTTGTAGAGGTAGGAAAGTCATCTTCATCCTCCTCAACTACTGGTGAGAAAACAATGACAATTTCAGGTTTATCTATATTAGTCCATCCATTACCCATCATCCATTATCTATACCGCTTATCTGTGGAGCCAATCCCAGCTGAGATTGGGTGAGCACGAGGAACACCCTGGACAGGGCTGTGAGACTGGCTGACATAGACTAACAACCACTGACATTCACACCTACAGGCAATTTAGAGTCACTAATTAACCTAACAGATGCATCCGTGCTACACAGGGAGAACATACTGACCATTGCACCAGAGTAGTGGTAGGTGGTAGTTAACCACAATATAAAAAGGATATGATGTTTAACAATTTCAAAACTATTCAATAGGACTAGTAAGTATTGCAACCTCTTAATTATTAAAGACACAATACAATATTTTAAGCAAAAAACAACACACACAAAAAACAAAAATCAAACCAAAAATAACAAATTTCAGATTAAACTAAATCTGTTCCAAAGTATATGTATTACTTTTTTTCCATTGAAATGTCTAAAAATGACTCGCCTATATTTTGTGTGCTTGCACTATCCCAAACTTTCAAGACATTTTTAAACTAAATGCCACACAAAATGACACATTTTATTTTTTATTTTTCATTTTAATCAGTGTAATCGTCAATTTTATTCAGTTGCCTGTCAATATCATCATATCTTCTGCTTATATGATACACTTTTTAGATGCCTGTATTTTGACCCAATGACTACCTAGGTCTTAAATTATCACAGAAACAAGTTGACCAAATGTTTGCCCCACCTCAGCTGCCAGCCCCTCTGAAATGTCCCGCCAAATAGCATAGGAGAAACACTAACTTTTTAAAATGTGAAACTGGTTTATTCAGTGTTTTTAGTGGATTTACTCAGAGGGCCTGTTTGTTTTGGTGAGGAGGAGACCTCTGTGGTAAAAACCTCATGAAAGATTAACACCAAAGGAATCCAAACTGGAAAAAACTAACAGAAATAATGGCAGCGGCAGTAGAACAACTCCCATAATTCCAAGCTACATTAAGACATCACTAACTCCTTTGGTGATAGTAACTTTTGTGATTATTTTGACTGAAAGATCCCTAACAACAGGAAATTACATAGTGTGTTGAACCCACATAAGTTCAATATAAGTGATTTTAAAAGCTACACAAAGATTCTGCCACAGGACTAACTTATCTTTATCATGTCAAATGTAAATCTATTCAAACTAAATCTCTGACAAAGCATAGGCAATATTAATAGTGTAATTATACCACGTTACCTCGGTCTCTCTGAAATTCATCTTTTGAGACGGCATCAGCACAGGAGTCAAAGTATTTCTGCAGGGTGTCTACTTGTCTGCACAGAATGTCCCGAAAAGTTTCCATTTCAGCTAGCTTCTCACGCAACCTGTGCCCCTTCTGTGCAGAGAGAACCAGAAGTACAGAGATGCAAACAGCAGCAAAAGAAAACAAGACAAAAGGATGCACAAAATGTTGATTAACACCCACACGCAAATGTTGCCAGCATTGCCTGTTAACGTGTCGCATCATCTTTCAGCTAAATCACTTGTGACCATGTTTTTGCTTTACCTTAAAGGAGGATGTGGATGTGGCAGACAACGCACTGGCTGCAGAGGTGAGAGACAACATGGAACCATGACGCCTCAGACTGGTTTCTGAACCATAACCCGACTCGGCCTGCAATGCAAACAAGAGACAAAAGGAAAGAATGGAGCAAAGATTTGGAAAGATAGAGAGGAGGAGGAGCAAAGAGGGACTGAAGATCAGTAAGTGCATAAAACATATTAAACTATATAACAAGAAAGTCTGCTGCTCATCAAAACTACACATAGACAGAGAAAGGGGAGGTCAATTCAAGCAGTCAGCAGCAGTGAATAATGCCAATCTGCACCAGATCAGGGCCAACACCTACACAAACAATCTGTTGAAAGGGACTGGGACTGACAGACAGATACATACACTAGCCCGGCCAATAGACCTGATACTAAGTGGTTGAGGAACAGTAGAAATAAATCACACTGATTCCCAGAGTGAACAGAACTGGGCTGGATTAGGACTTTTTGGAGGAAAATACTATATTAGGACATGGCATTATAAAACAGATATATGAGTGGACGTTAAGGAGTGGCAGTGACTGCATTTGTTCCATTAAACCTGCCAACTTAGAACAAGGCGGAGACTGCCCCCCCACCAAAGAAAAATATTCTTGTTTGTCCCACATGCAGCTGTTAACTGTTATCCACTACATTAAAGAGAAAGACAGCAAATTCATGACCAAATATTGGAGCCCGACACTTAAATTCATTCCTTTACTCATCCAGCAGAAACAATGTGGAGCCAGTGTGACAGACTTCAGTATGAGGTTTGATTGGGTTTCATGTGTATTTTTCATTTTGATTATTCAATTTACTAGAGACTGTTAACTATTCTAGTTGGCCAACTGGCATGCAGAGGTATTTCTTAAGAACACTGAGCAAAAAAAAGAGGGAGTCAGCTGACAAATGTGAGAGGGAGCACTCAGCACTGTCACAACGGTTTAACACCAGGCCATCAGAAAAAAGCCTCCACGTTTACTGCTACAGGATATATTAACAATCATCCAACCCTGTGATTGCTGTGACAATAAAAGTAATACATCAAATTCTCTCCCAATCACACAGGTCTGCATGCAGTAGGTTGTTGATAATTAGGAAATTTACTCAGAAATAAATGGAGCATGTGAATAAAAAACAAGACGGGATACAGTTCTACAACAGTTCTGCAATAGAAGACACACAATATAATTAAACGGACTTGAACAATACAACTCCAGCCATAAAAACAGCCTGACCCATTCTAACCCTTAATTGAATATTACAACATTGACAAGTTACAATTACAGATGCTACTAAAGGGACACTACAGCTCAATCTTTACTACTAAATAGTAAGTTCTCTCATGTAAAGACCAATGATAAGCACAGATATTTGCAGCTAAAACTCTTTGCCAACAGTTGAAGTAGTTAACTGTAAGTTTAAACAACATACTTTAGTTTTTTTTTGTTTTGTTTTTTTTTTGTTAAAAGAAACTGCAGACTGAAAAGCAAGTGGCAGAGCGGAGTGCTAGGAATACATACATTTTTAATTACAAATAGTCAATAATAGTTGTGACTTTGACTTGTGGCCCAGAAAATGCTTTATCTATACTGTCTTACCACTGATGGCTCTGCACATGTTAATGTTTTGTAATAGTGGTGTAATTCTAAAATTTTATTTCTTTAGAGCATTTAAACCACTCTCAGATCCTCACTATCAGTGTAATCCAGTTTACACAAGCATTTACTTGTTAACCATTTGACACAGCCAACATTTCAAACAGCAGATAGTGACAGATCAGTAGTAAATCATCATAAATAAACATTTGACAAAAAAGTGGGGTTCCGGCCTATAAGCTGTTCTTACAACACTGTCTAGATCACATTTGCAGTAGTATTTCATTTGATCGGAGTGAGTTATTGTGCAGACCTCCATCTTTAGCACCTGGTGAGCTGCATGACACAACCATGCAAACTAAACACCCACTCATACACAACACATGAAATGGCATCTTGTACCCACAGCTTTGTGATGGTAATGAGATGAGTGTAGAGTAACTGACCATAGCAACCACCACTGAGCACTTCTACACATCTGAGCACACTTCTGTTTAGGGATTTACCTCTCATTAAAAATGCTGGTAGTCCATCATACACCCATACAGCATAAGCTTAAAAGATTTCTTACGAGGACTAACATGCAGTGCAGCTTAATGCTAAAGTTAGCCTACCAGTGCTATTAATGTGAAAATTGCATGCAAGCAAACAGAGAATTATTGTATGTTCACTGTTTGGACAGGGAACATGTACAGTATTTATTCATGTCACAACACTGGCATAATAACTGAATAAAAATACTTCAGTGATGAGTGAGAGTGAGAAAGCAGCATGCCAACATGCTAAAAGCCCACCATTCGGCCATTGCGACAGCCAAAGCAGAACAGGACACTGCTGCAGTCCCGGCAGTTTGCTGCCCCCAACATGGCCCAGATGCTTCCCAACACTCTCAATGCTCTGACAATTCAGAGGCTTAAATCAGTATTGCCGATTTCCTGGACACACCTCACTGATGAACAAAAGGGATGAGGCATGGAAAGGAGAAGAGAAGCCATACAGGCTCAGCTTAGCTTATGAGGTAAAAGAAAGCAGTGATAAAACAAGGAAGAGAGCAGCGGAAAAGGTAGTCACTGGTTCCGTAGCAGACAGAGGAGAGGTCTATACTAGACGCTCCATGAAGAAGACAAGATGGACTGAGCCGAGAGGAAGAGTCTTGTAATTCCACAGCAGAGCGAAGCAGGTCTGCTCTCTTCCTCTGCAGACACACATGTGGACTCAAAGACACACATGTACAGGCACTCCAGTCGTTCTGTGTACATATATCAACAGACCACACACCCTAATATGCAAAACCTTTTCATCTTGTCTATCTTTCTGTCCGGCACCCACCACCGAGCAAGCAAATGAAACTGTGTGTGTTTGCATGGAAGAGCGAGAACGAGCGAGGGGTAAAAATAAAAGGTTGCATGCATGTATGCATTAGAGAGAGAGAGGAAGGCTGTCTGGAGCTGTTTGTGTGATAAACTGCTGAAGTACTAAATGGGTGGGCGAGTGAAGCAGCCTACTGTACGTTATCACAGAGAGAAAGAAAGAAAGGGAGAGATAGAGACAGAGAGTGGGAGGCAGGGAACAACATTTGTCTGGATGTTCTGCTTTCCTTCTATCCACCTAACTCTCCTTTCATTCATCTTATTCTGATATGCTGACATCCCCCTGTGAAGTCTGATCTGAATCAGCAGTGCTCAAGACCATGCCAACAAGCAACCTTGTGAAAGTGGTGTTAAAACTACAGCTATATACTAAAAGGGGTTTTCCCCGTTCCCTTCCATATCACCCCTCTGAATCTTACAGAATGGAACAGTCTCCTCAGTTGTGATCAATGTGTCCCTCTTGATTTTGATGCATTATTCATCAACAGCTGCACTTAATGTCCCTACATTTAGCATGACTTTTCCCTCCACCGACACAAACACACCCACGCATAAAAACACAATGGGTTTGTACAAAAGTGGTTCTTCTTCCCTTACCAATAGCTGCCTAATACTATACTATGGATAAAAGCAAATGACAATTGTTTGCATTTGAAAAATGCCTCATAAGACATTTAAATGCTGTAATCTTAACTTGTTCAACCCATATTAAACCACATTTATAGCTTTTAGAAACTGAGATAAACCCATTTTGTACCAAGTGAGGGTATACTCACTTCCCTAAAATATATTCAAAATATTAAAATATCAAATATATTCAAGTATTTTAAAAAAGTTAAATGTTGTTTGTATTAACTGTCTACGGCTTTACATTAAACTAAATGTTAAATTGTTTAGGGAGGAAGTTTAAGACTTAATCATAACAAACAAGGATTAGAGTTCAGAATATATTATTTTTCATCACACAAAGATTGGGCAGATGATTTATGGATGAATGTGTATTCTACTGTCACCGTACTTTGGAGATGATTTTCTTAGCAATGAAAGAGAAAACTACAAATATATGTTTTTATCAATGTTTGCAGAAACAATGACCCGCTGAGTGGGCTGGACTCTTTCCTGCTTGTCATTCCACTTCTCTCCATCCCATTTCCTGTTGCTCTACACTGTCCTATCAAATAATAAAGGTATTAAAGGGAGAAAAAAAAACCTTTTTAAAAACTTTGCACAATAACTAGTGAGAATGTTTCAACAAAGTAGCAGAAAAGTAAAATCTGAGTGCAAGTGGTTAACACTGCATGGTGCAGATCCTTCCTTGTCCAGCTGGGAGCAGTGCTGACACATTCAACTGCAGCAATGCTGCAGGTAGTGCAGCATTTCAGTTTGCTGAGGCTACTGAAGGCCACAGTCCAGACATAACGCTGGAATACTCTCACACTGTTGTTGATGGACAAGAGACCTGTGGTCACTCACACTCAGTTGACATGCCAACACCCAGCGGCTCTATGGAAACCACCCACAGCACCATTTTTGTAGAGAAGCAAGTCTAATGAGAGTTCACAGGATAGTGATTATTTTTTCAAGGGTAGTGTGTTTACTGTGGTCTCTCAGCTACAATGTCTATGTGGCAAACACAAGAAAGACAAATAATTAATTTATATAACTCAGATCATTTCTGCAATGGTAACAGACCTGTTTATTTACTCTCTCAAACATTTCATACAACACCCTAATGATTGGTATCACAGGCTTCTGTATTGCCTGTAGAGTTTTTGAACACTGTATAAGAAAATCAATAAAAACAAATAAAACTAAAATAAACTCAAACAGCAAATTTTGTTGCATGTAGCTGTGTTAGCTAGTAATGGATGTAAAAATGGATTACAGCACATCTGCAAATGTAATAAGATATAGTTTTTATACACTAGTTTATATTGTGTAGGCCTATAAAACAAAGAATGAACTAAGATATGTTTTTCCTATTTTTTTATATGTGTATTGTATTGGTGTGAAAACTAAATACTTTTTGCCTTTGTCTCAATGTTGCCACTTTGTTTGTTATAAAGTTAAACCACATGTGGTCTACTTTATCTTAACATGGTTAAAAACACACAATCTTTGTGTAGTAATGTTTTCAGCAACCCAAGAGCATTACAGATTGCAGCCTAATGAACTCCTTAATGACAGGCTTGCTAAAACTATGACTAATAAGACACCCACACAGACTGCACATAAGCCTAAATACAACCTTTGACACTCTAACCACAGAACTTCACTAGTAAGACATGACAACATATTCAGTCTGCTTTACAACCCTTACGTTAAGAAACTATACATCATTAAGCAGATGTAGCATGAGCAGCTGCCTGGTATCTGATGACAGGGGATACCCCCACCTCAACACCTCACTCCTCAGATTCCTCACATTCCCAGGGTAAATGGCTCTGTGTGTGCATTTGTGAATGTGTGTCCGAATCCCTGTCCAGCCACACCCAGCTCACTGAACAAAAGAGATAACACCATGTCTCTTCCAAAAAAAAAAAAAAAAAAAACACCCTAACTTACAACTGAATCTTAATACCTGAAATAGGTTAATAATACAGCAAAACAATGTTTTCAGTGGGCGATGAGGCAAACCAAAAATTAACTTAATGTTTATAACCTATGGGACTGATATCATATGTCATGAGAAAATGTGTGGAAATTATTGACCAAAAAAAACCTGAGCACAACAGGAAATGGTTTCAAGCACACAGATTATCCATTAATTTAACTAACATTTCAGAGTAATAGAACTGACTGGTTGCAAAATTCCCATGAATCACAACAAATACTGTATGACAAGCAAACCAATGTGTTAAAAGAGCAGGAAAGGTCCACAAAATCTGCTGAAGAAAGAGAAACATGTGCAACTCACCTTGTGCAGCTCTATCGACTCAATCCACTGGAGTCTGTGCTCAGGATCTTCAGCTCTGAGATACCAAACGCTGTCGTTCACGCTGATGTCAAAACGACACTCGTCAAACTCATGTGGCTGCACAGAAAGAAGAGAGGGTTCATGAATAGTTATTAGGCAGACTGCATGACTCATGTGAGTAAATACTAACAAATACAAATGTCTTTATTTGAATAATACCAAAACACAAACACTTAATCTAATAATTTCCCTTAGTTCAATAAAATAACTCAGGAATATTAATGAAAAATCTTGTAACACTACTACAAATCATCTGTCTGTTTATGACACTGGCTCACTAGTGGTGACACATTCTGGACACACATGGCTTTAATCAGTCACAGAAATGCCTCTGCCAGACAATAAACAGGAATTTTAATTAGAAACTGATGCATTATGTCTTAAGCCGCAACACGACACAACCACAGCAGATCTATACAAAAAACAGATATACTTCCAGCACGCCTTTGTCTAATCCTGGGTCACCAGGACCTTTGCTTCTACTATTGGGCCAAATCTTTCAGCTATTTCACTCCCCCTTTCTACAATGTACCCCACCCAGCTCCAACTACTGACCAGCACCCAAACACGTGCACCAAAGAATTCCCCCGTTTCCTCTGAGACTGGAATTTAACCACTGCACTCAGCTGAGGAGAGATCTGCTTTGTAAAAGGATCCTAGTAAGAAATAAGACACAGGTGACTCAAATCTCCTCGCTGTCTCCTCAGTAGCAGCGAGACTTCAGCTGCTCTGTCAGCTGACATAACCTCATGTTGTCCAAGTTTAATTAGATTTGCAGGATGACACTAATGTGCTGCTACTGACAACAGCAACATACACTCCAACTCTGAACACAAACTATCCACCTGTACTTGCGACGTTGTCTTAACACTTTAACGCTGGTATTACATTTTACAAGTTGTATATCTGGCATGAAGAAAGGGATGAGTGGTTTTCTCCTGCCATTAAATGCTTTTTCATTACATTCAGAAAACGTCAGAGAAAAAAGTCTCCCATCAGACAGGTGTCAAAAATGTCTTCAAGTTTCAAAATTTCACTGTAAGGAAGAAATGCAGTGGTAACCTCAAGTGCACCCAGCCATGATACTATTACTTCTTAGAGAAATCCAGTCTTTTTTTCTGTGCTGTATCAGACATGGCCCATAAACCTCTGCTTTACAGTCCCATTTATACCCCTTTCATTTTGCCTGGAACATTGTCTTTCCCCTTGCGTAAGCACTACTGTCCATGGTACACTGGCTTTTTGCCTTGTATAGGATTGTGGCATTTTTAGTTTAAGGCATGAGAAGGTCATCAGTCAAACACTTCAAACACAGGTCATTGTTCATAAAAAGAGATATCTAAGACTAAGGTTTTATCTTGTGTGACCTCCCTTTACACTAGTGAATGTTAGTATTTTAAATAAAATACTAACACAATGAATATAAATATTTACCATTATTCATGTAAGGCTGCACAAACTGACATAAACCGAATACATTCCATGAGAGTTAAATCTGATGCGAGCATTTGACAATGGATCTTGGCCAACAAAAGGAATTTTCAGACAGTAACACTTCCTGCACATTTTGCCTCCGTGTGAGAACAGTCTGGTGTCTGCAGCTTCACAATGTGCAACAGACTGATGTTAGGCAAGAAGAGAAGCAGGGGTATGTTTCTGCATTCCTGACTCCTCAGACCAGTCTCTTAGACAGCACTGGCTTTAGATATTCAGAGAGAAGGAAGAGGCAGTAAGAAGTGGCTGTGTGGGTCATATTACTCTAATTATGAGTGAGCATGAGTAATTAAACTGAGTACACTCCGAGTTATCCCACTATAACAAAATTACAAAACACTCCGAATGTCATGTGGAGCTCCATTCAGATCTGCACAAACACAGCAATGCTCAAATGAACGTTCTCACCAGGAAAAAAAAAGTTTTAATGTTATTGTTTTAATCCAGTTTTGGGTCATATAATCCTATTGCACAAATCATAGGAAAACCATTGGCCTCTGTACTTGGTGGTGGTATGCTAAGAGAGACCAGTGAATATTTAACCAGGGTGTGGGATTTCAGCTTATCTCATCAACAAGAGGCCTGCATGGGGAGAATACAGGTCTAATCTCTACAGTATGTGGTTAGAGGTTTACATTTTAACTGTGGGAATGCCAAAATCAGGTAGCCTGTCCAATTACTGCCATGGAGGAAGAGGCATGGGAGTGTGCTTCAATGACTGCTGGAGTAAAAATGCCTTTGTTTGCTTCAATACAGGTCTCAGCTCTACCTGTTATCATAGTAATGGCTTCATTACTAGTTAATGTTCACTGTTTTATCTTTGAGGAACATGGATTGAAGGAATAAAAGTTGAAGTCCATACTCATGACAGGGAAAGGCCAGATAAAAAACAGTGCCATTTGAGGTAGAATTACCTTTACTCATGATTCCCCACATTATGAGAATTTACTTGCTGAGATGTTGGACAGGTCCTGAGATCATCCTGCTGTCTACCTGTGCTTTAAACCGTAAAAGAGTAATGTCCCTTCCTTGTACCAGAGAAAATACTTACTGTGATGACAGCCTTGCTGAGGCACAGAGACCCCCTGCAGCCATACTCCCGCTCATCCTCCGACTTGTAGTAGCTCAAGGTATTGTTTTTCAACACGACCCATCGGTCCTGCCACCCGTGTATATAGTTTGTCCACTGTAAACACACAAGACAAACAGTTAGCTGCACTTTGCAATCAACAGACCCCGAGACAAAATGATGTGCCTGCAGGAATTAATTCAGCTGTTGCGGTTCATTGGCGATGTGCACGTTGCTTTCAGACTATTAGTGTTATTCAGACACTTGAGCCCGAAGTTATTGTGATTATTATTTCTGCTGCATAAATCACTATAATACTCAAAATAGTTGAATTACCTTGCTTAAAACGCCCCCGAGCTCCACGGGCTGCCCAGATTCCGGGTCCACATCCTCATCCGAACCGGACGATGAACTCTTCTCGGACATTTAAATCCAAGCTCCGGGGACAACTTGACTCCGACGTTATCGACAGAGCCACGTAGCTTCACGCTAGCTGCTGGATGAGTTATCAGTTCAGACGCGTCGCTGTCTAACCTGCTGACAGCTTCTTTAACTTAGCTTAACGCCAGCGAAATAACGTTGATTAGGCATTAACTCCGAGTGCAAAACATCGACTGGATAGTGCAATTTATCTCAGGTCTCTGGACAACCGCGATAGCTCGTCTTGTAACGAGCTGTCCCGGAGCTGACAGCTGAGTCTCAACTTCTCAGCTTTGCGGGCTTTGTTTTGAAACTGACGTCGAATACCAATGAGACTAGCTAGTTAGCCTTAGCTGTCAAACGACGCAACTAGCTAACATTAACTTACCGAGCAACTTGAGACCGCTCTCGTTAGCTTTCTTAGCTGCAGCCGAGACGCTGCTCCCAGGAGCGGAGGACGGCGGAGGCCTCGGTGTTAACGCCGTAGCCCAACTTCAGTCCACAAACGACGAGCAACGAGCTGCACCGCCGCCGTAGTTCCGCAGTTTGGTTAGCTGTAGCGGAGGGCTGACTAGCTTGTCCTCATTCAGGTCCGGTGGGCTTGGGGCGGGGGGAGCCGTGGCCACGCTTTACTGTGTACCTACAGAGTAGCGTCAAGCTAATAGTAATAGTAGCATTATTGCGTTTAAGCGGAACCCTTTACACATTCACCTTCAAATTAAAAGCACGTCGGGATTGCACTGCAACCGAAAGCGTGGCAAAATTTAGTTGCACAAATGGGCAATGTTATTACTAGTGAGGACAAATTTCTCCGTAAATACAAATATTTATGTTGCAGATATATTATATCTGAAATGGCATACACCGGTTATTTACATACATCTAATTTGAAAGAAAACATACCGGAAACAGACATTTTATTCCCAATAAATTGATTTGTATTTTGAAAACGACGGAAATACTATGAATGTTTTGCAGTCAAAACAAAATTTCATGCAATGGGGTTATGAGTAAACTGATTGATGGTTTGGTTTTATTTTGTAGACCAGCTGACTGTGGGGTTACTGTAGATCCTCTTGCTCGACATGCTTCAAAAACTATGCCAGAGGTTACATTTCAGTCATTTCTGTGATCTTTCAGTAAACCACTTTCTTTGACTGTCCTGTGCACTTTATCCACACCGATTCACGCGAGATTGAATTCTTTATTTCAGAAGAAACTAGAAGCCCATTTCCCCCAAAACAATTAATTGTCAATTAATTAAAATCTTTGTTACCACTGTCTGTCACTGACTTTTTACACACGTGAGAAGCTAGATAATTTTCAAATCCAGACTGATATAAACTACAAAAGTGTATTCATAACCTTTGTTTCATTTTTATTTCATGTTCATATCGGTATATTTATCTAAAATGAGACGCAGACACTTTATATTAGCAATTGGTTAATATCATGGCTTATTTGAAAATGAGTAAAAAGTGATCCTGTAAATCTTCTGTTCAATGTGATCTCAAATGCACTCTCAGTCGTACAAAACGTCCTTTAAGGATAAATTCAATAATTATTAATTTAAAAAGGTAAACAATACAAGCCCCGCCTCTTCCTGTGATGACGAGAGTACGCGGAAGTGCCGCTAAATTCGTCATCGGTTTCAAAACATGTAGGAGCATTAGACAGCTGAGAGACTTTGGTTCAGATGCAGGTCCTGCCCAGAGTGAGAAGACCAGTGTCTGAATTACTATCGTTTTTTTGTTTGTTTTGCTCGAGAGGATTATCGTAAAATGAGAAACGTAGCCGCTATATTTTACAGCTTTATCAGCCAACTTTAGAAGAGAGCTGAGATCGTTATACATTGAACCAGACAAGGGTCTTTCCTCGGGATGGAGAATGGGGTCTCATCCACTAAAGGAGAGGGCTTCCTCTCCAGGATGGCCCTCAATGACAACAAGGCTGGTATGGAGGGTCTTGACAGAGACAAGATTAACAAGATCATCATGGAGGCATCCAAGGTACAGTCAGACAACTAATGACAGGAAGTCATTATACATACTGAAACTGAAACTCTTCATTGTCCTTGTCCTTCCTCCGCAGGGATCAAGGTTTTATGAGAATGAGCTGAAGAGAGAGCAGCAGGTGAACCAGCGTATTGAGAAAATGATGCTGCAAAAGGCACAGATCACAGAGCCGCAGCTAAAGAAAGCACAAGCTCAGGTCATTTATGTTATGACTTCACTGGTTAAAGTTGTCATCGTTTTATTTTTTACTTTACTTATAAATAAATGCAAATATGATGCATCAAAGTGTTTTAATCAAATCTTTCTGTGTAGGTGGAGAAGATGGTCTCTGCGCTTGAGAGGAGCCGTGATCTTAGCCGCCTGATTGTACATGTGGACATGGACGCTTTCTATGCTGCTGTGGAGATGAGAGACTGTCCTGAGCTGAAGGACAAGCCCATGGCTGTAGGATCCATGAGCATGCTGGTAGGTTAATGTCTTACCATGGAAATAAGGTGCACCAGAGGGACATCCCGGTGGCTCTTCAGGTGAGCCACCGGGAAGACAGAAGAGCAGAGCATGGACACATAACACTTTGTAATACAAGCATGTTAGGATGGAAATAGTAACAGTAATAGAAAAATGTGCACTGGCCAAAAAGTACAGTTTTCTGTAATACAGTCCATCACAAACGCTTTAATCTTAGTCAGGAATTAGAGATGATGGATATTCAAACCATTGTCAACATTGTATGAATGGCTTCAAAACAAATGTAGCAATAAAATGCAAATTTTGTATATTTATTGTTTTATTTACATGTCACATTTTTTTTTTTCAGTCAACATCTAACTACCATGCCAGGAAATATGGGGTTCGGGCCGCAATGCCTGGCTTTATCGCAAAGAAACTCTGTCCCAATTTAGTCATCGTTCCACCTAACTTTGATAAATACAGAGCTGTGAGTGATGAGGTAAGAGTGATGTCAAAACACACAAGCGCACAAACACATACACTCGTCTGGACACGGCTGTGTAGCCCTTATGTGGCTTCTTGCTTTAGCTAACAGGTGCTTATGAATTTGTATCTCTGTGTTAGATTCGAGAAATTTTTGCAGACTATGACCCTCACTTCCAGCCAGTGAGCCTGGATGAAGCCTATCTGGATTTTACAGACCATGTGGACCACAGGCAGAGCTGGCCAGAACCCTCTCGCACACATCACTTCCGTGCCCGTAGCACCGTTACAGGCAGGACTTAATTACACGGATATAGAGAATACTTATAACCGCAACTTTTACCATTTTTCACAGTGAACGTGACAGCATGACAGATAATGGTGTTTCATTGCATGAAATGATTTATTTTCTGTAAAGGTGAAGAGCAAATTGAGCTTCCCCACGAGGTGAAAGACCTCTCCCCCGTCCTGTTTGAGGACAGCCCAAGCTCGTCTCCCTGCTTGCCGGGCTCTGGTGCCGTTGCTGCCGGTGGTGGTGGTGCTTTTGAGGTGTTTGGGACGTCTGTTGAGGAGGCTGTGAGAGAGATGCGTTTCCGCATTGAGCAGAAGACCACGCTGACTGCCAGTGCAGGTGAGGAGACTCAATGACCTCCATGGTGTATTTTTAGCACAAGCGAATTATAACATATACTCAACTTAAGTTTTCTACCCTCTCCCTCACCACTACTGTACTCTCAAAGTAAAGGCAACTCTACTCATTGTAATTTATTCTTGACAATAACAAAACTGCTCAGCAGTAACAGTAAAAGTCTGGAGTGTCTATCTAGTTGTTTAAATTTATGATCATCATTGTGCATGTGTTTTACCAGATGTTCACTAACAAATATACCTTTCAATTACACTATTATTCACTCTCCTAGGAATTGCTCCAAACATGATGCTTGCCAAGGTGTGCAGTGACAAGAACAAGCCCAACGGCCAGTACAGACTCCCCTCCACCAGAGAGGCAGTCATGGATTTTGTCCAGAATCTTCCAGTTCGCAAAGTACAGTACACATTGCTCAAACTAAAATAAACACAGAGCCTTGTGGCATTGCTAATGAATAATTATGGAAATATGTAATCATGAGCTTTTGTATAATTAAAGGCTGGTAGGTGTGGTGTGAAGTGACAAATGATGTGCTGCAGATGGGGGAAAGAGCATTGAAGGAAAATCTATCTAAATATTTAAAAACAGTAAAAAGGTTTTTGTGTATCCCTCCAGGTTTCTGGCATAGGGAAGGTGAGTGAGAAGATGCTAAATGCTCTGGGCATTAGTAGCTGTTCTCACCTTGGCCAGGAGATGGCACTGCTGTCATTGTTGTTCTCAGAGACAGCCTGGCATCATTTCATGCAGGTTTCCCTGGGTCTGGGCTCCACATATATACCAAGGTGATGTCTGTCTGTTTGTTTAGTAAAAGTCAACTTAACAACAATTGAAATAAAGAAAGAGACTACACTGACTGTGTTTGCTTTCATACAGGCATGAAGACAGAAAAAGCATGAGCACAGAAAGGTTGGTTTTTCATAAGGCAAAGGAAGACACTGACATCCTTGAATTGATTATTTTTGTGTCCATCCTCTTTATTCCAACTTATTACCTTTTGTTACATTTTATTTTTCACAGAACATTTAAAGAACTGAGTGAAGCTGAAGAACAGTTTTCTTTATGCAGGGAGCTCTGTGAAGATTTAGCAGAAAACATGAAGAAAGAAGATCTGAAGGTACTGAATGTCAGAGTGGGTTGCTTTATGCAGTAAGTGCATATATTCTGCACATGTAGGTTGGAATGAGAAAATTTTTGGCTTACACAATACAACATTTGATGTAAGATGCTGCCCTGGTTACAACAGCCGTGGCATATGGTTTTATTTTGTAGCTGCAGCAGACTGTGCTCAGCTGGATCTTGCCTTAAAGGTCTAAAAGGCTGTCTCAGTGAAATAAGAAAAGCAAACAAGCACAGGAAATATTTGAAAAGAAATAGATATAAAAAAGACTCAGTCCATGATAAGAAAAAGAATCACAATGACTCTAAACCAAATCTCGTACAATTTCCTCAACCTGTTCATTCCTTTTCGAATCGATAGCGAAAGCAGGACCATCACCCCCCTGCCTGGGTCCTGATGTGGCCCTGATAGCAGGAGGAAATGGAAGGCCATTAAGGAGACAGCAGGGGCTACTATCAGCCTTGGAAATGTCTCCCTGGGAGATCATCACATTACTATGAAGGCTCTTTGTGGCATGTTACAAAATGCATTCTGACAAATCAATCAGTGATATGACAGATTATACAGGTTTACATCTCTTCTATTTATGTCCCTTCCATTAAGTGCCATTGATTTTGTCAGTAATTAAGAGATTTCTGGAAAAGAGTAGGACATTGACCGTAACTGTTTTTCTGGATATAAATTTAACTGTGTATTTTCTTCTTTTTCGTGAAGGGTAAAACGGTAACACTGAAGCTAAAGAAAGTGAACTTTGAGGTAAAAACCAGGGCACTGACGCTGGCGTGTGCTGTTGCTACAGTGGATGAAATCTTTGCTGTTGCTAAGGACCTACTGAAAACAGAAATGGAGAATGAAAGCCCCCAGCCACTCAGACTGAGACTCATGGGTAATTAGATAAAGCAATACAACTGACATATCAATTGATATAACTAGCTTGAAATATATTTAAATGATCTGTGACACGTTGCATGTGGAAACAATAACAGTTGACATTCATTTTGCGGTTTTCTACAGATAATTTGTTTTTGTGCTCGTAGGTGTTCGAATTTCTGCTTTTGTCAGCTCAGATGATAAAAAGCCTCTCCAGAAGAGCATCATTGGCTTCCTTCAGCAAGAAAAGACAAACTCCAGACATCTCTCCAATCACTCTGTCCAAACCGTGACCCTCACTTGTCCACCCCCAATGCAGAAGTGCCAGAAAGAAAAGGGATTTCCTTGGCAGATCAAGCAGAAGGGATCAGAGGGAGGTCAGACTAGTGAGGAACCTCAACAGTCTTTCTTCCAAAGGGCCCACGCCAGAAGATTGGGACTCCAGGCAGCTAGTTCAAGCGCACAAGAGGAAGGAAACGGGGAGAGTGTTTCTGTAAATACTTGCATAGGATCCAATGATCAAAAGTGTGTAGAGTCATCATCAAACGCACATAAGAGTAAATCCTCAGATCCCTTAAAAAACGACTGTGGTGAGGCCCGCGCATCCACATCAGGGTGTGGTGGCACGGTGTTGGAGAGCTATACCTGTCCAGTGTGTTTCAGGCGGGTGGAGACGACTGATTTGAACGTCTTCAACAGACATATTGACCAGTGTCTCAGTGAATCTTCAGGAAAGCCGTATGAAAGCACAGATTCTGACTCAGAATCAGATTTGGATTTAGAGAATGATTATGAAGATTGTAAGATGGTGGAGAAATGGAGGGAGGAGGGTGAGGTTGAAGATGAGGAGGCAAAGAACGGTGAAGAGTCAGGGTTGAGCAGGGTCTGGCGTCATCACCAACACAGCTCGGAAAACAAGCCTAAACAAATGGTCCTGTTGATCAATAGTGACAACGCAACTGTGACCTCGCAACAGCCTCAGTCATGTAATGATAAAGGCCCTGTCCTCGTCTGCCCAGTGTGTCAGCTGACCCAGGACACTGATGACCTCACTATTTTCAACCACCACGTTGACCTCTGCCTGAACCAGGAGGTCTTACACAAGTTGGGAGGAAAAACATCATCTCCTATAAATCCACCTTCAGTTACAAATAGCAAAGTCATAGGTAAGTGTGTATTAAATGACACCTCCTTACTTAACACATTCTGTGCTCTTTTTTTATTATATTGCATCACTAATTCTGCATTTTGTTTCTTGTGTTACTTTTACATTTGAGCCATATCAGTGTTTCCAGCACAGATCTTAAGTCTGGCAATGTACTGTACATGTCTCCTGCAGATGACAGCTACAGTCCTGTTAATGTCTATAAGCTGTGTGTTAGGTAACAGGAGTAATGTCTGTTTGGGAGACATCCATCTGTGACCTATGACCTTGTTATTTACAGACAGTGACATTACGCGGGAAGTCTGCATTGATTCCTACAGAGAAAAGACATCTCATTTCACCCCACGGGGTTCTCTTTGCCCTGGTCTTGGAAATGGCTAAATCACTTCTTCACCCATTCATTTCCTACAATGAACTGCACCCTGGTTTCCTCTTAAACAATCCTGTCTCAGAAATTGCACTCTTTATGTCCCAGGAGAGGTGCTGCAACGGTGTATCTCCTCAGCAGAGGCCTTTTTTTTTTTTTTTTTTTTTGTCAGAGAAGAGATAAAACATTTAGGTTTTTTTCTGTCTATTTGTCCCTGTTCACAGATAAAGGCCATCTCCCTCCAAGGCAAGCAAATAAAGGCAAAAGCAAAAGGTGAGACTGCTTGATCACACATTGTTGCTGCACAAAATGGTGATATGGTGCATATACCATGTGCTGTAGGTAAATAGTAGGATTTGACAATTATGTCAACGAGGAGTACATTAACTGGTATATTTTTATGTTATATTTTTGTGTTGATTTCACAACTTTTAGAAAGGACTCACCTTCCTCTCCTCCTGCAAAGAGAGCGAAAGGCATTGGCCCACACAACACCATTGACAGGTTCTTCAGGTGACATCCATGCACACTTCCTCATCCGGAAGACCAATGAAAGTTCTCTGTAGGAAATGAAATGAGGCTATGGATTCTCCATAAGCTTTAATTGTCTTCACAATCATTCAAAGCCATATTCAGTTTACTTTCTAAAAGCTCTACTAGTAATTAAGATTGATAATATAAGAAGGTTAACATTTATATCTTTTATGTTTTTAATATGACTTGAACAAAGTGAAAGATGACGAACACCAATTCTTTGTTTGAATTCTGGCAGATTAAGTTTGTGTTGTCAGTCAGTGCCATGTTCATGTAAATTGCCTATTTTGTGGTACGCTGAAGATAAGGCTAATGCTTTTATTGTAATATATGATAAATGGAACATTAGGATATTTATTAGATTCTAGCTTCAAGTGTTATTTCTAATTTATCTTCCAGCTATTTTATTAATATATTAGCAGTCATTTCCAGTTGTATTTATTGAGTCTTTTATTGATAAAATGTCTGTTTAATAATGAAGATAAGATAATTTTTCTATCAATAAATCAAAGTTGCAATAAATCACTATTTTACTATTTTAGAATTGTTATACTTTATATGTTTAATCTGATTTATTTTAACCAAAAAAGCATGTACCAGATTACCTCACAGAGGCCAGCAGCCTAACACTGTATTGCATCAGATTTTGTGACTGTGAAATATTCTTTAGAAAAAAAAAAAGAGTGTTACTCCTTACACCTCCCTGGACAAACAAGTCAAACTACTGTTTGAGTCTCATGTCAATCTTTTGTAAATATTGCACTGTGTTCACAGAAATTACAGTTATAAAAATACTTGGTATCATCTTCACTGAACGCATGATAGAAATGAAGCCATACTCGTGCCACATACCAGTCATGTATGCCAGGTCTCACTGAGTCATGTTACTTTGTATACTACCAGAAGTCTCTCAAGGGTGTGAGCTAGTAAAGTAAACATGGATCAACCCTCCAGCTATTAGGAAAATAGTAGGAGTGTGTTTCCATTTCAAGTTTCGCTGTTGAGTATATGAGGACAGGAGCTACGTGAAACTAAGTAAAACAAGTTTTTAGCTTTTGTGTGTTCTGTTTGTTTTCTGTTACTTGGGTAGTTGGTTTTGGTTTGCATTCAGTGAATTCACTAGTCAGTTTAATAGAGTATACCAAGGCCACCTCGGTCACACAAAGAGGTGATTTAAACAGCTTTTCAATGGACAGAAGAGCTTTGGCTTTGAGGACGATGATCAAGAAGCATTGTCCTAAGAAGGAGAATCTGGACCCGCGAAAGTGGATGACAGAGGAAACTATGAGGGGCTTTGCTGACTTCGTAATGAACAAGCACTCAGACAAAGAGACAGACAACAGCTTTGACAACAAAGAGATGTGTGAGTACACAAGGATAACCAAATGAGAAAAGCTGGAAAAATAAATAAACTGTGACTAAAAGATTATGGAGCAAATTGTTCTCTTTAGAACTGAACCCTTGAGTTTGTTCTGCCTGATGCTGGGTTCATTAGTTATTAATGGTGGTGGAATGACTGTATAGCCAGACAGAAGAAATGCATATATTTGCACAAGGCTGAAACTCAGTCCACAGCACATAAAACAGATACCCACTCAGTTTAACTTAGAGTTCTTGTGGACACCAATGCCACTATAATGTCTCACACACCAGCTGTGTAGCATCAGTACATGCTATTAGGTACAGTATATTAAAGACTATGGTATCCATATAAACAGCCATATGTTGTTTAAATCGCATGCTGTGTTGTGTAGTGCTTGATGCAGAGAAGCAGTTTATGGAAGCAGCTAAGAGGAATGATGTGGAAACCATGAAGACTCTTGGAAAAGGGCTAAATGCTAATGCAAAGAATGTGGTGAGTCTAAAAAACTCAAACTCTCTCTGCATCGCATTACATTGCATTGTATTTAATAATATCACGCAGGGTCAAAGGCTGATCATTTCTGGGGTTTTGGTGAAACTTGTTTTAAATGGATAATGTACTGACTGAGTTGTTTTGCCTCAGCATAACAGAACTGCCCTTCACTATGCAGTAGCTGGAAAAAACAAGGAAGCTGTGCAGCTTCTTCTACAGCGCAGGGTCAAAGTGGACCAGAAGGACAAGGTGAGAGGGTTTGAGATCCCTACATCTGAAGGCTTGAGCCACAGACAATAGCTTACGCAACACTTTTAAGTAATCACAACTTTCCATTTTGTGTTCTGTGTCTGACAGTATGGTGTGGCAGCCATTCATTTGGCTGCCTGGTTTGGCAGTTTGGAGATCCTGAAATTATTAGTGCAGGCTGGGGCTGAAAACAAAGTTGAAAACGAGGTTTGTTCTGCTGTTTTGCATCTACTGACAAAGAAAAATACCTAGAAATAGGTACCATTTGTGTGAACAATTAACTCCTCCTCGGGCACTTGTTGATTAATTTTCATTATCTGGGATTATCCAGGATTTTGAATCCGACATTTGCATGCTCATCTTTACAAACCTCAGGGCAGAAACACTTGTTCTTCTTGTTACATATCCTTTTGTTTCCTTTTGTGCAAAGCAAGTTAAATTTATGCCGCTTGATTCAACAGGAAATGTTTTCTAAATTAGACATTGTTTTTCTCTGAATCAGGAAGGACTGAACATTATGCACTGTGCTGCGATCAACAACCACACTGAAATTGTTGAGTATATTATAAATGACCTGCAGATGAAGGAACTTGACAAAGATGATCAGGTATGAACTAATGTTTTGTAATGAGACTTATAAGATTCACTTGTTTAGAGCAATGTAAACGTGGTTGTTTGAACCTCAAGTGTTATACTTCAGTCAGGGCAACGGGCATTTGCACTGGCGGCAAAACATGGGTGTGTGGAAATGTTAGAGATGCTGATGGACCCATACAAAATGGACACCATGAAGCCCAATCAGGTGTGTCTCTGGACTTATTTCTATGTGTCTAGTGCACCTATTTACATTATATGGCTGTTTATGCTCACATGAGCCTGAGTGCACATCTCTCTGTCACACCTGCAAGAAGGCTCAAAGTCAAACACTCTTTGATGCCAGTTGTTTCCCTCCCTCCCTTCTGTCAGAGAGGTGACACGCCCCTACACTTAGCTGCCAGGAACGGCCACTTGGACGCTGTCCAACTGCTGCTGCAGAGCTTTGATACTCGGGATGAAGTCAATATGGTAGACAATCAGTGGAAACATCCTCTCTATATCACAGTTTGATTTGTGACAGTGTGTGCTCAGTGGCTAATCCACTGATGGATAGTGGCTCCACTTTGGATTAATTGAAATGTATCAAACATGTACTGGTTACTATTATATAACAAGGAAAAATGTGTTCTGGTTTGAACTAATGCATGCAGCCGGAGATTCTGCTGACGAGGATAAGTACTTCATGATGGATATGATCTATGTTACAATGGCAGTCAATAATTCTTGTTAAGTAATAAAAGATATAGATTGTTAAAATATTTGCATAAACCAATATAATAATTATTTATTGGTAGCTTGCTTGCTTCATTTCAGGATTCTAGTTAGTTCTAGCATGAAACCATAAAGTTTTGCGAGCCTACTACATCATTTTCAATTGTGGTCTATCTTGGATCTTCTGTTGTGGTTATCCAGCACCACTACTCTATTTTACTGATACATCTGCTCTGTAACAGGACGGTGAGACGGCTCTGTACCAGGCTGCAGACAATGGTCAAGAAGAGTGTGTCCTGGCCCTGTTGGAGGCTGGTTGTGACCCCAACATCCTCACAATGGTAGAATACAGTGCAATGCTTACTCATTAGTAAATCCCACCTAGTGTCCTGCTGTTAGTGATAATGCAGCATTAAATGTATTTGAGGCATTAATCCTTTAGGCAACATCTTAATATAATAAAATATAAAAAAAACGTTGGCTTATACAGCTGAACTCGCTCTCCTGTAGGCCAAATGCAGCGCTCTGCACCCAGTTTCAGAAAGAGGAGATGCATCTCTTGTCCAGATCCTTTTGGAGTACAGAGCCTGTACTGACTTTCAGAATCAGGTGAGCACACAAGCTAGGTGGCAGTAGTACACTCCTTCAGTAAAGTTTTCTGGCCACACAGAAAACACTGCTGACGCACTGTCTGGAGTCATATCATTGTATTCTTACATCCCTTTTTCTAAATCGACTGTTGACTTTTTTTGGGCTCATATTGTGTAACAGGATGTTTTTGCTCTCAGCACCTAGAGGCTCCTCTCCACCTGGCAGTGAAGAACAGTCACATTCCTGTCATCCATACTCTACTGGATGCTGGCTGCAACATTAATGTCACAAATAAGGTATGGCCACCCTACTAATACTATAGTAAAATACCAACATATGCAAACATTACAGAATGGATGCTACATGTTGTTGTACTGTTAGAGGTCCCAGACTGCAATGCATCTTGCTGCAGAGTTGGCCACAATAGAAGTTGTGGAAATGCTTCTCAAAGCTGGGCTGGATCTGACACTACAGGATAGGGTGAGTAAAAATCTCTGGAGCTAATTTGGTGTTGATGCTATGCAAGTCAAAATTTTGTTCTCATATGTGCACATACATTTTCTATAGGACTTAATCATGATCAAAATCTCATAGTCAGACTATCATAAGGGAGAAACATTATATACAACTAATTTAAGGCAAACAGTACCATGATACATTGAAAAAAATAAATTCTGATACTTTATAGTTCTAATTTTAGTTGTGTATTTTGTTGTACATGTTAAATTTGGAGTAGCAGGGTAAGACAGCTCTGGGTACGGCAGCCAGAGCAGACGAGGTGATTATTGTGGACATGATAATCAAAGCAGAGAGGTACTTCGTCTGGAGGAAGGTGAGAGATGCTTGTAAATTTGACTTTTTCACACATGCCATAATTCATTGTTGAAGCCTTGGAAATCAATAATTACATTCATCACAAATTATTAATTTCCTAACATCACATTGTGGATCAGCTGAGTTGCTTCTAATACCATTAAAGTATTCAGGGTAGAAGAAAATGACTCACTAGAAATATTTGACAGCCAATATACCACTAATTTAATTAAGGATATGCCAGATTCCCTGCCCATGTTGATTGTCAACCTGTGGCATTCATATTGCTAATCATGTGTGTGTCTTCCCAATAATCTCTTCCCGTGGCCCTGTCCTTTCTGAGGCTGGTGGCCTTTATCAATCTGATGACATGATTTAATTGCCCTTTCAGACCAACCCTGAGCTTAATGAGAGCGTTCACAGCGAGTACCCACTAACGTTTAAACTTGACCACCGCTTCGAGACCAGGCAGCTCTGTTCGATGGCCTGGCGCCTGGCTTACAAGCTCCTGAAGCCAGGAGACTGGAAAAGGCTCGCAGAGCACTGGAACTTCACTAAGGAGCAAGTGTCTGCCATCGAGGAGCAGTGGACAGGTGCCACACCTCACACTGACTAGACAGCCTTTTGACTGGGCTTTCGGCAACTCTCTGAAACACCATAGCTTCACTATCAGCTTTTTGTAGACAAAATGTTAGATATTCAAATCGTTGATGAATTTAAAAGGAAAAATTAAAATAAACACCATATGGCTATCTTCATTTCTTTCAGTTTTATCTTCCAATTCACAGAGTCAATAAAAGTTATTTTTACCAAATGAAATATTCTTCTGACTGTACAGTGCTGTGTTTGTCCACAGGTCAGCACAGCTACCAAGAGCATGGGAACAGGATGCTGCTGATCTGGCTCCACGGGGAAGAGTTGGCTCAGAGGAGCCCTGCGAAAGAACTCTACCAGGGCCTCATCCTCACAGGGAACAGGAAAGCTGCAGGTACATTCAGCAAACTTTTATTTTTCCCCAAATAATTATACTGAAGAATATATGAATATTTAGCTGTGCTACCTGGGGATGTTTGCCAAAATTTTATTACAGAAATGTTAATTTGTCTAACAGATAAGATTCGGATGGAGGCAGAGACTGCCAGCAATAAGAGCTGCAGAATTTCATGAAGATTAACACTGCAGGATATGGACGGACAAAATGAACACCATGTCAATGTCATTTTTAGCCACTGATCTGTACAGAAAGTTAGCAGTAGAATAATTTATTTTGAAAATAAATTGTGCATCAGATCATTAACATATGGCTTTGGTTTGGTAAAGTAGACAAACCTGTGGTGTTAGCCGGTCTCAGAAATCATCAGAAGCACACATTTTACACATTCCAGTACAGCCTAACTTGCATAATTTTAAATCAAACTTTTTCAAATAAATGTCCATTTTGCAATTCTTAACTGTTCAGCTTGTAATAATTAAATAACGATTAAAAACATTTCCATGTATCTAAACCATGTGTCTACTTTCCTGAGAAAATTCAAATGCTCAGGAAACTGCATTTCACATTCATGAAGTTGAACAATGGCAATAAAATGTTCACTTGAAATGCAGTGACCAACATTCATTCCAATATATCAAAATAAAATGGACTTGAAATAAAAGCCAAGGTAAATATTTTTAGGATTGTTGCATAGGATGTGTTGAATCTTAAATCTACACTAGGTAAGCAACATTTTGTAAGATGTGTTATTGTGTGGTCAGTCAACTACTTTGATGGAGTGTACATGGCACGTGTTGGTGTGTGTCCTGGAGGAGCCTCTTCCTCCAGCAGAACTGTGGCTTTGTTGTGAGGAACGAGGATATTTAGCAGCCGTGGCCTGACCGATGGTGTGCTGAAAGAAAGAAAAAGACACAAAAGATCATTTGTGTACTTTTTCAGCTTCACATGACTAAAAGGTATATACATAATAAAAACACAGACAGCAATTCTGTGTGGTGATACACAACGGTCCCATACCTGTGTAACAGGATGATGGCGTTCAACTATCACAGAGCTCATAGGTGGAGCCACGCCCATCACCTGCAGGTTGCTGCGTGCAGCCTTACCCACATCAGGCCGTGCAGTGACACGAGCCGTTACAGTCTTTGAGGGTTTTTGTTGACTGGCTGTGACAGCACGACCACTGACCTGAAACAATTAACGATGGTGCATAAATGTGATGTTTTGACTTTTATTAAACTAAACTCCAGGGAGGACAGAGGCACTTGTACCAGAGCCTATCCACATGTCTAATTCTAACCTGTTTGTTGGAACTTGCAATGCCCCCAAGCGGGAGCGAGCTGTGCACTACAGTAGTAGGAGGGAGTACTTCTGCCCTGGACACAGAGGCACCAGAGGCTACCTGAGGAAAAGGAAGTCAAACAAACAGCAACAGGAGTTGGATTTAGAGGCAGTGAGTCAGTGATGCAAATAAAAACAGCTTTACTCAAGCCAAACAATAGATGTTTGAGAACAAACTGCACTATGCTATAAAAGAACTATAGTTTTCATTAGAAATTGTCAGTGTCTCACCACATCCTCTGCTTCACTGTGGGAGGGAGCGCCTGGGCGGTCAAAGTGGACTGGGCTGAACCGTGAGGAAGAGATGGGATATGGTTGAAGTTGAGCCAATGTAGCAGTGCCAGACTCATCCTGGGGAAGCGGAGGATCTATAGAAAGAAACTGAGTCAGATTCTGGCACAATATATTCTTGATACATAGTTACACAAAACCAAATCTGAATGAAGCTGAATGTTCTGAATCTTTCCTAACCAGCTTAATCAGCTTTTGATGGCATTCCCTTTGGCTGAAGAATTTCACTTGTTAGTTTAAAAACATTATTATATCTGATTAAGTAGGAGTTACAATTTCAACATCTTCAACACCTGCTTGTTTGCATATGTTAATAGTACAATTTTTAAACTGAATACATCTCTGCTTTGGTAAATTAAAAAGGTGGCTAATCATTAATAATGCATAACTCCTATTAACTATGTGTAGTTAAAAATAGGCTAAATATCACTTCATATCAACGTGTGCTTCATTACTCTGGTTGGTAAAAATGTCTTATCAATAAGAAAGATTCTAATTGCAGCAATCCAGCCAATCTTTCTTTGCCAGATCAAGGTTATAACCTGTGAAAAGCACCTCTCAGCCAGCACTTCCACTGACTCATCACTCCATTACATGAGTCACTGAACGACTTCAAGAAAAGAACAAAGACCCCCATCCACTCCACTCATTCATAAATCTACACATCTGTCAACAGCACAAGGCTGCACTCTATTGGAGAAATGGTGCTTCTGTCTTTTTTGTCTGTTCTTCTTGATGGCTGCATTGAATTAATATGGCAGGCTAAGGCAGGTTAATACCTATGGTTTGTTGTATGCAGCGGGGGCCTTTTCATGTTGTTATGTGACTTCTAATGTGCTAGGTGTTTAATTAATTAAATTAATTGTTTGTGCGGTCTTCCTGTTACAGACCATGCTGATCATGAACTTCAGGTTGCTCCAGTCGTTCTTCTGTAGTGTTAAACATGCTGAGAGCCTCCATGTTGAGAGCACATACACCCCTCATGAAGGCTTTCTTCATAGATTCCTCATAGCGCTCTCGCTCCAATCGTAGTCTCTGAATCTCTGCCTGAGCCTTCTCTATAGCCTCACAGTGCTGCGGAGACAGAAAGAATTAGTCATTTATCAGTTTATATAATACTGACGACACCACCTTGTGCAGCTCATTTTCTTGCTTTCAATCTTTCAACCTTTGTGTTGCACCCTTGATATACACATCAGTAACACCAATATCCATTATTAATCTTTTTTCTTTATTTCCATTTGCTCTAAGGTGATTTCACTGCAAACTATTAATCAAGTTTAATGTGGCCATTCAAATTTCATGTATTTTTAACAATTCACTAAATAAACCTGTGAAAAATACATTTAACTTTGTAAGAAACTAATATAATAGTGATAACTAGTGGTCCACAAGATTTAGCTGTGCTGTCAGTGCACAATGACCACAGTGCTTTGCTATGGTAACACACATTGACTGAGGTAGTTTCAAATATGAATTTAACAATGCAGCATCACCACACATACACTGTTTCATATGCAGGTCCTTCGCCTCATTTATTTACCTCTGCCAGCTTGGCCTCATACTCTGTAGACAGGTGTGCACACACCTCTTCAGCCCTTGCTCGGCAAGCCCGCTCCACCTTAACCTTCCAGTGTTTCTGGACCAGAGAGTGCCAACCTAACCACACCTTCCTCTTCAGCTGCAGATTGTAGTGCTGTCGTGCTACCTGAGCAGCATGAGCCTGGCAGGGAAGCACAAGACCATGAAAATATTCACCAGGAAATAATTACACCCATAATTCATTCTTGTGCAGGTGCAGGAAATTTTCTCATGGTCCTGTTCCTGTGTCATGGCTTAGACAAAAATGAGTCATCCACTTAATTTTCCATTTTAAAGAAATGGAGTAAACAGCTTTCTTGACAATATAATAATAAATAAATAAATAAATAAAAATCATTAGTATTTTATGCTCTTCTTAGTTTGATATGCAATATGGTATGAAAATGATCATCATCAGTTCATCAGTGCATTGACAAATTTTCAGGGGTTTTAATGTTGTAAAATGTGGCATATGCATATTCAGTGTGCAGTGGCACTGTGTGATGTGTGGGTCTGTAACTGAAGTAGAGACTGAACAAATAAATTTCAATGAAGTAATAAATTGTAGTCATCTAAGAATTTTAAGATACGTTAACTACCAGTAATCTTAGATCCATGATGTACATATATAAAAGTTAAAAAAGAGAAAAAACTAACTATACTACGTGAATGGAACTGATTATTCAAAAGGTGATAGTAACATGTTGAGTTGTGACTGTGATGTGATTACTTTAATACCACCTGAAAAAAATGGTTTCATTTGTGATATTATCATATACAGTACCTGTTTTTTGTGCAGCTCAACAAACTGGATTAGCCCCACACAGACGAATATTTTTATTCCCATTTTTTACTTTCATACAAAAGTTTATTGAGAACGACTATAGGTTTTTCTTCTGAGTCAGTGGACTGAACTCGGAAGCAACTGTGTGCCTTTTTCTTGTGTAGGTGGAGAAAAGACAGACAAGTGTGCGTTGTGCGCAAGGTGTGAAAGTTGAAAACGCTAAATCATACCGAAGACAAACAATAAGCAGCCTATACAAACACCCACGAAGACACTCACCCACACTGTAAATATCACCACAAATAGTTTTAAAACCTTGGGGAAAACAACACAGTGTCACCTGTGTACCTCTTCTTTGGCCTCAGTATGCTGAAGTCTCCAGTGGGTGAAGGCCTTCATTTTTTCAAGCTTTTCTTTTTGTCTGTCCAACACCTGGCTAAGGTTCACGATCACCTGACACAGGTAGGACACAGCACACAACAAGCTTGATAGTCTAAAAGCAGACACGGTTTTCCTCATCTTTTTCTTTCAAGTGCTAAATGCACAGCATTGAAAATCTGAATGTGCAAGTGAGCAAAATATACGGGACTAACACGTGGATTAAGACCACCAAAACTTGCAAACAATGGAAATGATTGGAAATAAAAACTCAGTTTGGAAATTAATCCAACCACCCACATTTTGTACTGGAAAAAGCAAAGATATACACAGGTAGTCACCTCATCTTTTCTGTGGTTGGAAGTCTCATAGGTCTGTAGCAGCCCCTTCAGGCTGTCTAGCTCTGACTTCAGGCCAGATGTCTTGGCTGCATACTTCTCCCTCTCTTTCTTCATCTCCAGCTTGTGTTGCTCCACAAAGGCCACCTTCCACTTCCGCAGCTCCATCAGCACATTAGACTAATTAGGAGATAGAAGATGGGACTGTCATGGTCTGTTAATTAGCCTGCTTTGGTAAACATGGACAAATGTACACATACCTTCAGTTACTTTTGAATTAGACAAACAGAGCAAACTATGAACCTGGTATGATTCACTCTCTAGTCTTGTTTTATTGGATTTGTTTTTTGAAACACTTACACTTACTTTGAGAAAGCTCAGCTCAGGTGGATTCCTAGGTCTAAAACAAGCTTCAATATGCAGCCTGCACAACACTGCAATGCACCAGTATAACAAATATTTGGCCTTTGAGGTAAATTGTTAAATTGTGTCCTCAGCTAATTCTCTACAGAATTAAACATAACCAAAATCTACAAATCTAAACATGTTTGTCTTATATGGATGTTAAAACAGAGAGAGTCTCAATATCCTCTGTTTTGGATCATGGCTGTGTCCTGTCTGTGGTGCCTTTTCCCGGTTCAAACTCCTCTCTGTTACCACCACTGCTTAGCAGGTGATTGGTTATCATTTGCCCTCAATGAATGAGTTGTACAACATCAGATGAAAAGGGCAAGAAGACACCCACATCTTCCAAAATCATTCTTCTGGGAGACAAAATTAAAAGGTCACTGAATCCACTAAGAGTAGAGCTGTCATCCAATTCAAAGAGACTCAAACATTTTACATTCCTTTTATAATTTTTGACCACTTCCTCACCACTGTCCATACAGTACATGCTGCACAGTACTTCAATCCATCTCATTCTAACTTTCTGAGAAGTATTAATATGAACCTAATATGCTGCTTTAATTAATTCACACATTATGCCTTTTCACAATTAAATATTATAATATCAATAATATTATTATGGAATATTCTGCATTAGTGAAATAAACATAGAATAAAAAGCATTTTTTTGTCCACCACACTCTATTTTAGGCTTTGTAAATGAACCACTGTAACACTAATATATCACTGTAAAGGCCAGAAAAAGCATAGTGCTCATCAATGACTCAGTTAATGCTCTGATGTCATTGTACTATAGATTTGCAAAACTCTTAATTGTGATCAAAATGCCTGTTTTCATAGTAAATGAGCAATTCAGTTTCATCATTTCAATTTATCAAGAATAAATCTGCCAGCTTGGCCTAATTTCAGCCATGAAAGTAAAGCTCAAAACACATTGCTGTTATGATATGCATTGTATATAGAGTATGTTAAAAAAGTTAATTATAATAAATATATTAATTATGGCCGGCTCTCAAGCATACAGCAAATAAGAGCCAGTGAACTGACGAATTATAGAAGGACACAGTATGAGGAAGCAGACCAACCTTGAGATTATTGCTCCACATGTCCAGAATATTCTCCATCTTGCTTATGTTTTTCTCAGAGATAAACATCTCTGACACTGTTGACTCAAGAGGGTTTGGGCTGTTCGGCCTAGACGTCACAGACGCCATGTGCAACCTGTCTGAGGGAGCGTCTGAGAGCACTGACGCCCTGCCAGACGACCGACCTGCCACCTCGTCAGCTGCAAGAAAAAGAATAAACAGAACCACAGACAGAATATCACTAAAAAATGTAACAGCAGTACAACTTGACGGTTGACTTGGTATTTCTAAGCTTATTTGATGTTAATAGAAATAAATATACAATTAAATAACACGCATAGCCATTTTGCTTCTTTGTCATTTTAATTAATTTTACCATGAGAAGCTCTTAAGTGTGTGGTGGGTTCAAGAATCAAGGGGGAGGCCTGTGATGATCTTACACTCCTGCTAGAATGCCTCCCATCTTTAGTGTCAGTGGCAGCATCTGACAGAGGACAGGAGAGACGAAGGAGGGAAGTCACACAGAGAGACACAATGCTAAATAGATAAAACGTTGCTACAATTGAACATTGAATAAATGAATAAAGAAAAATGTTGGAAAACAAAAGAGAGTTGAGGTGAGGGCAAGAATGCTGAATAAGACAAGCATGGTCCTCATCCAGGAATGCATTTATGTCAATATCTTAATTAAATACTGCAGGGGGAAGAGAAAGTCTGCACTCTAAAGAGCAGTGCGGGCAGAGTGCCAGGAGATCATTACCAATCAGGCCGTCTGCTTTCTACATCCCTGTGCACTACTCCATGACAGTTAAAGCACTAAACCTCCAATGAGAGCAGTAGCTGAAGCTAGAGCTTGGGGGGGGTTGGGAGGGGGGGGACTGATAGACTGTTTAAGATGTGGGCATCGTAGGGGAAAGAGATAGGGGCTACAATCTGACAGACTGATATCCTTTGCATCTTGACTAGGCTGGTTTACAAGCAGAAAATATGAGGCTGATAAACAGACACTGCACTTTTTTCATGTTGTGATGCCAAATCCTTTTTGACAGCTGATCATTTGATGGGGGCAATGTCTGGAAGGACTCAAGTTGTGTTTCTGTCAGAAAGGCTTACTGAAATGTGTGTGTATGTGTGTTGCCTGCATATGAGGGGAACATATGATACCTGCTGGGCGTTGTGATTTGGTGTCATCTTTTCTCTGGGAACTCCGATTGTCTACAGACAGATGTGAGGCGCTCAACCGCTGCAAGTAAGCAGTGGTAAGTGTGTCAAGCTTAGGTGTGACCACAGCATAGCGGAGGAGCTCCTCATATTCATCCTGTTGATCCACAAACAGTAAATAGTCAACAATAAAGACCTTTGATTCTAATCAAATCATCTTAAATATTTACATGCACAGATGTTATAAAGAGCTTTATAGTGGAGTCTAGTGAGCAACACATGCAACTCAGAATGTACTTTAAGAAGTTCTTATTATCTAAATCACTAACTATAAAACTAAAGTAAATGTTAAAATTACTGTCCTAACTGCCCGCTGAAAACATCCATTTGTCAGAGAAACCTCACAGACAGTTCAGTGTTTACCCTTGTTTTCACCTCCAAATAAGTGTTTTGGATTATTGGGAGAAACTAGGTGTCCATTTAAAAGTTGTTTGTCTGATTGCATGTGTGATGTGTTGTGAATGTATTTTTTTTTTTATTCACCTGAAGCTCAGAGGAGACAGAGCTGCCTTGATCTGAGTCCTTGGGCAGAACAGGACTGGTTGGCTCCTCTTCGTCTGAAGACATCTAAACCAAATTACACATAGATGGAAAGGTGATAGTTTATTCAAAAACTATAAACAGCATAAGCTAAAGATGTCAGGCAATAGTGACCCATATTGTCCAATGTACAGTTTCCACTGTATATATCAACACTAAATGTTTGCATCTTGTCTAACTAAGAGTATATAAGGCACTGTCTTTTCAACTGGGTAGTTTAGGACCAAAGTCTGTAGCTAGTTTCTACAAAAGTAGGACTAAGCTATAAATAAGAGACTTAACATACAATACAGAGCGATCAATATATATTGTGAAAGCGTGTTAGACATTGTAGTTAAAGCCTTAATGCTGTCTGAAACCCTGACACGACATCAAGCCGCAGACTGGGGCAAATCGGCGGTTAAAAAGTCGGAAACTGTCTCCTGCGTTGCACATTTTATAACATATCTGACCAACTGTCGCTTTAATCTGGGAAATGTAACTTAAGGAGCCGCATGTTTTCACAGGCGACGCGCACATACTTACCTTTTCCTTCAGTGGCTGCTGCAAATGGGGAAAAAAACACTAAAGTCTTTATCGCGAGTAGTTCGTGCTCTTCACAGTCTATACTAACTTAAAGCCAAGAAACACTAAGGAAGTTTTGGTCTGTTTTGTATCTGTATCTGTCTGTTCAAGCGCCACACGCCTTTCGTTTACCCGAGTTATTCGTCAGTTGGAAAACGCTTGCTTAGCCGTTTCAAACCAATCGACTGGTTAACAACAGACTCTCTGATTGGCTGTTTTTCTAAAGCCTGCTGCTATGTCGTCTCTGATTGGGCGAAATGTTTCCATGAGAACGGTAAGCGGAAGGACGCTAAGGTCACCAGCTGCTCCCACGACAGCTCGAGGAAAATACTCAGCTCAAGATATTTTGGCAAGTCGCCTCCTTTGCTTCACACGTTTGTCAGTAGCAGCTCAATATAGGAGTCAATATAGTAGCTAAGTATAATATTCAGGGGCAAGGAGTTAAGAGTTCAGCCTTTACTGCAAACCAAGTTCAATATACTCAGGACATCTTGTCGTTATTTGGCTTGATTTAACCTAACGTTGACTGTCCTGGATAATCTGTACTGCGAAGCTGGCTGTTAACTCATTCAGTTAAACCCCGGGTTTATCAGTGGAGCCATGAATGAAGAACTGAACATGATATGAGAAGGAACTGATACATTTCATAAAATTTACCAGCAGCAACATAGAAAACCCAGACAGGAAAAGCCTGAGTCTGGCCCATTATACCTCCACATCTGGACAGATTCTGGATGATTGTCTGTGTGTATTGGTGCAGATGTGGAAGTTGCATCTGGCCATCATGCTGTATGTGGGCCGGATATGTAAACCCAGGGTTGACTGGAGATAGTAGATAGCTAGTGGTCATTGTTAGGTTAAGTCAAGCCAACAACAAAAACGTATCCTGGGTATGTTGAACTTGCTTAGTAGTACAGGCCTCAGTCCATTCTGGCCAAAGTATAGGCCAAAACATATCTTGCTATCTGGGAAGTGACATTCACCAATCTAACTATGCAATATAATTACCTGACTAGAATAGAAAATAAAAACGAGACATTATTTTAAATTATTAAAGTAAAACTCAGGATAAGTGTGTGGATTATTGTTATTAAGTTTCTTACTGATGTAGTTCATGTTTGATGAAGTCACTTTGACTGAAATCTTCATTTATAATTATGGAAATATTCAACAGTGAGTAGCTAATTTTTCTAATCAAAGACATCATCAGTTATCATCATAAAGTCTCCTCATGTTATTCTGAGCTGCAGTGATGAGGAGGACAGTCAGTTTTCTAGGTATGTGATTGGTCCCTAAATTGGGTGGTTGGCAAGGTTAACCTACCCTGAAGTTAACCTACCACACAGCAGGTTAGAAGTTCATAACCTTGTTATGAAGTGAACTACTATTGTAGGATTGAAAACATCAACCTCTCTAATCTTGAATTCTGCTTCGTACAGGCCTCTGATCACACACAATAAACCAACTACTATGTACTATCATATGACAAATATTATCTCAACCTCTACATATACCTCACCACGTAAGGAATTATGACTTAAAGTAGCTAAGGTTTACAAATCAGAGTATGAAAGAGTATTAATATTAGTTTATTGTTTGTTAATCTCATTGAAACTACAACAAAAGATGCTGGTCTGCTTCTGTGAATGGCAAAACATAGCTGTGCACCCATTTAAAGAGCGGTATGGTTTTCACCACTAGTCTGTCTGCTTAGCGATTAGCTGATTAAATCTGTTGTCACAAGGAAGCAAACTTACCTTTGTAAGGAAGGTGTAAGTCCTCGGTGAATACCACCATCCTGAGAACCTTCCTGTTGCCATTTCTCTGTTGTTCTCTTAAGCAAATGCAGGACACGCAGTGGTTCACAATCTGAATTACAGCAATGTTTTAACCCCCTGAGGACCTAGTGCTTAACAGTATTAAGACACATATGGGGGTTAGGCCTACCGGCTTGGCAGACCCAGCCATGGACAGACTCCAAAGAGAAGAGACATATGGTCCCTCTCAGCCGTGGCAGAGCTGCAAGCAGAACTGTTGGACTGAGGCCTCCTCACCACCTGGCTGTGTGCTGTGAGTACTTCGCTGTCTGAAGGTGTCCTGTCAGCATTGTCATGAGAGAGACCTGCAGGCTGAGTTTGAAAAGGGAGATGCATGATTATGACACTGGTAACAGTTCAGTAATTTCACCACAAACTGTCTGTGAAATCAAGGATTCAATCTGATACATTTCATATCCAATAAATATTAGAAATGAATTGAATAATTACTTAGTACTGGCAAAGCCCGACACAGACACCCCTCAGCACATACACACACACACACACACACACAGACACACAAACACACACACACACACACACACACACGTTTTATGATAACATGTCTTGAAAGTTGATGTGGGCTGTGATTTTGAACCAGAATTGTGAGGCACAGAGGATAATCCTTGCTGCTCTGTGGGGAGTGGAGGTTTCCTGTTGAATGACAGGAAGCTGTAG
The DNA here is from genome assembly GCA_038496675.1 of Rachycentron canadum. Classification (NCBI taxonomy): domain Eukaryota; kingdom Metazoa; phylum Chordata; class Actinopteri; order Carangiformes; family Rachycentridae; genus Rachycentron; species Rachycentron canadum. Next base: position 14,542,696 of record CM076654.1, read on the forward strand.
CTCCCACAGATTACTTATTTCCATTTCAGAGCAGACGATTCACATGTTTTGAAAGGTTTTGGTGATGTGTTCATCACAGTTTCTCTTTTAGGGTGACTTTTGTCATCCCAACCTGGCTTGTTCGGTGCACTGCTTTTTTTTACCTTGCAATATTGATGTTGAACTGCTAATTCTCTATGCTTTGTGTCAGTTCTTATAATGTGGATGGACTAGGGATGGACAATTGCAGGGTTTGTGTATGCATCGTGGTCAGCCTAGTATTTTAGTCACATACACTCTATTTGTCTTACTGGCAACACTTTAAAAGCACAATGCACAACAACCAACTGTTAATCTGGTATACTGCCCAGTTCCTTCTTGTGGGGTGACTGTACTACTGAATGCATCCTCTTAATAGGCCTACGTGGGATTAAATTGAGTTGAATTAAATTAAATTACTGTCTCTCGACGTGTATAAAAATATCCTTATGATCTTAATTAACAAAAAGTTGTTAAGATCAAAGGGATGTATTGGTTATTACACCTGACTTATTACCCACATGCGCACAACAATAAATAAACTAATAAACAATAATTTAGACCGGAGTTTAAGATACAGACAGATGATAGGGACATAACTCCATTCTCTACCAATTCTGTATAATGTTTTCCTTTTGTTGCAGACAAAGGTAATATGCTACTGTTGATAGTGGTTAGATTAAAGTCAGAACTACTGCCTCAAACCTTTCTTTGGATCCCCTTTTGTAAATTTCACTTTCCTTTCAGCAAAAGAAATGCACCTAGGCTTGTGGGCTGAAATGGGATTCAGCTCACATTCTTCTCTCATAGCCTGTTCAATCTGTTCCAGGACAATAATCACAATCCATTTGACTTTCTTCCCCCTGGTATTTTAGCTCAGGTATGTTAGACTATTCAGGACCTTGCCATGATAGACAGAGCAGAAATTAGGAAATAATGTTCTGTGCTCATACGGGTTGACTTTGTCAAGGAACTTCTTATTTTTCTTACAGTATTTTTAATTTTTATGTTGCATTTTACATTTGACAGCTTTAAAAACAATGGTATTAAATCCTAATATTATTTTGTAGATGTATCATTTGCATTCCTATTGTAAAACAGCAGATTATAAACTTGGTGTAAAATTGTTTCTGCTTTTGATTGATTTTTAGTCAGACATACTTTCAGACAGTCATAACTCCTGAAGACAACAACTAATGTAGTGTCATCAATCGTAATATTATCAACATTAAAATGTGGCAATGATGACCTCTCACCGAACACAATGTCACCAGAACTCATCTTGGAGTTATTCATAGCTGCCTGCTGTTTTCAAATTAGTTTTCATTACATTTTGATGGACCAGGACTTCCCCCTTGGGCCTCTCTAATCCATCACATCTCTCTATCAGTGACACCAGTGTCCTTTTGTTTTTGTTTTTTTTTTTTCAGAATACTTGGGTACTGAAATCGCTAGGACTTGTGAACACATGGCTTCACAGATCACTCTCAGATAATATCAACAACCAGGTGAGAGATGACAAGGCAGCACTTCCATTATTATGTAACATATCCATGCAGTATGGCACCTGGTGAGTCCAACATAAAGTGGTCAGCCACATGAATGCGGATGAGTAGTGGAGGCTGAGAGCAAAGATGGAGACTAAATCAGTTAGCCTGTGCCTCTATCTCTAAAAGGCACCAACAATTACCATGAGTGTCCACATCTGTTTGCTATAATCTGGATGAAGATAAGCAGCAGATAGTTCTTCCAGTCTACCTCCACCTCTCTGTTCATTTCTTAAGGAATGCTGGCACTGAAAGCATTACACCCATTTTAGATCTCAGGGGAACAGGATACATATGAAAAGAAGAAGTTTAGAGTCATTCTACAATTGTTCTACAATGTACTGTAGATATCTATTTGGGGACATGCAGTATTTGTGTAATACTGCCTAATGTCCATGCAACATAATTCCAGTTGTGTCCTATTTACATACATTAGAACCCCAAATACACATATATCTTAATTTGTATATTATATTTAATATATATGTGGAATATAAGCATGCATTTATATATAAGTTGTACATATCACAACACATAGACTTTAGGATTATATGGGATTGCAACACTGTCACTTTCTCTACTACAGTACCTACAACCAATATTATCTTACATTTACTGCATGTGGCATGGGAATTTGTTACTTTGACAGCTATTCTGTGTACATGTCAGTATCCAACCCGCCTGCTCTGGAAAATATGTAAATTTCCTCTATTTTCTTTGAAATAAAAAGACACTGAAATTTATGAGCTTCTTTCTTGCTTGTGTGCATGTTGATGTGACAAAGAGCAGAGAATAAGTCTTACAAGAGAACAAGGAGAGAATGTGTCGGCATGCGCAGTGGATCATGTGTCTGTGTGTGTGTGTGTGTGTGTGTGTGGGTCATTCTACTGTCCTGTACATTAAGCTAAGTGCTTCTCAGCTCTCCAGCAGTAGTAAATGGAGTCTTATGGCTTGAGGGAGGTTTGTCTACCGACTTTGAATCAATGGCAGAGAGTGTCCCAAGCCTCAGGTCACTGCTTCTGTGAATCATCAAATTCAGAGGAAAAAGATAGATGCTTTTTTTTGTTGTTGTTTATGACTTTGTGTGTGGCCTTGCACGCTTTTGTGTTGTATGTGTATTTGTGCACACTGTACGCATCATTTACGATCTTGTTTCTGTGTCTTTTGTGATGAGCATGATGCATGACCAGTGTCAGAGCCATGAGTTGGTGTTTAAACTCAGTAAGAAAATGCACAACTATGAACTGTATTTTCTACATTAAGATGTTTTGGAGCAATTGAGATTCCATTTCTCTAAAAGTGAGAATTAGGATTTGGATGGACAGGATGTGATACATGAAAGAGCTCGGTCATACTAATTTCTGCTGAGGACTGGGTCTCACTGGTAATGCTGGTATAGTTTGCAGGCTTTAACAATGTGAATACTGAAAGGCTGAATGTCCCTGTGCTTGCATCAGTCAGTCATCTCCCTTTTTCCCCCTCCCTCCCTGTCTACAGGAATCACTCGCAGGTTTCAGAGGCGTTATGAGCTGACATAGCAGGCACACAGGCAGTCACTGTCTCACACTTCATCTAAAGAGCCTACTTATCTCAAAGAGCCTGTGCTAGGTTATGCAATTATTGTAACAGGATTGTATAATGTTTGTGTGGTGTTCATCAATAGTATTACTCCCTCTGTGGTCATCATTTACAAGCAAATGAGGAATGAATATGTTTTATTTTGCTGAAATTACATGTGAGAATCAATGGTTTTATTTTCTGCACAGCTCAGTGGAGTGTAAATGAGGGTAAAACATTCTGAGTAAAAAATTATTTGTTAAACATAGTATCTGAACCATAAACATGAACCCTAAGCCATACCTTGACAAAAATAAAAATATTAAATAAAAACATAATCTATAGACAATGGTGCAGCTATATATGTAGTTCTTTATTGTATAAAATAAGAATAATTAATGTAATATAAACACGGTTTAATGAATTCGAAATGATCACCAGATGTAGTGTACTGGTTGATTTTTTTTACCAGCATATTCACCTGTGATCTGGCATGATGCAGGGTGTATGCTCAAGTGTAAAAATCTTCTTCTCTCATCTTTTCATCAAATGTGTTTAAGACAGAGTGAGATTCAGTCACTCAGATTCACTGAACCAAAGTTACATTTACAACAGGACTATTACTGAATGTCTCTATGATCAGGACCAACAAGCATCGGGGGTCCTAGCAGATGATCAGGTGTGTGTCATAATGTGTATCATCACATAAAATCATAATTTTGCATCAGCAAGGCCACTCTCAAAAGGAAATCAACAAACAAACTGGATACTCAAGTTGTGGTATTCAAGCTGTTCTAAAGAAATTTGAAGAATTGGGGGGATGAAGGACAAAAAAAGGACTGGAAGGCCAAGAAAACTTTCAAAATCTAATAAAAAATTTCTCAGAGTTTTTTCCTTGAGAGACTGGAAGAACTCCAGCAAGGACCTGGCTCAGCATCTGGCAGCTTCATCAGGATGAAGCCAAGTCGACCCTTCAACAGTCCGAAGAGACTTGATCAGGAACGGTCTTTGTGGAACGGCAGCAGCCAAGAAACCACTTTTTCAGAAGGGGAACAGGGTGAAAAAGCTAAGATATGCTAAAGCTCACAAAGACTGGAAAGGATCATTGGAAAATAGTATTATGAAGTGAGGAATCAAAGTTTTTTTGGTCCAATTGTCAACAATATGTGAGAAGAAGAGTTGGAGAGAGATGGAAGAATGATGCTTGTGGCCTTCAGTAAAACGTGGTGGAAGGTCTGTCCTGGTTTGGGGCAGTGGTGTTGGAGAATTAATGAGATCATGATGATGAAAAGTACAGACAGGTTTTAATTCATCATGCCATTCTGCTTGCCTTCTGGAAAGTGCCTGATTGGGAATGGTTTTATTTTTCAGCATGATAACGATCACAAACACACTGTTAATGCAGTGAAATCACATTTAGAGAGAAAAACAGCTGATAAAATACTGTGTCATGGACTGGCCTCCACAGAGTCCAGACCTGAATATTATAGAGGCGGTATGGGATCACCTGGACAGAGCAAGAAATAAAAGAGCCTAAATCTAAAGAAGAGCTGAAAGAACCTGGTATAATATACCAGAAGGACTCCTCAAAAGAGTTCAAGATGAGTTAAGGTTGCACTTAATAATGACTTTTTCTTGTAGAAGCCATTTTGTTCTGAAAATTGTGTTTTTTTGTGTACATATTTCCTGTATTTTCATGTATCTTAATAAAGAGACTGAAAAATAAATATTTATGGTCATTACAACTTTGCTAAAACAGCAAAGCAAGTGGTGGTGAAAGACTTTTGCACAGCACTGTATATTTTGTAACATATGGTATTGTTTCTGTCTGTGGTTTGGGGTTCACCTTTATGGCTTAAATGTACCCTGCTTTCATTTATAGTCCATTAACTTAATTTGGTTCCCTACTAAGGTCTGTTTTTCTTACTATTCTATAAGTGGATCTAACAGGAAGTCAAATGGAAGCAGTTAATAAAGAGCAGTAGTGCTTAAAGTCAGTAAGAGGACAATCTCAAGGTTTTTGTTCTAGTGCCATGAAACACTAGATTATGAATGTTAGCTGAGTGCTTATTTGTGTCTATATTTATATTGATTCTGGCAGTATCTCAAGTTTTAAAGTCCTTGGGAGAACTCGGAGTCTCATGCAACAAACATCGTGATGTAATTTTTTCAAAAGGCTTTTGATCATTTTTCTTATAATGGACTTGTTATCTCTTACTGTATAGCATGTGGTTTCTGCTTCTCGTATAAACACCATTTACCCCTCACTTTTTTTATATTCATGGTCATGAACATTTATTTCTCAAATAACTTTGCATCAAAATTTCTACTAAAAAAAAAAAAAAAAAATATATATATATATATATATATATATATATATCTGCGTGGCGCAAACCCGGCGCACAGGGAAGGTTCAGCACCACGGACAGAGCCGGGGGCGGGGGGCTCCCAGGCCGCGGAGCCCCTGGGAGCTGTGAAGAACGGACACCTGAACTCACCGAAGCGCAAAAAAAAAAAAAAAAAAAAAAAGACGAATCATTTGCGCTTCCCAGAATCCCAGATGTTGGCCAAGAACCAAAACGGTGCAACTCACCTGCGAAAAAAAAAAAACTGTCAAAAACTTTCGGATTAGTTTTTGCTCTCTTGCAGCAAAAGAGAGCAAAACTAGCAATCGTTGTTCACGTTCATACGAAACAGAGGTCTGCACTAAAGTGAATGGGGACTCTCCGGCTCTTCTTGCCTGTTTAACATTCATTGCGTTGCAGGGCTTCACGTCATTCAGTCACATAACGAGATTGTTCCATCAGACGGAATTATCCGCATCACTCAATGAAATACAATTATTGATTGAACCCCCACACACCCCTCCCCACAGTCACACACACCCACACACACACACATACATACACACCCCGCGTCCCTTCCTTCCTCCCTCCCTCCCTCCCTGGCTCCCTCCCTCCCATCACCATCTCTCTCTTTCCCTCTCTCCTTTCCTGAAGTGCTGCAGCGAGAGGACCGCATCGGGGGGGGGAAAGAAAAAAAAGGCATTGTCGCGCGCTGGCAAATTACCTCTGATCCTATTCTACAACAGCAAAGCCCACAAGATTTTTTTTCCCCATAGTCTTGTGCAATGGGTAACTATCAGCTCAGTCCGCTCCTGTCGCCATAAATGACGGTAAGTGATGACTTTTTCTTCTCTCTCTCCCCCCTCTCAAAAGATGCTGACTGTGTGACACTTCCGAGTTACAAAAAGCCTGTGTTTTCTGTTTCACTCCACCGTATACGGCTGTATAAGCGCTTACAAGTCACGTTGTTAAGTTACTTGCAGCTTTTCTTTGATATCTCCCACTAACATCGAGCCTGAGAAGCAGGACTGTCTCATTATTTATTCATAAGTTTGTGTATCGTTTGTTGAAAGTTAGGATTGTTTCTGGGCATGCCCCCCCCTTTGGTACATATGCCTATTTGAAAAGTAGAGAGAAACCTCCTTACTCAGCTGAAAGTGGGCTAAAAGCATAAGAATTCAGGACTAGGCAGTTTCAGTTTCATACCTTTTTATTTGAGGAATTCATTCATTCTTAAGGGAGGATTCATTGTGTGCTGTACACCTTGGTGTAAAATATCTCATATCATTTGCTCACTTGGATGTGGGCTGTAAGCTGTAGATAGGTACGTGCAGCTCATAGTTTAGCCATCTTTTACTCAACAGCGTGTTTTTAGTGAAACACTTGTCCTTGGCATGAGCAGAGTTTTTGGGTTGTTGGCTGCAGACTGTGCAATGGTGTAGTGCAATCCAGCCACCTACCCTGGGGCAGTTAAAGCACTCTGCGCTGCCGCCAAAAAGAGGAAAGGATGCAGGAGCAGGCAACTGACTCATCCGTGAACCGCACCTCAAGAGGCAGTTAGCGATTGACAGGCACACAGCCGGTGAACTGGAAATCTGTGGCAAAGTGCTTTGTTTGCAATGCGAAGGCTGCTGTAGTAGCCCTGCTGGGTGAACACTGAAGGCCTCCATCAGTGAATAAGTGTTAGATGAGGTAAAGTGATGGCAGGTTGCAGAATTCATTCCTTTTGGCCCCACTTACTATTGATTTCAAGTTGATGTAGATTTTCTTTCTGCCATGGTAAACAAGAATCTCATTGGGATTCAGAACGTCCCTTCTCTGCATTCAATAACAGCTCCCTCTTCAGCAGCCACACTGACCTGTAATTTTGTTAGTTTTCCTAAAGTGATGCAGCATCACACACACTATTTTAAGAGGTAAACATTTTCTATGCCAGTGTTTCATAGATGAATGAAAGGAAGGACTCAGTAGAAAGAAAGCTTTACCAGTAATGATGTAGCGGAGAGTAGAGACAGCATCTTGTTGACATTCCCAAATGGGGAAATAGCAAATTAATAGATTAGTCATTATTTTAGGGACAACTGAATACCAACAGTTTATATGAGATTTAAATTCTGTGTTGGCCAGAACGACAGGAAATGAGGGTGAGGATGTCCTGGTGTGTTTTTGTTCCCTGTCAATTTTACAACCTATGTGAATTTTAAGCACACACATGCGCAAACTGTCTGCATCACATGAGACAGTTGGACAAAAAGAACAATTAAATAGTGGTAGTTGCCTAATCAGTGTTATTACATTATTCTAACACAAAAGGTCTGCAGCAGACAGTGGTGGTGCCACAATGTTTCAGAAACACTATTAAATCAGTAGTGAGATCTGACTAGGCAGAAAGTCCATATATCTTTACCAAGACGATCAAATAGAGATCAGCCTGACGCAAAAAGTAAAAAACAAATAACTCCCCTTCAGGGTGGGGTAGGAAGTGTTTTTTTTTTTTTTCTAATATCTAAAACTCCAAAATATGTTTGACTTTCTGTACAAATGCAACAATTTATGTTGTTGTCCAAGTGGGGAGATTCACAATATGAATATAAACAGAGGGAAATTCCTTTTTCCTCAGCTAACCTTGGCAAAGGAGTGAGTGTAGGCAATACTAATATTAACAATGTTAGCTCATCATGGAAGGAAAGGCAGATATCAACCCGCTCCAGTAGATTCGTTACGCACAGATATATTATGCATGTATTTATATGATGTAATATTAGCATGTCTTGCCATCAGCTGTGAAGTTTTATCTCCTCTGATGGATCTCTGGAGGGGAGATGTGAGGCTTACATGCTTTGAACGATGTCATCTGCGTAGGGACATGATTCTCTTTATACTTTACTCCACTGTTAAACTATTGTTTTATTCTATTCCCGGTCTGTTCAGCAACCATTTCCTTCCTCTCCCTTTAAGGTCTTTTTCCGGCTATCACTTATTCTGTTATTAATACTGCACCTGTAAACCCCTGCCCCCTCCACTCAGTCAGTAATGGCATCAGTGTTTGATGAAATCTCCTAACGGAAGACGTCCCAGGCTGGTTGGGCCTCTGTCTTCCAGATGAGGTCAGAGCACTCCGTTTTGATGGGATTACATGCAGCTCTGCCCACTTAGAGATTGGACCTGCTCTTTCTGATGCTAATAGAAGAAACCAGCTGTCAAGCCACTTTGCTTGTGTGTGTCTTTAAAAGGGCAGGACAGTGAGAATTCAAATCAGACTAAAGCTTTTTGTCATTCCTACAGTGCAAAAGACACAAACTGTTAAACTTGTTCAATGTGTAAATAAGCCACAATGGTAGAAAACAGCTAAATCTGCAAAGGGTGCTTTTATTATTAACATTTATTACACTACGAGAATAATTGCGGTGTGTAAAAAAGCAAGGGGCACTGCCGCCTTAATTGTTTTGCATCATTACATATTTGTACTGTGAAAGAGCCAATGTCTGGACCACTGGACTGCACTTAGCCAAAAAAAAAAAAAAAAGCACTATTGATTTTCTTTGAAGTTCCCATGTAAAATATTTGTCTCCTCCAGCAGTTGTGAATTAAACAACCAGAAATTCTAGGACCAGAATTGATTTTTGTGCTCTTACTCTAACAACCTGAACCAGCCTGTTTGGTGACTGCTGGACAACACCAGCACTGACATCAATCCTTTTGATGACGCATGTTGCTTGCAGGAAACCCTGCTGCTGTGCAGATAAATGCTTAGTCTCTTATGATTAAGGCTGCTTATTACTATTATAGATAAATAGATAAATAGATGCTTTTATTTATCCCTGGAGGGAAATTAACTTAGTTTCCCTCTGGTTGGTATTAAGTTGTCCCTAAAAATTATATATTTTTTATGTCAAAATGTTAACTACCAGCTTCAACACTGTGTCACTTGAGCCATGGGAGTGTTAAACTGGACAGTTAGTTAAGCACACGCACTCTGGATATTAATATGGATTTTTTTTTTTTTAACTTTTGGATATACGAGCAAAACTCCTGTAACTCTGTCTTCATCTGTCTTTATAATCATGCAAGAGGAGATTTGGGGCCAAGTGGTAGCCGACCTGGTGTTTTTTTCAGTATTTTAAAGAGGTTGAAGGAAAGCAGGGCCACTATCCATCATGCAGACAGAGGTTATTGCCAGAGCAAGACCTATTTTCAGTCATCCTCACATGGTTCATAGCAAGGGTATACACACTATATTAGCTCTATTTATACTAATTAAAGAGCACAGCTATACCCTGGGTTCAACGTAGATGAAGCTTCTTTATGTTCCAGTGCTTTTCTTCATCAACTATTTGCTTTGTTATTAATAATCAGAGTTAAGAGTGTTTGGTTACCTTGAAGGGACTTAATAAGGGTGTGAGCAAAACATAAGTAATGAGATAAAGAATGTGGGTATAATAGAAAACCAGGACTTAGTAGAGACGTATGAATTATTGGATTTACAACTAGGAATGTGTTGACTGATCTTGAGGCCTGGGTAAAGACAATAAGTTGGGAAAAGAACATTTTCAGGCATCAGTGGAAACAGTTGATACTAAAAGGTCAGCCTTAAAGTGAAGCAAGAAATAAAGAAAATTTAGGTTAGAGACAGCAAAAAAAAAAAAAAAAGAAAGAAAAGAAAAAAAAGAAGTGTTGGTTATCCAGTTTGATTGCGATTGCACTCATTGCTCGGTGTGTCTGCACTGTCGGGGTCTCGTCAGCTGTGGTCAGGTGAGGTCAGTCCTCTGTGTGCTTGGGTGTCTTCTGAGCCTCATCACCACTGACAGCAGGCCTCAACATACACTCCATTGATTCTCTGACAGGCGGCCTCCACCAGAACGCATCCTCTTTTGCCGGTTGTGTGTATGTGTGTCTGCTCGTTGTAAGTTAAAAAAAATGTGTGCGATAGCCAACATGACCTGATCCCAAAAACGATGGCATTTATTCAGTGACACCACTAAACTCTGACATGCTCCTGGCAGGATGTTTGTCAGCTGAGGAATTCAAAAATAGTTTTCTTTAAATATATAATGTGTACCTCACCAAAGGACCAGGGAATGGTTGCTTTTGAACAAAGGAAACAACAGATTGCTGAAAAAGCTGTTGTTATGAATCATCCTGGGGAATTTCTGAGTCACCACCCAGGTCAGTGGAGGTATTACAAAATTATCGGCCCATGTGTAAAGGAGTGTGATCATGACCACAGAAGTCGTCCAATGAGCCAAAAGGGATTAGCGGAGTCACCTTGAATTAGCAGTGTCATTTTATCCAGTAAAATGGCATTATGGGAGCTGGAGCTGGCCCGGTGATTTGTGTCCTCCTGACAAGGCTTCAGTGTTCATTAGAGGCCGTGGTGAGTAGTTCCAAGACACATGGGAACCACACACACTTGACAGCTCTGACCACACGCACATGCACTGGACAGCTCTGACCATCCCTCACCTACTCCTAAGTATGTACTTCATCTTATATGTTTCATATGATGTGAGAAATTGAGGATTTTGTCATTTTACTAATTTAATTTCATTTTGTATTTGTGAAAGAATGGTTGTGAATCTGTGCTATGACACATTATTGAACAAGCTGGCTGGAGTGAACCTGTGGAGGCAATTTGATGATGAACTGTGGATCACAGTTTGAGCACTCACATGAAATCATGTTACATCATTCGCAGTGTTGTGCTGGGGGGGTCTCCCTCCCATTAGTGCTGCTAAGATGGGAAAGGGCTTCCCCATCCACGCTGTGCGCATGCACACTCATATGTGCACCGCATGTTTGAGATGAGAGACTGTTTATACATGCTTCTTGCAAGTGTGTGTGACTCATTTTATTTGTCAAAGATACTTGCCCTAGACAAGGTTAGAGGCCTTAGACAATATTGTGTGTCTGTGTGTGTGCATTTATCTCTGTATCCACATGTGACCATTTCTTCTTTTTTCCTTTCTTAACGGATTAAATATGACAGTGCCGTTCTGGTTGGATCGTCACTCCCATTATAATAAACCAGCTCTTTATTGGGGGCAAATTGATTTCGAACAGAGCCTTGTTTATTAGCTTCTGTTCCTCAGAGCTGATCATGAGTCAGCAGATTCGGCATCTCCGTTTAAAATGCTCATCTCTTTAAAACTTTGGCCGACACATGAAATATAGAACAAGAAGAGCGCCCCTGGAAATTGAATGTTCATTTTGAATAAAAACTGAAAGGTATACAGCCAAAGCTTTTCTCCACACATCACTCCAAATGATTAAAAGGCCTGGGAGAATGGTGAGTGAATGATTTAAGAGGGTATGTGCTGTCAGTGCGATGTCACCTGTTAGTCTGGGATAGTTACGAATGTAGAAGAGGAGACATGAGTTATGGGCACTATCTGATGATCATCTCCCTCTCTCTTAAGTTCTCTCTGATCTCTCCCTTGTCCTTCCTCTTACTTACTCTCTACCTTTTTTTTTAAATTTGTCTCTTACCCTTCCCCCATCTCTTTCAGCTTGGCCAATGATTGCCACAGCCATTGTGGGTTATCTCCTGTAGTGACTGCAGACTCAAGAGTTTCCTTCCTTGCTGCATCTTGAGACCCACTGATCTCACCATTCCTGCAATCCTCCCATCAGCTTGCTCCTCTCCCCTATTTCTTCTGCTTCGAAATATCCTTTGAACCCCCCTGAAGACCTACCGGAGGAGCTAGAATGGAGGACACTTATAATAACAGGACTTCTCTGGTTAAGGGGGCCAAGGATATGGTCAAGGAGGCCAAGCGACATGCAACTAAGAAAGTCAACAAGGTGGTGGACCGTGCTACAGATGAGTACTCATCCCACCGCAACTATAGCCGATTCCAGGATGAGGAGGATGGAGATGAGGATTTCTACCAGAACCCCCAGAGACAGGATGGAGAGGGCTACAATGACAATGAAGATGGCTCCAGTGACGCCACGGAGGGCCACGATGATGAGGATGAGATCTATGAGGGCGAGTACCAGGGGATCCCCTCGGCAGGAGATAGAAAGCATAAGGAGGGCCAGGTGGCACTGGGGCAGCCGATGTCAGATGCCACAAGGGACCGTAGGGAGCTGGAGCAGGAGAGACAGGCTGACGAGGAGGAGCTGGCCCAGCAGTACGAGCTGATCATCCAGGAGTGTGGCCACGGGAGGTTCCAGTGGCAGCTGTTCCTGGTGCTTGGGCTAGCACTCATGTCAGATGGGGTGGAGGTGTTCGTGGTGGGCTTTGTGCTACCCAGTGCAGAGACAGACATGTGTGTACCCAACTCCAGCTCGGGATGGCTTGGTAAGGGAGCCTGTGTGTGTTTCAGAGTGAGCGAGTGTGCCATGCATCTACTTATGCTAACAGGAAATTCCTATATTATCCAATATCCTATATTAATTCATTTTTGATTGGTGTTATATTAACTTGGGCCTGGTGACTACTAATTTATAACAGAGGGCCTGTATTACAAATTAGTGATGTGGAGATTGAAAGATTTGTGTTTACCAGGCAGAAATGTAGTTTTCAATGTTTTTGGTGCTGCACCCATGCAAGGTCCTAAAAGTTAGGACTTCTTAACCTCAGCTCCTGAGTTTGGTAAAATCTGTTTCTCACAAGTCCAACCATTTTGTGCAACAGACAGGATGTATGGATGCAGTACCCCTTTAAGTACCTAGATAGATCTAAGATATGATGAAATATGAAAATATGATATGATTTTTAGCACCGTGTTATTTTCAAAGAGACCAAATGATCAGAGGATATTATTTAATCAGTATAATGCATAACTAAGCAGTATGTGCGGCAACACCAGCTAGGAAATATCAGCATATAATTTAACTATTGGTTAATAAAGTATGTTTTTGATTCAGCAGATGGGCTACCTAGTAATATAATTTCTGGTGCTCTGGCCACACTTACAAACTACAAATTACACCTTTACACAAATGTAAAGGTGTATTTGCAATGTATTGTACATACTGAATAGTACACACTGAGAGTATTCAGTACTGTGTGTATTCAGGCTCAACTACATTTTAGTCCACAAATATACTTCATTGTGTTATTTAACCAGTGTAAACATGTCACATATAGAAGTCATGGTTTGAATTAGACAAAAAGGAGGACCACATTACTTCCTGTGGTTTGGTTGTTTGACTGAAAATGTAAAGATTAGTTCTATGTGTTTGTGCTATACGTGTCAGACCTTATTCTACAGTTGTGCTTCACGTGGGTGAGGTGCTTCAGTCCACTGGTCTCCGTGTCAGGATTAAGAAGGTAGCTAGTATTCCCGGTGTGCTCTGTGTGTTGAGCAGGAGTCCCAGCAGGCCCCGTGGCTGCAGGTGTATAATCCATCACTACAGAGCTGTGTACAGGGGCTGACTCACTGTGTCTGTACCAGAGTGGCGAGGGTATTAAATCAGGCACACAGCCTTTAGATACTAACTGCCACAGCCAGACATGACAATACATCAACTGTCCTGCATTGTCTGATGTAAGACTGATACGACAGAGACGGGAGGTTGTCTCAGGAAGTTTGAAAAAATTGGATTACAATGGGTAAATGTTGAAATAAGAAATGTACACACCTGCCAGGTGTAAAATATGTGCTTTAATCATCTTCATCATATTTTTTATTATAGTTACAGTATATACAAGATTGTTTATTTAACCATGTCAGATAACAAAAAGTCAGTCATTATTGCTTTATTGCATCTATATGATGCTAAATTCATAGGTTGCTTAGATTGGAAGAAGAACTGTTATTTAGACATAATGAAACAGTGTGTTATTAGTGTGTGTCTGAGGTCACTGTTAAATCCTCACAAGATGTTGTGGACCATGCGCCTTCATTTTTCTGTCTCTTTCCAAGTATCCATGTAAACTCTTCTCTTCCTCGCTAACCAAGCAAAGTCCCGCAGGCATTCATGCTCTATGCTCTGCTTCTCCTTGTTCGTGACTCCATCCCTCACCCCCTATCCCTCCCTCTCACCCTCCATTCTGTGTGCTCTCTCTTTTCTTCTCCCGTCCTCCCCCATTCTCCTCTCCTTTCTCCTACTGATTGCCCTGAGGCTCCTCCCTGTTGAGGTGAACATGATTGGTGTTTTTTGTGTGTGTGTGTGTGTGTGTGTGTGTGTGTGTGTGTGTGTGTGTGTGCGTGCGGGTGTGCATGTCTGAGCATAGCCTACATGATTACGATGACCTTGCTTCTATCCATTTGGAGTTTTCCAGAGTAATTACACTTAACTACGGCCAACAAAATGAGGTGAGTGGATGTTTTACAGGTGCCATGGCAATATTTTATTGCCTTGAATAAACCACAGCCAGTTAAACCTGTGAATGTTTTTGATTTGGGTGGTCTCATTTTTCACATGTTTTTTATATAACCTTTATTTAACTGAGCAGAACCTGGTTCTTATTTTGCGATGACAGCCTTACAATAAATTGTCCTCTTCATGGTGGTCTGGTGGTGGCGATAGCCTTCAGAAGGCAGAGGGGCTAGAGTTTTAACAGTTGTACCTGCAGCTTGGCTGTATGTTCAATTTACCACAGTTGGCAGAATGAGTGATAAATGAGGGGTCACGTCCTTGCTACTGCTCCACCAGTGACTCCTACTGGCTGGTTGTTGCTGCATGAAATATTTTTTTTTATACCTGTTTCGCACCTTCATCCAGGTTACAGTCAACCTTCTCTTGTAACCTATTTCTTACTCATCAAGTACCATCAGCCTATATATTGATCTCCTTGCTTGCTCATATGTAGTACTGTCTCCTCTCTAGCTCCATCCCGACATTAGTCACTACTTCACTGATGCTCCAGTGATGTCCCCCACTTGTTGCTTTGGATAAAAGTGCCAGCCAAATTAACAAATGTAAACCTATCTTCCAAAATAAGGAACCAGGTCACTATGGTGCAATGGCAACACAATTTCTTGCTTAATCAGATTCCAAGTTTCTTGTGTGTTAATGTAAACATAGAGTGTGTTTCAGAGGAGGTAAATGTATGTTGATTTAGCCAATGATGGAGTGAGCAGTAAAGTTGAAGAGGCCACTCTAGAGGATAGCAGGTGGAAAATAGTAGTTTCAAAAAACTAGATATTGTTTATTTTATTGTAAATTTCTCTTCATAGTCTGAAAACATTTGAATTACAGGATTCAGAAAGAGCCATTCGGTGTTTGGTCAGTTTCACCTGAGCTGGATTCCCATCATAGCTGCATTGTGCAGCTTCATTTATGATATAAAAGGCAGAGGCAGATGCAAACTGCATAGATTGAGCTGAGTTTAATGGGACGGGATGGATGACTTAAATGCTGATTAGATTACTGAATTCAATTTGGTCCCACCGGTATCCAAATTTTACAGGAATCTTTAACGCAATATGGGAAGGACGGACGGAGAGTTGGGATTATAGGAGGTGGTGACATAATGTAAACACTTTAAATAGGAGTGGATGGTGTGGGAAGGAAGCAGGAGGGAAAACGCATACTGTGAAATGCAATATGTGTGATGAACAGGGAAGAGGTGAGGAGGAGGGACAGCTTTGAAGCAGAAAGATTGCCAAGTTAGAGAGGAGTAATGGGGAGAGATGTGTGGGTGGATGGGATCAGAGAGGTGGAAGATTGGTGGTATTCAGTACACCAACACTGTGAGGGAGAGGCTTAGCTATCATCTCAGACACAACAGACAATGGGAACGCATCGCCCTATCATTACTTATTTGTTCTCTTAGGCTGTCTTTTCCCTGCTGAAACTCCCCTCATTTCCCTCTCCGAGTCTCTCAACTTGTCTCTCTTCGTTTTCATTAAACAGCCACCTCTTCCTCTCTAACGTCGATACTTCACCTTCCTTTCTTGTTTCCGCTCTACTTTCTCCTCTTCTTTTCATCCTCACTTCCCTATCTTCTCATCTCTCATACCTTTTTCCTTCTTTGTGTCCATCTCTACATTACTTCTCCCTCTTTGTCTCCTTTCTTTTCCTATCATTACCCCGTCTTTCTCCCTGCCTGTTTGAGCCAGCTGGCAGGCTATGTGGGGCTGCGTGGTCCAGGGGCAGCTGAGCGTGGCTAAACTGCAGTAAGATCGCAGCGTCACTGCAGAGATTACGCTACTTGAGTAGTGCAGCTCCACATTGTGTGGGAGAGAAAGAAGGGTGAGTGTGTGACGGGACTTGTGTGTGCACATTTGCACGATCTCGCATATGGACCAAACCTGCTGCCACCAGCAACATCAACCATAAGCAAACCATGTCTAACTGCTCGCTCTTATCAGGGGTTCATAGCATCACTATATTTCATGCGAATTATCCAGTCTTGGATAATGTGATGAAGGTTGGATCATTACTAATGCTGAGTGAGTCATTTTAAACCCTGCACTCTCAGCCCTACAATAGGTAACTTTCATATAGATTTCATTGAAATCCTGCCCCCACTGATATGACTTAAATATGACAAAAAGCTTCAATCCCTTTTTCTGCGGAGGTGGCAGAGGATGGAGGCATGAATCTGATCAAACTGACACGATGTAGTACAATAGTGATTACACGCTGCTCAGTGTAAAGGAGCTGATGACAGTGGAGTGAAGAGGAAACTAAGGCAAATAAAAGAGAGGGAAGCACGATGGAGGACAGGGAGAGGAAGAAGAGAGGAGAAAAGGGAGGAAGGGAAAATGAAAAGTGTGCTAAGAAATTGGAAAGCAATAGGAGAGGTGGCAAGCTGAAAGAAAGAGAAATGGCAGAAAGGTTGGGAAGAAAGGTGAGGGAGAAGGAGAGGAGATAAAATGTGTAACAATGAAGAGCCTGGGAGAAACGTAGAAAAGGAGAAGAACGTTTTCAAGCACAGAGGTAGGCTTCTACGGTGTAGATGTTATGCGCACCAGCCATGCCGTTGATGGTATGATAGTATCATCACTGTGAATAAAACAGGACGGGTGGATTTTTTTTTTTTTTTTTGCGCAACGCTGAAACAGTTTGCACAGCTAAGAGCGAGGAGCATCAAAGCATGAAATCAGAGAAGAGGTCGTGATGCAGCTCAGCGCTCCCACGGCTCTCAGGGGGCTCCTCAGGATGTGACAGGACAGAAAACACTGCACCAGGGCCTTCCCCTTCCTCCGCTCCTCACTCTCTTTCTCTTACCCGATCCAGCAATTACTGAACTCTCCTCCCTCATTACCTTTCTCTCCCTTTTGTCACACTCAAACCCTTCATCGCTTTTGCTCTTTCTTCTGCTGCTCACATATTTCATCTGCTTGCATATGCGCTTTCTCTTGCATAAATCTTCATTTTTTTATCTTCCCTCCTTCATCCTAAGTTCCTCAGTGGCCAGTTCAGTATCACTAGAGAAGATTATATGTATTTGAAATATTTTAATCTATGAATTAAATTTACTCTTTGGTCTTGTGTGTGTCTTTGTGTGTGTGTGCAGCTGTTATGCTCCATACCTCAGCCTAAAACTCCTGTTTGCCCGTGACTTTGCTGAATATTTACCATTCCTGGAGATGTGTTTTGACATCTCAACAGAGTGTCATGGGGCAAAACCTTTTGCTTCTGCCTGAGAGGTCTCCTGACACACTGTCATTTTCTGATGGTGCTCAGGGTCTATATGGGTCATCAAGTCTAAATGCAGATGTATTTCACACTCTTACAACAATACATTTATCAGCTGGCATTTGCTCAAGGATTTTTGCTACTAACACGGACTAATTGATGTAAATCTCTCCTGTGCATGAAACCAAGCTTTTACACATCACTCTGCACTTTCAGAGGCAAATTTCAGTCTTAAAATTAGAGCTGAACTGACGTCTATTGATTATACCCCACTTCTTAGTTTGCAGGGCTGAGAAAGGATAGCTCCACTAAATCAATGACAGGGCAGTAGTAGGTGAAAGACCTCAGTGAAGGTTTCATTAATTAAAATACTCTGGCTGAAGCCCTCGTGGTCCAGCCTTATTATTGTCATCGTGGTCAGTATTGACAGAATGACTGTCTCCTCAGCATCACTCTAATGAAATGTTAAAACATTTCCTGGGTGATATATGTTTTTAAGGGGATTAGTAAACAAAACTGGCCTATGACGCCCATCAGAAAAACACTACCACCCCAGTTAGGCAAAAGAGGAGGGAGGAAGACCTTTAAAGTCCAAATCCTAACCTCGAAGGTGACAGGAGTTTTATCATTGGTGGATAGTCTGTTACCTTTCAGAAGATAGAAAATCATATAGGCTTCAAATTCCACCCACATGTTACTGTTGCCAAGGATTCTTCATCTGATGTTTCCATTATACATTTTTACATTATTCAGTTTTTCAAGAGCTTTGTATCTTCACAAAAGTATTCAAGGAAAAACATTTCAGTAACACAATGAGCAGATTCATGTGAGGAGCCATTCGTTACTTAGTAAAACATATATATTATGGTCGCTGCTTGGTTTGAGTCCAAACGCTATAGGATGTGTAACTGTATCAACTGAATTGGGAGTGTGACTCATAAACAAATTAGAAATGAGGCAAAGGAGACGAGACGATGCCATTATTCTCATGACACGACAACTTAATGCTACGCAAACTACCTTTTGGTCTCTTGGTGATGAGACAGAGCTCATAATGTTAAGGGATGTCTGTGCTATTTTTGGATTATATTGCACAGTACACTTCTTGCCTCTTCCCTGGTGCAGGCACTGCTGACATCATGCTCCCCGAGATGCCATGCAGGAAGTCGGACAGAACATCAATAAATTCATTACGTAATTCACTGTCCTGTGAGGGATGTACTCATTAGTCAAAGTTTTATTGCTTTTTTTCCTGCATTAAAATAGCAGGAATCAGAATAGCAGGAGGCTCTTTCTTTCTCCCTTTTAAGCAATATCTCTGACAATTTAATAAATAAATAAAAAGAAAAGAAAAAACTGTTTATTGTTTGTAGGAAAAGTTAAGTGGAGAAACAAAATGAAAAGGCCTCTGGATGTTTGGATGCATGACATTTAAATGAGAGGCCAGTGGGTGTTTGCCTGTGCACTGTGTTTCTGGCCTCTCCTTAATGAAGCAAATGTGAACTGTGCGTAGACTGAAGATTTCCTTTAAATTTAGAGTTGAATTTATGGTACCTTCAGGCGAGTATCTAGATTGCTGCCAAATGTGACAGATAGCTGGGTTCTGGCCCCTGAAGCGAGAGAGTCAAACAGAGAAGTGACCTGACTGCAGACATTACAGGAAGGAAACACATCATGCTATTAAGATTATTGTAATGGGATGAAAAAAGTGTCCCTATGGCTGAGTCATATCACACCATGTATGACTGTGACTTCAACATTCTCCTCCTTCTGTGTGGACTTGAATGAATACAAATATCCTCTCCATAGTCTGTGTTTATGTGCCTCGATATGTCTGTATTATCTGTTGTCTGTCCGTAATTTCAGTGTTTTTGTCTTGAACAGAAATGTCCAAAAAGAAATTTCCCGTACCTTCACATACCAGACACTGTATGTGCATGAAGACTGCCAGCCACACAATACCAGATAGGATGGAGACTAAAGCAGTGACAACAGGCTCCTGTCTTCAGAGCAGATTCATGATGATCACTGGGAGAAATCAATGCTGTTTTGTTGGTGCATTGATCCCATTTGTGATGAGAGAGATTCGAAGAGCACAGAGGGCCATTTTGTAAAGTCACCCTGTATTACTGTTCACATTTGTCTCCTTATTGATCAGAGCCTGTTTTCAGTCCTTTACACACTGTATTTACTCACCAATGATAGAGTGTGTTACCAGGGTTGAGGATTTTCCAACTGGATTTCAGGTCATTGTCATCAGTCAATTTTTAGGATCTAGCAGGAATATTGAGGCTATAATTTCAGAAGCAAAGGTCTAATACATAAATTGGGGAATGTTTGTTTTACAAAAAGTATTTTGAGTGATATCAGCACTGGCATCTAGCAGCTATTTAATCTATTTCCCTGCACTATCATCTATAAATGCAGCATATGGAGTTAGTCATTCAACATAACTTCCAATTCACTGATAAACATTCAGCAATAATGGAGGCACAAGCTTAATGTGGCTCCATATTTTAATTTGACACTTTGCCATTTGCCAGCAGAGGCACATTTGGAGGACATGATTTCTTAAAAAGCTTCTTGGCTGAGAGTCAATGTTGGGTGACTTTGACTACTTGGGCTGAGATATTTTTAGAATCTGATTCCACTAAGTTGATATTGATGTAAGAATGAAAATGCAAACCTGTCACGATCATCTGTTCATTATGTCGTAGTTGTTCTTATTAACTTTGAGCAAGGCATAATTGTATTGTATATTATATAATTGTAAACTATATAACTCTCACCTCTCAATGGCACCATTGTAAGCAACTAGCTGGTGAACATAGTGGAGCTTTTTCGTGGCTAATAACCCAGATAATTAACTCAGGAGTGGGTGCAGACCAAAAGTGGAGCTTAAAGTCAGCCAACATATAAGCAAACCTAGTGACCAAAAAAATCAGTTTAGAAGTTTTTTTTTAGAAGTTTAAATGACTAATAGGTAAACAATACTACTACTACTAATAATAATGATTCCTAGAGTAAACAGACTACTAAACTATACACACCATAGATATAATGCTCTGTAAGGCAAGCAAAAATCAGGTCTCCCTCTCCTCCTTCTCTTTCCAGGCAGTGTTGTTTACTTGGGGATGATGGTGGGGGCACTCTTCTGGGGAGGGATGTCTGACAAAGTGGGGCGCAGACAGTGCCTCCTCATTTGCATGTCCACGAATGGCTTCTTCGCCTTCCTGTCATCTTTTGTCCAGGGATACGGCCTCTTCCTCCTTTGCCGTCTCGTCGCAGGCTTTGGGTGAGTGTGATACAGCAGAGGTCATTCTGGGGCCAGCGAGGATGGCAAGCCATCAGTTTAAAAGATCTGTGAAAGCCCAGTCAAATGGTCCTCCTCAAAATCTTCTCTAGCAACACGATTGTAAAACTGTTTGACTGTACACAGTATATGTCCAAAATCAAAGAACGCACCAGAGCTACATCAATAATAACAAAGGTGTTTAAGAAGTAGACACGTCTCTGTTTCTCCTAATTATCACTCCCTTTGTTGACTTTCACTGAATAATCGTCAGAGTTGTTGAAAAAAAAGATGAAAGCAATTTCCTTTAATGATTACTTAAAGCTTGTTTTTCTCTCTCCCTGCTCTACAGAAACTTTCTAGGTCCAGACTCTTTCATCATAGAAGATTTACTATACAGTTATCTGTCAAGGTCCCTTTTCAGTTAAATGAATGTAGCAATAGTAGTAAGAAGTACTAACAATGTCTAAGACGTTATCATCATCATCCCATAAGGAAACTTCTTGCAAGCTTTGAATCTCTTAAAAAAACCAGAGTGTGTGAAAATGAAAACTCTACCAGATGGTGTGTCATCCTGTTGTGACACAGAAAGATGGTGTAGACAGTGATTTATTGTGTCCTCTTCTTTGGCAGTGCAACTGCTCCTTTAAGAGCTAATTTAGTAATTGTGTCTCCATCATTCTCCCCAGAGATCTTCAGAGTAATTAAAAGGGCTTTCCAAATTGCCAATACAACCTGTGCCACTGAAACATGAGGAACTGGCTCTACAGATATTTTTGTTTTACATTTGGGCAAAAAATCTGCTTAGCTGTACTTTTTTTGCTTAGTTCATCTCCTTTTTTATCTGTGCAATGACCTTTCAACTTAAGCCATTTTAATGGAAAACGATTCAAAAAAAGTTCCCAAACTGAGAAATGAATTATTGCAAATCATAAATACAACATCTTCATGTGAGAAATGTAAACCACAAGGATTAATCAGGCTCAGGCTCTGTCCTGCTTTTGGCTCTGCCTGCCTCACTCCCGCTCACTTTCTCATTCTCTCTGGGTCTTGCAGGATAGGAGGCGCTGTCCCCATCGTTTTCTCCTTCTTTGCAGAGGTGTTATCCAGGGAGAAGAGAGGAGAACACCTCAGCTGGTTGTGTATGTTCTGGATGATTGGAGAAATCTATGCATCTGCTATGGCCTGGGCCATCATACCACACTATGGTGAGTTTACTGGTTAGAAAATATTACAACATATTACCATCTGGAAATGGGAGAAAGACTGGGATGGTAAAGAAAAATGCCAATTATATGTTGTAAAAAAAAAAAAAGATTATGTCTCCTGCAAGCCTTATCCGAGTTACGTGTAACACAACTGATGGGATTCTTGGCAATGAGACTTAGACACTAATCTCTTGGTCACAGGTTACAAAACTGTGAGGCTTCTCTGGCCGTTCGTTGAAGTGCCAGTTTTCCCTGCCACGGGAATCAATCACTTAATAGCTTTGAGTGGCTGCAGGCTGGGAGGGGCAGAGGCTAGGAGATCAACGTATGCATGGATACTGCGCAGCAGACACATGCTGAAAGAGTTAGGGGTGATTTATGACAACACTGCGTTAGATATCAGCTGGAGTCATGAAAAGAAACAAAAAGAAGGGAAGGAGCTTTCTCCCCCACCCCCCAGTCTGATGTCCCTGCTTTTTACTGCCTCCCCTCTCCTCCTGTTTTGTACTCTCCCCATCTCTCTACCTAACTCTGTCCTTCCTTTTATTACCTCTCCTCTCTCTCCGTTCTCAGTCTCTGCAGAGTGTTCTTCTTGATCAAGCATAATTAGGTTTTTCTCCTTGCTCTAATGGGACAAAGCTACAGCTAGAGGTGATTTATGGCCAGACCCTGTTTTAGCCAACCTGTGACGTGGGGGAGAGAGTGACACTGTGTGTGCGTGTGTCTCAGTGTGTGTGTGTGTGTGTTGGTTGCTGTAAGTGGCACGGATGATATTTTACTGGGCTGCAGCCACATACAGGTCTTTAAGGGAAATTGAAGGCAATAACATCTGACACTGTAAGAGGTTATTCAAGTTAAGACACACACGCGCACACATAGCGAAAGACACTCAAGAAGACACTCACACACACACACACACACACACACACACACACACACACACACACACATACACACACACACACACACACCAAGTATTGGAGTTTCTGATAAATGGCCTTCATGTTACTGAAGAAGATGCATACACACATGGACAAATGCACAGAGTGCTTCAGAACTGCTTACATGGATGTACAGAAGCAAACTGGTGAGGGATCCGCAAAACCCTCTGAAACCAGAACTAGTCCTCACAAAAAAAAGCTCCTGTCAGATCTGCTGATATCGTACTGAAGGGATGGTAGTGGCCTCACTTTGCTCTTATTCTCTCAGACACTCACTACAACTCTGGCTCTCTTTCTTTGAAAGGAAACTACGTGTCTTGCATACATACTCCAGTGCTCTCCACTGGTTTTTATGTTTTTAGTGCTGCAGTGGCTTCAACCAACAGCAGAGCGATGGGCAAAAATGCCTCCTGCACAGATACCTTTATGTCTTTAAACGAAGACATCAGTGAGGGGTTATTATGCAAGTGCCTCAGTATGGGTGTTTAATACACCATTAGAGCTCTCATTTATCTTCTCCACTTGCTGACTTCTAATGTCTCCCAAAAGCCCCCCTGCTAGATTCACAGCTGGAGTCTTGGAGAAGGTCTGCCTGGTACAGATCCTCATCACACTGATGGGAGAGTTTGAGGGGTTTGCTAGCTGCCAAGCAAGCCCACCAGTAGAGCAGCATCATTAGACACTGCTCAGATCAACTGATGAAAGTTTAAACACCCCCAGTGAACTACACATCATTCTCAATTACTTGTAACTTATCTTCTTGTAATTCATTATTGTTGAACGCCATTGTAGTGTAAAGTCATTTTGGCTTTCTTCCCTGTGATCACCAATTTTCTTTGATGGTAGTGTAGGTCTGACACTCTATCTATCTACAGTCTGTAGGCCTGGGAGTAGTGTAGCACTGCTGACTCAGTCATCCATAGACTTAGTCAATTATGTACATAATCCCTGTAATAAGATTTCCAGTGACATGGGCGAAACACTAACCCTGTGGGGCAGGAAGCCACGCTACATATCTGTAGAAAAGGCAATCACTACCGAACAAGTCCTTCCCTTTCTTTCTCTCTGTTACTCTGTCTCTTTCTGTCTTGTTCGCTCTTCATTTCTCTCTCTCACTGTGAGTCACTCCAGACGTACACACACACACACACACACACACACACACACACACACAGAAAGACAGGGAAATAAATAAAGGGACTCAGAGAAAGCAGGAATACACACAGGCAAGACAAAATTCATTACTCTTGCTGCCCAACAAAAGACAGTGTGAGAGTGAAACAGTCATAGACTTACTTCTAATGTATATTTTCTCTGTTCAGCACAGAAGCTGGACTTTAAACTGGCCAATGAGATGAAATGTATTCTCCTAATCTTGCACATTGTATTGTGATCTGTGCATCAAATATGCTGTTAGAAAAAACAAAGTACATACATGTAAAGTACAGTTTTTGTCTTTTGGATTATTTTCTTTTGCTGTTTTTGCTTTAGTTTCATCTTTTTTTCCCCTGCTTTTTACTGAGAAATTTCCATCTCTCTGGTCTCTATTGGGATGCATTATACCACTGACAGACGCCCACCCTCCTTTGAAAATAGTTGTTTTTAGCAGTTGATATGCATTGCTATCAAAGCCGGATTTTAATATGCTGTGAGATTAATACCAGGCCCCCCCCCCCCCCCCCCCCCACACACACACACACACACACACACACACACACACTCTCTGACTCCTCTCCTACGCCTGTTGATGAATAATGGTGCTATTCCCTTTGGAGCAGCATCTCCATGAGGCACGATCTGTCGAGAGACGTGGGAGGTCACGACTGACACGGCAACCCCTTTTTGTGCTACCTCCCAAAAAATTCTAAAAACTGAAGTCAATGAGAGCACAAATACAGACCTAGCACGTTGTGCATTTATGAGTTCAACCTGGCTCTTCCCGGCAGTACTGTCCACATACTAGTTCCACTTTAGTTACATCACAATCATTCCTGTCTTTTACACATTGCACACAATGAAGTTTTGCATATAAAAAAAACAAAGCATGATATAGTCCCACATTTGGAGAACAAAACATGCTTCTACATATTACATTACAGCATTACTTTCATGTCATGGTCAGGATCAGCTTGCAGTCTGGAGGTTGTACATCTATGGCAGAGAAGGAAAGAACCACGAATAAGGTTGTTTGTGTGTTTGTGCAACCTGGCACCAATTTCAAGCCTTTCATTATTTCTAACTGTGGGATGTTTTCTTGCAAAAAAGTGAATCTGTTCTCTTCACTCTACTCAAATGATTTAAAAAATGCTAAAAGTCACTTTTCAAAGGGAAAAGGAAAATGCATGATGTGTAATTTTGTATGTTTGTTTATGTATTCACTTATGTGCTCATGTGGGTGCTAATATGGAATTATGGCATTATGTTAGTGGTGTCAGTGTAATCTGCATAAAGTAATTCCTGTTATTAATTTCCTTGATTTTTCTCTTTGTGTGTGTGTGTGTGTGTGTGTGTGTGTGTGTGTGTGTGTGTGTGTATTTTTGGGCTTGTGTGCATCTCTCTCCTTTTGTGCAAGTGTCTGTCCTTGTGTGTGTGCGTTACAATGATTAATGAGTCTGCAAGAGTGCCTGTGGGCTGAGATCAGGTGCAACAAGATTTAACTTAGCAGAAAACACTCAATTCCTTTCCTACACATTCAATTAACCCGTCCCTGTGCACTTCTCTCAGCTCCCCCTGCAGAGCCATTCATCTCTGAGCTTCCACTTCACTCTGCTCGGGCCGTGGAGCGCTCGTGTTTAAATGCCATCTTTTATTTTCAGCCTCTTTGTGTTCGCAGTACGAGACTCACACATAACATTTAGAATCAGCCTCTCAGATCAAGTGGCCCAGTCCCTCCTCTGATAAGGATGTACACTGCCACATTATACACTAGTCTAATATTATGTAGGCGGTGCTTCTTCAAAGGATAATTTCAAGACTTATTAAGTAATCATATTTACTTTTATTATGCCCCTGTGAGTTTAAGATTGGCTAAATAGCCACCTGTCGAGTGCATAATTCATCAGTGAATTATACAAAAAGTGCCATAGTATATTAAATGTCAATTAGCAGCACTTGTGAGTGTAAAAAAATCACAGCACTTTGATTTGTGGGTTGAGTGAGAATTTGTGCTTTCAGATTAACATTAAACAACTACAAGAGCTCAAAAGGCACCAAAACATTATTTAAATCCTGAAGTCATGACTATGTGCCAAACACAGATAAGTTATGCAAAAAGAAACCATTTAAAATTACTATGTCTGACATATAGTATATGATGTTTTAGCCAGTGTTTTTGTATCCAACATGTTGTACACTGTTGCTGCAATGTTTGCAGTGGTGGTCGATGGGGATTCAGTAAAGCTGCACAAATCCATATTTTTTGGTCATGATCAAATGATGTAATTTTGATTATGTGTTATGTTGCTTACTTAAAAATAGAGGCTGCCATCAGAAAACTTCAAGGGAATCTCTTTAGGGTAGCAGCTATAAAAAATAACAATGGAGCACATAACCACCATCATTATCATCATCATCATCATCATCATCACCACCAGACTCTGTAGCTCCCTCTCTTTCGTCTTTTTGGTTTCATGGCTGGAAGCTTTACTGCTTTACTGTATTTGGTTCACACATCTCAGCAGCATCGATGTTAGCATGTAGCTGGCGAACACAGTTTAGCATTTAGCATCTTAAGCTGTCGATACTTCCGCAGTAGCTAATGGAGACAAAAGGAGTTTTTTAAAAAAAAACAAAACAGAGTAACTGTTGGACTTTACATTCATCAGGTGGCCAGGAATCGAATTTTGTTTGCCTGTATCAGACGGATGTGTAAATTAGCAACAAGCTACAAGTTCACCACAATAACATTATCCAGTGATAATATGTTAGTGTAGTATTTACAGCTTGTTCCACTGTTCAAAAAAATAAAACATAAAAATATAGTAAATCTTCTTTAAGTGTTACTTTCTCTGCTGATGAAGGGCAATATGGTGAACAACCCCACTTTGTTGCAATGGCATTGTTGCCTGTCAGGTTACATTTGTGGATTATTGGTCTCATATAATCATCAACTCTAAGATTTATTTCAGACATTAATTTTTAATTCTGCCGTGTCATCCATCTTCATCTGACCTGGTTGTCGCTGCTGTGATGTTGCAGGTTGGAGCTTCAGCATGGGCTCGGCCTACCAGTTTCACAGTTGGAGGGTGTTTGTCGTCGTCTGTGCCCTGCCCTGTGTGTGTGCCGTGGTGGCTCTTACCTTCATGCCTGAAAGCCCCAGATTCTACCTTGAGGTAAGCAGATTTCGTTTTGAAGATACTGTCGTATCTTGGAGAATGCTGCGTCACGCTGCTGTGTCATTGTCACCGTCCGTGCTTATCAATCTTACACTGCGCATCACTAGAAAAATACATCAAGCAAATTGAGAGCAGTTGGACATTTTCCAGCAGATCAGACTTAGACTATGTGACTCATCCAAAACAGGCCTTATATGCATCTGTAAAATAGAAGCTGAGAGATCCGTGACAGTAGGTTTGCTGCTGCAGGATAATTAGGCTTTGAAGTAAAGTGAGTCACTGTTGTCGTGACTCTCATCGTTTTGGCCCATCTTGGAAAAATCAAACGTACAAATTTATGTACAGTATACACGATTGCAGCTGTGAGACTGTTGATGTCCCTGAGTAAGCAGGACTGGTGCTGATCCCATGAATTTATCTCTCTTTCTCACCTCACTTTCCCTCCTGTCAGGTGGGGAAGCATGATGAAGCCTGGATGATCCTCAAACAGATCCACGACACCAACATGAGAGCGCGTGGGCAACCGGAGAAAGTCTTCACTGTGAGTGTTTGTTTCTGTCTTGGCTGGGTTTCCTGATGCTTAAGGAAGCAAAGAGGCTTAAATTCTGCCACCACTGGGACAGGTTTTAACGCGTTCACTGTGGCGGATCACATCTGAATTATGAAGGTTCTGAAAGCTGTTTTGTGTCATTCAGGCTTATGTGCTGCGTGAGCTGCTCTTTGGGAAAGCCTCTTAGTCAACACATGTTTCTTGAATCGATCATGTACTGTGGCACACACTGTTCATATTCACCTTTTTGATTCTGATTTGATTTTTCATTTGTATAGTTGTGCTTTCACTCTAGGAAACTAAAGACGGTCACACAGACAGAAGTGAAAAATCACAATGCTGCATTATCACAGTTATGGCAAGAAATGATCATTGTCTGAATTAAAGATTACACTGATTTTACTAAAAATGTTTTTGTTTTTGTACAATTTTGCACAATTCATTTCGCAGGTAAACAGGATCAAGATCCCTAAACAGTTGGATGAACTGGTTGAAATGCAATCAGAGTCTGGCAACCCAGTGTCCAAGGTTTTCTTTAGAATAAAGGCTGAAACACACGGGGTAATTATGTCTTTTTATTCAATTTCACTTGAAGACAATTTTTGCTTGCCATTTTTTTTATATTATGTAAAACTAATTTCTCTCCACTGCCCCAACCCCAGATGTTTCCTGTGGTTACATGAAGTGTAATAAGTCTCTTGTCTCTCTTCAGATCTATATGAATCTTATGAAGTGCTTCAACTATCCTATGCGAGAAAACATGATGCGCCTGGCCATAGTGTGGTTCACGCTCTCATTCGGGTGAGCTTCTTTCTGATGTCGCTTCTGTAGCAGAAAAATCTGACTTCTTTGGTCAGATAATAGCAGTAGGCAGCTGGGCTTGCGACCACATTGCATTTCTGTCATCTTGATCTCTCTGCTGTGCAGAAGTTGCTAGGTCTCGAAATCAATCACAGTCTGTGGATCAATACTGGTCCATTGGTGTCTCAGTGGGAGCAGAGACAGGGGGAAAGGCAGTCAGAGAAAAACAGCCTGAAATAAAACAACAACCACAGGTTTCCCCTGGTGTTGTATAATGTCTGTCTGGCTCTCCACCTGTGTCTGACAAGATATTTAAGATTGTATCTGTAAATATTTTTGTCAAATCTCAAACATTCATTGCCAAATGAATTAATCAGATACTTATATTTCCTGTTATCACTGTATCAATGTGATTGCAGGTATTATGGCCTGTCAGTCTGGTTCCCTGATGTCATCAAACACCTTCAGGCTGACGAGTATGCATCAAAAGTGATGATACACAACAATGAACGCACTGAAGACTTCACCTTCAACTTCACCCTTGAGAACCAGATACACAAAAATGGCCTCTTCATTAATGACCGGTAGGTTGATTTACCAGCAGGATTAGTGGAGGGAAAATCATATGGATCATCATCATTGTTTAGTTAATAACATTATTCACAGAGTACTTGCAATACAACCTGAACATATTTGTACAATACAAACAGGGAGATTTGGGATTGAAAATGACTGCACTGTGTTTAACTTCATACAAGACTGTAACTATTGATAGAAAATAAAGGCTATATGTAACTTTCTTCAGATTCATCAATATGAAGCTGAAGTCTGTTACCTTCATTGACTCCACCTTTCGCAACTGCTACTTTGACGATGTTACATCAGTGGGCTCCTTCTTCCGTAACTGTACTTTCATTGATGCATTCTTCTTCAACACAGGTGAGACACCAGCATCAAAAACTGTCTTGTTTGGACATAAATACTCAGCTAGAATGTTATGTTTTGTAATTTCTGATTCTCAGATTCATCAGGTGAAATTCTGTCATGGTGAATAAGAAAAATAGTCTGCTCAGAGTGACAGACAGCATAGCTCTGACAGGTAATTACCTCTGTTTTTATTGGTGGCAAATTGTTTTTGTTTTTTTTGTTTTTTTGGACAGACATCGATGAATCCAAGTTGATAGATGGTACAGAGGTAGTCAACAGCACATTCACCCACAACAAAACAGGATGCCAGATGACATTTGATGACGACTACAGCGCCTACTGGGTTTACTTTATCAACTTCCTTGGGACCCTGGCTGTTCTGCCCGGGAACATTGTGTCCGCCCTTCTCATGGACAAAATTGGGCGTCTGTCCATGTTGGGTAAGAACAAGGGGCATAAGGGCATGGTATGTGTTTGCGTCTGCACTTGAGTGATTGGTTTCCACACTGACTGTAGGATGCTGAAATGATTCATGCTCTGAATGTGGCATCCATCACTGAGTATGACAGGCAATTTCTATTAGCCCCTATAATTTAGTTGCACATTAGTCAAATGAATGTCACTTGCACTAACTCTTGCTCCTTCACTCTTGCTCCATTTGTGTTTGTTTGTCCATCAGGCGGCTCCATGGTGCTTTCAGGCATCAGCTGTTTCTTCCTGTGGTTTGGCACCAGTGAGTCCATGATGATTTTCATGTTGTGCCTTTACAACGGCCTGAGCATCTCTGCCTGGAACTCCCTGGATGTGGTCACTACCGAGTCATTCCCTACTGTCAGGAGGTGAGCAGTGATGCAGATGAATTTTTAATTGTTTATTTCATTTTTTAGACCTGTTTATGCAGGTGTTCATGTATGTACTCTCTTTGTGTGTCCCCCTCTGTCCCCGATTCTCTCTCTCTCCACAGAGGAACAGGTTTTGGGTTCTGCAATGCCCTGTGTAAGTTGGCCGCGGTCCTGGGGAACCTGATTTTTGGTTCTCTTGTTAGCATCACAAAGGCCATCCCCATCCTCATGGCCTCATCTGTGCTTGTCGGTGGAGGCCTGGTTGGACTCCGGTTGCCTGACACCAGGTCAAATGTCCTCATGTAACACCCGTTAGTGTTCATCGGCTGGGATAAAACCTGGATAAAACCTGGATAAAACCTGGGTGAATCTGAGAGGAAGCCCAGGGATTGTTGGGTAAGGAGTGCAAATTGCTTGGTTATCCCATTTCATAAATGTACCATAAATCTGGATAGCAACCCATCTTTTCATAGTGTGTTTGACTTTTATAATAAAATAAATCTCTTTAGTTTCCATGGAAGTCAACAATAAGCTCACTCATTACGTGAACATGCTGTCAGGAGATTTCACATGACAGAGCTGGGAGTTTGCATAGATTTTGGCACTGAGACTTTGGTGGAGTTTTTCAGTGACTGGTTGCACCTTCCAGCTGCAGCCATAACTTTCTGCAGAAATGCTGCATGGTTAAAGCTTGAGGCTTTTAATATTGATACAGTCTTATTAAGACAAGCCAGATGGGGAGAAAAGTGAAAAACAAGCCATAATGAGCAAAGTCAACCTGCTGTTTGTCAACATAGGGAATAGATGATCAGACAGAGCAGACACACGACACAGCTGTATGACAGCTGGCTTACCCACAGGACCCACATACACATAGCATGTTGTAGACAGTGTTCAGACAGTAAACATAGATATAGTTTCTGTGCAAATACATGTCTTAAAATAGACTGACACTCACGTATACTTTTTTTCCACTCACCACTCACATCATTCTGTACACACAAAACCATATTTTGCTGAACATGACATTTGCGTAGATGTCTGCAACCTTTTCAGAGTTGATTATAGAGCAACACCAAGCCCTTTGCATTACCTACCCAGCCAAGAATCAAAAAGGCCATATTGAAAAACTGTATTTTCTTGTACCAATAATTGTATGGTATGTTGAATCCAATGATGTTCATTTAATTTTCTGCTGTGTTATTGTTGAAGTTGGAATGATGAATTATTCATCTTATCCAAATGTTGTGAGTTCAATTCCCCTTCCATGTGTGTATTATTGTATAAAGACTCTCTGATGAGCTGTCCTTTTGATTCTTGTTAGCTTTGTGTTGGATCTTGCTTGTGGCAGTGGCATTGATAATGCTATGTCATGCTGCTTCCTTTTAAAAATACTGAATGGCCTTTTTTTAAATGTGCCTCTCCTTAACTGGAGCAGTCTGCCCATAGTCATGTAGTGTCCCAAGGTTATAGGAACAGAGAGAAACCGAATAGGAAGTGAATAATAAAATAATCATGGTGTTTTTTGTGAATATATGTGAAATATGTGGCCAAAACTATATTTTATTTTGGGTGTGAATTCATTTTTGGTTTTAAACCCCATCTCTTTTTGTTAAAAATTCAACTGTTACAAAAGGAAACGATGAGTCATGACATATATTAAAATGAAAATCACAATCAGGGTGAAACTTTGCCACCCATTATGAAAAATAACATAAATACATTTTTTGGGCTTTTTTTGACTTTGTATCTTCAATCATCTTGAAAAAAATGTCTCAAATTATGTTTTAAATTACGTTTTTAACTGTAACATTTGAAGTTGTGAAGCAAAAACAAGACCAGATGATATATTTCAGCCCTGTCATCTGCAGTGACATTGTGAAAAAAAAAAAAAAAAAATTATCTCACACTTGAAAACACACCTACCTTGTACTAACAATTATGTATCCTGTCTTTCAACATTGAAACCTCAATGCTTTCAGCTAAAGATGATGATGAAGAAAATAATTAATAGAGAAATGATAAAGATAATATAAGACCATGTTGCTATTTTTGAAGTGTTAAAATACCTCTAAAAATTCAAATTTATATTGACAAGTTTCATATATATGTATATGAAATTTGACATTCTTTAAATA
Source organism: Rachycentron canadum (assembly GCA_038496675.1). Taxonomy (NCBI): domain Eukaryota; kingdom Metazoa; phylum Chordata; class Actinopteri; order Carangiformes; family Rachycentridae; genus Rachycentron; species Rachycentron canadum. The sequence goes on from CM076654.1 coordinate 14,575,736, forward strand.
TATGCATATTATGTATATATATATGAAAAATTTCAATATATGTATATATGACAACACAACAAGTCAGTTGCTAATTTGTGTTTGTGGATTTTCTGTGGCTAACAGCTTGTGTTCTCCTGCTTTTCTGCATTTGTGGAAACTGTGATTGCAGCATAGAGGTAGTTTGCCCTCGCAGTTGGCTCTTTCAAGGCTATTCAAAAAATAATAATAAAAAAAACAAACAAACAAAAAAAAAAAACAGGCTTCCAAAGTAGTACTGTATATGTGCATCCATTTCCATAAACTAAAGTTTTTCTCATATTTTGACACATCAGTTTGGGAATACAGATGGAGGTGTGCTGCTATTGCACAACAGACCATGTCATTTAAATATTTTTTCATCAAAATTGTGGCATACAGATTCTAAATAAATGCACTGATATCAAAAGCAATGACTTTTGCCCAGTGCCACTGACTGTCAGTAGCAAAAATAACAGAGAGACTGATCTATGTGGTTCTGGTTAAAACCTGTATCAGAGACAGATCTACTTGTTATGTTATACTGGGAGAAATTATGTCTATATTACTTGTTATGTTTTGGGCATTTGGGGTATTAGATATTATATTTATGTGTGAGTGTATGTGTGTGTGTGTGTGTGTGTGTGTGTGTGTATACAAAAGAGAGAAAGAGAGTGCTGTATGTGTGTGTGTGCCTGCGTATGAATGCATGAGTGTAAATATTATGTACATATCAAAGCTGATATTGGTGAAGTTCTGGGTTAAATGTGTATAAACTCCCTAACTGACTTATGTGTCTCCTGCTTTGTCTAAGTGATAAGTCCATCTACTGTATCTCTGTTGTACATCTCTGTGTGTCCTTGGCTCTAAGTCCCTATTCACCTGCTACTCTGTGTGTGTGTGTGTGTGTGTGTGTGTGTGTGTGCGTGTGTGTGTGTGTGTGTGTGTGCACCAACTTGCATGTATGTAAGAAAACTTCTGTTCTTTTGTGGTCCACTTTGCGTTCTTGCTGTAAACTCTTCTGGCGGAAAACGATGGCAATATTAAGATTTTTGTTGAGGAAAAATGTGAATGTATCGCTCTTGTAAGTTCTGTTCATCCATTTTATGGAGGTAAACAAATGTATGTGGAGAATAAAGTTGTGTATATTATTGTAAAGGGCCTGTCAGTCATAGGATGACTGAGCTGTATGTTCAGAGGTCCATAAGTGTGAAAATATGTGAAGAAATATTTGCTAAATGATGCTCTATCAATAATGTTTGAAACTGCAAAGGCAGGGATTGCAGACTGTGCTTTTGAACATATATACAATAAAAGTTATGTTCTCTAGCAAAATATGTTGTGCTTTTATTTCACAATCTTGATCTAAAAATACAATGATTATTATCCATAATTTCTTACATTATATTACTGCACTTACCTATAGAGATGTGCATGTTCTAATTTTGCATTATTTTATAAAAAAAACCCACACACTCTTGTTGAGGAATTATCTCCAAACGTTTCAAACAATCTCAAAGTAATGCTGCTACCTAGTGGCTGAATGTAAATACTGAAACTATTGTCGTTACAAATTTTACTGTTACAGCATGTGACCAATGATACAGACAGATGCTTAAAAAGACCTTAAAATTCAGATAGATTTATAGACACAATCATTTCATTTACAGTATTTGTAATTTTTAAATGTATTTATGTGTTTTTGCCTCAATTCTTGTACAAAAAACAGCTGCTACCTCATGGCTGAATGTAAATACTGAAATTATTGCACTGACAAAATTTACTGGTACAGCATGGGGCCATTAATACAGACAGATGTTATAAATACATGCATATACACAATAACCTGAACAACATAATTTTTGTTAGAATGTTTTTTTTTTCTTTTTTGTAAATTTCTACATGTAACTGACATGATTTTGTTATGGGGTCACAGCTACAGTAGGTATGTTAGGGAAGCCAGGAAGTCTTGCCCCTGATTAAAAAAAAAAAAAAAGAAACAATTCAAGGTACATAACAGTGTATAACTAAGTATAACTTAAAAAGCTTAAAATAAAACAGAGCAGGGGCCTAAAGTTAGAGCACAGTGGTGTGTGCACCTGTAGTAGGGTGATGGCAGTCACCATTTTTTTTTTTTTCCCAGTGGCAGTGAACGCAGCATGTGCCACCTTCTGACCAGCAGGTGGTGCGAGGTTCAAAGTCTCCATCTCCTGCCCGTCAATCATTTGAAGTCAGAGTAGCGGGGGCAAGATAACACGACCGGGGGAGTTCAGGACTGTTGAGGACTCGAGCCCGAGGAGGTCGCAGCATGGGGGTTGTCTGCCGCAACTGACGCTTGGCGCTTTCGTGTAACTTTTGCGGATTGTTGTTGTGGCTTTTTTTTTTTTTTTTAATTTATTTTATTTTTTAAATAAAGTAATTTCATTCATATCAGTTTCCCCTGAAAGGCGCGGCTCATTGCTGACTGGTGTCTGCGACGTCGGGCGTGAAGGCTTAAGTTGTTTTCAGTTCAGACGAGTTCACAGGTGGAGGAGGAAACGAGGCAGGATGTACCATGAAGAAACCTCAACTTTACAAAAGCCGCGCTATGGAAGTAAGTGCCAATTTATTTATTTATTTTTTGTTTGTTTGTTTTTTGTAATTTTGTTTTGCCTTGAGCCAGCGCTGCGTTGGCTCACGTCCTTGCTCTCGCTTGGTTTTGTGATGCACAAAGGATGAAAACAAGCTAACTTGAGGTGGGGTGTTTGATGGGCAACAGGTGGTTCAGCTGCACCTGGCTCCGGGACACCTTCAGTAGGTGTGGCAATCCGTGGAAATCTGCAAATATATATAAATTACACGTGTCAATAGAGCTGAAGGGCTCACATCCGAGCTACAAAACTGGTGGGTTCAGGGTCCAAGCTGTGCACGTTGGGGATTTAAGGGGCTGCGGATTGTCCTTCATTTTATCTTGAGGTGTAGTTTTCCGTCAACGCGCCCCCAGATGTACCAAAGTGCTTTTTATCTATTTATTTAATGGTGGTAGTCATCCTATCAGCTTGTCCACACATTTGGTGTTTTCTCCTTGGTTAACCATTAACTTGTGATTTTTGCTGCTGTTGGGAAATCTATAACTGACTCCATGAGTATGCCAGGAATGTAACTGAGTTAATCAAGATAAAAAAAAAAAAAAATACATCTGAGGTCTGCAAAATGCTTCACTCAGTAAGAGTTTGCTGTAGGTATCTTGTCATGCACCAACATACGTGGACAATGTCCAACTTTGAGAGATAAGGTCAATCATTCATGTTGTCATATTGTCATTTCCTTCAATTTGGCCCATTGGATTTTATTGACCAACTCTTGGATGTCAGTGAATTAAAATCACTAACTCCTGTCTTGTTCTGCACACAGGCCTCTGTAGGTCAATATGTGTTGATGTGCAGGTGTTTTGTTGCAAGGACTGAGACAGTGTAGTCCGAGCCGCCAACAAGCTGTCTGCAGCCTCTTTTACCCTGAATGCATTTTAACAGCCCAAAGTCAGCTTTGGTTTGTTGTTCTCGATTGACCCCCCCTCAAAATGTTAGTCGGAACAACTCTGCAGCTAAACAAAAGCATGAGTCACAATCATAGACCATAGGTCTAGTGGTCCTATGACACTCAAAGACAACAAACCCATCCTGAGGGTTAAATATATCGCTCCGAGCATGAGTGGAGACACTCTTCCAGGAAGTGTGTGAGTGAGTCAGCAGAGGTAGTGTGTAATGGCTGCACTGGGGTTGTTCTGTATCTGAGATAAGTGTTCGTACAGATTTGCATCCATGTCAGCTGCACCACTGATCTATGGTTTGAATGCCTGGATACATTACTGAAAAGGGGTTATGGTATTTGTGTATGTGTGTGCGTGTACTGAGCACTGGGTAGGCCCTCACTTTGTTCTCAAAATGGTCTCAATTCTTTGTGGCATAGACATTGGAAACATCTCTTTCAGATTGTGGCCCATGTTGACATGATTGCATCACGCAGTTTCTGCAGATTTATCACATGGACAGTGGGACTCTCCAGTTCTACCACATCCCAAAGGTGGATTCAGATCTGGTGACAGGGGAAGCCAACGACATTCACTGAACTCATTTGCCTCATCAATCAACCAGACACTTTTTGCTTTGTGACATGAAGCAAATAGGGTGTGGCATTAACCATGATGTGTTAAGTGTACCAAAAAAAAGTTATACCACCATCACCAGCCTGGACTGTTGACACAAGGCAGACTGGGTCCATGTATTCATGTTATTGACTCCACTATCTGATGATTCAGCAGAAATCCAGAGTCATCAGACCAGGTTATTCCAGTTTTGGTGAACCTGTGTCCACTGTAGTCTCAGGTGGCTCTTGGCTGTGGTAATCTGTTGTTGTCCATACACCTCAACATGCTGTGCACTCTGAGATGCTTTTCACTTCACAGTTGTCAGGAGTGTTTATCTGACAACGCGCTTCCGTTCACAGAGCTCCCACTCACTGGATGTTTATTGTTTTTAGCACCATTTGGAGTAAAACCTCTAGAGACGCAGTGTGTGAAAATCCTTTAGGAGTTTCAGAAATACTCAAACCAGTCCATCTGGCACCAGCAGTCATCCCACGGTCAAAGACACTGAATTCACTTGTTTCTCCGTGTTTGACATGATTTTATACATTGTACAGCGGCCACATGATTGGCTGTGTGGATACTACATGCATAAGTCAAAGAGGTGTTGGATCAAATTTGGTCTTTTTCAAAGCTGCGTTGTGATGCTGTTGCATTGTATTGTGTTATGGAAAACTTCTATTATTGTGTCCAAAACAATGAGGATATATTGCAGCACTTAATAAAGTAGTAACTGGATGCATGTCAAACCTCTCAGGAGGCTGAGTGAACGGATGTTTGTGCAGGTGGCACAGGCAGAGTTTAATGGAGTCCTTGAATGGTTTGAAGCCCAATAGAGGCTTGATTGAATAGAAGAAATGCTCTAACTTCCCACAGGGAAAATTATTTTTGACTCTGCACTGCAGATATACAACTTTGATGAGTAAATAGCTGATTTGGCTTCATGTATCAAGGGTAGACGGCGCTCTCAAAGTCACTCGGAGCACATTGTTTAAGCTGATCAATCAACAGGTTCAACCAGTTTAACTTGGCATCATTAGAGGCAGCAATATTCATGTCACGTGTGGACTAAAAAGATAAGTTGGTGTGTGTTTCCTCCAGGACCAGCACCCTAGGAAAAAACAAGCTGTACTAAGTAAAGACTCGGTTAGTAGTCTATGGTCAAACTCAGGGCAGTGTGCTTGGTCCAGTTGGAGAAAGGGCTGTTCTTAAAATCCACTCCTGGGCTTGAGACCGTTCCTTCACTCAGCCAGAAATAAAGAGATTTGATTGGATTACAGTGGGGTAAGAAGTGTTTGGGGGAGGAGATCTCACGAAAGCTGCAGGTAAAGGTCAACTCTCAGCAGAAGTCACATCAGTCGGACGTCACTCTAAGGCCACTTTGACCATGGCCATTTCATTTCCTTCAGTGGAACATGTGTTGTAGTACAGTTTCAGAGGGGTAATCATTAAACTCCAGAAAATCAAAATAAACCGATTGATGTGTGTGTGCAGGTTATACTGTAACTTTTAATGCCCTTTGTTGTGAGGAGATTCTTGACATTGATGATAAATGTTTGAAATGGCCTATTGTATGAAAAAACTGTCATATTTAAGATAACTTACTGTATGAATATGAAGGATACTGAAGTAATTGTGAATTATTAATGCAGGTAGTTTGAATCTGGACACTGGACCGTTCAACTTGATGAAGCGCTCTGTACTAGGACCCAGTCTGATCTGAAAATTTGCAAACAATGCACCTCAAACTTGGTGTGAGCTGTAATTCAATAATTAGTGTTTACTTTCTGTTTCTATTGATGAATAAGCCAAGCAATTTACAAACATACAAAATGCCCTTCCTTTTACACATAAAGGATTTGGTTTTATGTAATGAATGAAAATGGGTCATGTTTTCAACATCAGTTTGATCATTTTATGTGATCTGCCACATTGACATGTAAAACATATCACCCAGCCTTACTTTTGACTAATAATAATTTATTAAGCACAACACACCAGTATGTTGAACTATGGCATGACAACGTGCTTTTTTAATTTTTTCCCAGCCATTCAGGATGATGAGAGGTTGTCAGCAGAGGAGATGGATGAGAGGAGACGACAGAACATCGCCTACGAGTACCTGTGTCACCTAGAGGAGGCCAAACGGTAAGACGGGAGGAGGCGTGTGGAGCTGATGGGAGGCGGGAGGGAAGGGTAAAGGGAAAAACCTCAAAGATAAGAGGAGCTTAATGGCACATGCTGACTAAAGCCAACCACTTTCCTTTAGGTTGTTTGCTTTGTCACATCTCAGAGCTCAGAGGAATTACACTGGGTGTGTACCTGGGTCAATCATTAGGTTACTTCAATGTTTGATTACGTAGAACAGTTTTTTATTACTGGTTTGTGTTAAATGAATGTTACGCAACTACGCAAATATAAAAACTGCAGGGAGTGTTTGAGAAATTAAGTGATGGGGAAAAAGTGATGGGAATATGATCAACAAAGCAGTGTGTGATGTATTATAATAATGATGATAATATTCGCAGTAGCATGGAGCTCTAATGAGATGACACAGAGCTGTGAGCATGCATGTGCGTGATTAAAACAGGGGAGACGCTGACTTTGTGGAAAGAGTGGCTTTCTTTCTGCCACGCCCATAACCCATGTGATTGTCAAAACAATCAAGAAAAAAACTACAACTCTATACTCAAAGCTGTTGATCATTTCCCATGTATGTTTAGTGAATACCTTTCTTCCTGGAAGTTTGCTCTAATTTTTTTTATTTATTTTTATTTTTTTCAAAACAAGGTTATTCTGAAAACAGAATAGATTTGATGAAGACTTGTTTTCTTGTGAGGTGTCTGAACAAAAACTAAACCACTTCCTGTCTTCTTTACAAGGGCATCCTTTGGAACAGGAAGTGATATCATGCTTCTTTTAATAAATTGATTTTGTTACCATCATGTCATAAAGAGATATTTTCCCAGGCTGGATTATTTATCCTTAAATCTATTGGAGCATGTTGTATTTTAGTGGTGATTCAACAATCAGGCTTCTACTATAGTGTGTGTGCAGCCTCATTTACAAAAGCATTTCCTCACAGATTACTGTTTGACAACTACACATGCACTTTGACTCAGTAAAGACTGTTTGAATATCCTACATTATCTGCTTATGTCACAGGATAATAAAGGTCCACAAGGACAGGTACGCTAGACGAAGTGCTCATCCAATCTTTCATCGTAATCGGGCCATGCCTAGATGATGACACTTTTTCTTTTTGTGTGTGTGCATGTGCGTGTGTGTGTGTTGCACAGATCCTGTTTATGGAACAGATGCTCAACTGAACCTCAAAGTGACCACTACTTTATTCTCACATACGCTCACACACATTTCCCACACATTCACTTTCTAGCTTCCTGTTATTCCATCCCAGCACCACTGATTTTCCCTTGCTCTTGTTAATTGTGCAATGGAGCCTCTATTCTGGGAAATGTGTCAAATTAGATTAGGATTAAGACAGACCTCTGAGAGAGCCACGGAGAGCATGGGATTAGGCTCTGCTCTCTGGGGTCAGGAGTCAGCATTCACTAAAACAAGGCAACCATGAGGAAGCAACTCTTTGAGCACACCTGGGTTATCATCCCCGGAGAAGTTATTTTGTATAAGTGACATGGTTTTGATGAGCTCAGTTTGTAATCTGACCTACAACTGGAGAGGTTGTGTGTCCTTATTGTCATTCTTTTCTCAGCCATCCCTGATAACTTGGCACTGGCAGTGATTTTACTTCATCCATTTATGGATAATTATGAGAGTGGAAATAAGGCCTATGCATATTTCTGATTTTGTGCACACATATAGTATTAGTGACAAATCTACATAGACTTATATGCTTCTGGCCCCAGGACACTGAAACTGAAGAAATATAACTGCGATTAATTTTACTATTTACATTTGTTACTACTGACGCGTCTAAACCTTCTCTGCGATAAGGGACAGACTATTGAAACGACTCAACCATTTTATTATTATATCTATCAACAATATAGAGCCCAGGCCAGTTACTTTTTGGTCCCTTATTAACAAGTCATTGCGCCATTTGTTAAAAACTGTAACCTTTTCCAACATATTACAGTGGAACAGCACAAACAAATAAAGGCACATGCTGTCCTCGCTGGCAGCACGTGCCAGGAAAATTTGGTTTAAAAGAAAAAAAAAAAGGGCTTGTCACTTTACTTCTAGAGCCTCATGATTTAAAATCAATCCAAAGTCATTTTTATTGGCTGATTTAATGCTGCTGCTATATGAACCAGAAATCTTTATACACTAGATTGCCCACATGCTTTGCTGTTCAAAGTCCCCGATGCTTTGTTGGTGTTGTTGTCAGTTGATAGACACACACACACACACACACACACACACACACACACACACACACACTAGGTCTTTCTGCAACAAGACTTTGTACCTTCACTGGAGAGTAAACTGTTTGGTTTACATTTTTAGCTTTTTTTTGGATTGGGGCCATTTTGGTTTTGCTTTGATACAGATCGACTGTTATCGTTATCCTGTGTTGAGCAGTTTCTTTTTCACAGAATGATGATATCCAAATTTTTAGACACACCCAACATCAACACATGCAGTAAATTTCTCTCTTTGTGCACACTCAAACTCATGACCAGCATGACTAAACTAAATGACGCAAGAAGACACTCAGTGAGGACAGAAATACTGCAGCTCAAAGCAAAGGAGTGTAGTTTACTAATAATGTGTTGAGATGTGACAGACCTGAGACCTAGAGTCCAAAAAGATGTGTATTGTTTAGGCTGGTGTGTCACAGGTTGGACAATGACAGGAAGGCCTGCTATAGAGGTTTGTAAACAGGGGTACTAGTCTGTCTTGCTCCAGGAGACGCATGTCCCTACATTGTTTTAAGTACAGGAAGTGAAGTTTTACAGGAGAGCTCTGTTACCCATGCAGGATGCTCCCTTTGATTGTGTTTTAATGTTCCCGCCAACAATTTAAAAAAAAAAAAGATTGCTTTGTTTCAGTAATCATCTGCATCTGATCTATCAATGTGTCACTTCACTCGTGATATGAAACTTAAAATATGACTCAATGAGTTTTCAGGATTTTGATCTGCATCACTTCTTTGCCTTGTTTGGCAGAGAGACGAAGAGAGATGGAGAGCGTTGTGTGTGTCTGTATCTGTTTCATAGTCATTCAGTGTCAAATTAGTTTTTCGTGACAGGCAAACTCTTGTGGTTGTTGAAGGTTTACTGATGCATTATTATATTGATGTAACTAAAGCATCTGCTTGATCCGGGCCTAAAATGCACCATCAGCATTGGGAAGGAAGCATGTGCCTGGTAATCATATCTATACACATAAAATCACACTTGGATTCCTGTTTTTGAATAAAACCAACCCCCAGGTTTTAATCTGTGATAAAGTGGTAGAGAGCAATATAAGTATTTCTCGATCCTGGATCTAAGCCTGAGCTTTGTCTCTAAAGTGATGCATTCAGCATGTGGGGAGAAATGGTATAATACTGCAGAATCAACTACAGGAGGAGGTTTCTCACACTCTTGAAATACTTTTACAGAGTAAATGCGGCAGCTATTTGTACTTTCCGTTTTATAAAACACTGAAATACGGCAGACGTCGTTTTCTTTCGCTATCTACAGCTACTACAGGTGACGTAATTGGTTACAAAGATGCTTATTCCTCGGGGTGTCAAACTTACACACCTCACTAGGTCCGTATTGACAGTACACAATGTGCTGTGGTTGTCCGTTATTTGCTGACACACATTTCGGCAAACTGGATCTGTTTAATTAACCCAAACAAGATGTCTGTGGGTGTGCATGTGGGAAGGGACGCTTTATTGCTTTAAGACTGAAAAGAGGGCAGGAGAGGTTGGCATGACTGAAAGTCTTTAATGAAACACAAGCAAGCTAAATCACTGAGCACTGCAGGCTGTTTTTTTTTTTTTTGAAAAAGAAACTCAATTGTGGGATGATGGCCAGCAGGGTAACAACAACAACAACTTTGTTTTATTTTTTATTTTTTTTAACCGTGGGATTATCAGGACATAGGTGTAACCATAGTCATAGATATGGTGTCACTTTGAGTCAGTGAGATAATGTGTAACAGATTTTTAGACCATGATGATTCACTGTGCTCACAAATCATTCACCAGGTCTTAGGAATGGATTTTTCCAAATATCTCTGGGAATAGTCTGGAAGAGACTTTCGCTCTAAAGCCACTAGTCAACCTTTCAGAGGGGAATGACATCAGCTTGAAATGAGGCCAACGTTGATTTAATATAAACTGAGCTTTTACTTCTTCAGATGTCTGTGCGCTTCACTTTCACTCATGATCACACATTATTGTGAAGTGAACCATTACCAGTGAACAATTTAGCTCAAGGTTATTTGAAGAAGTATCAGGTTATCTTGCACGCTGTCGACCTGTTAAACCTCAAATTGTCCACATGTAAAAATTAAGCCTAAGACGAACCAAGGCTCAGACTGAAAATCTGTGCACAGCCCCCTTCCTAAAGCATGCTGGGCACTGTGGGTGTTGCCTGTAACAATGCCCAGTTCTCTTGGGCCAACAGACAACTTTGTTGCTCTGTTTAACCAAAAACCTTTCAGTTAATTATAATAGCAACAACACTGGTGCGTAATGAATCAATATTGTATGTATGTATGGTGTGTAGGCCTAAAACCAAGGCTAATATCTCTGGCGGCAGGGTAAACAGACTAGACTGATGTTTGTAATATGTATCACACATTTAATTGTGACAGTAAGTAGACAGTTTTTATAGTTATAAAGATGTCAGTAACTTGAGTGTGGAAATTTAATGTTGTGGAGATTTCATAGGACCCATTATTTAGACCAGTAACTGTGCTTTCCTAATGAGAATAGGTTTTTCTTCTGTTTATTTATGTATTTATGTATGTATTTTACCTCAGTGAGTCAAGCTATAATATAATGTCACGTTATCCCCCCCTAAGCTTTTGCAATAAGCCATGAAAATCTTTGCATAGATTGATTTATTAATTAATTTTGAAATTTGTAAGAACAACTTTCAAAAGAAAATTTCTCCTGAGCTCAGTTCAGTTGGAAGGGATGAATATTTGAAAATGCTCTGCCTGGTCTGAGGTCAATATTTGTGAACTTTCAGATGGATGGAGGCCTGTCTAGAGGAGGACTTGCCACCTACCACAGAACTGGAAGAGGGACTGAGGAATGGCGTCTACCTTGGCAAACTTGCCAATTTTTTTGCCCCAAAAATGGTGTCTGAGAAAAGGATCTATGACCGAGATCAGTCCCGTTATAAGGCAAGTTTCCTTCTGTTGGCATTTGAACTGTTCTTTCCTCTTTAGGTTGAGCTCATAGTTGTACTACATTTGCATTCTTCACTAGCTTGCATCACAGCAGGCAGGAAGACCGTTTCCAGACCTTTCAGCCACTTCCTGACAGTTTAAACAGCTACACAGGAAAGGGAGAAACGTGGCAGTCGAGCATTAGGGCCTCTCTCTAACATGCAGCTGTGCTAATAGAGTAAACTACAAATATAGCTGAGCTCAATTTTAAGCCTGACTTCGAGCTTGAATTTTGTTTCATTTTGATAAATTTTAAACAGACCTCATCTATCACATGGTAAAATCGGTTTGGCACTTGTTGCTCTATAATGCAGCATTGGTTCATTACGTAACAATCCCTTTATCTCTGATTCTAATGTAAGTGCAGCAGAAACAAATAAACAATCTCATAATTTTGTGGGTACATTTCTGTCTCTGTTCCTGTTTTCATCTCCAGACCAAAGGACTGCACTTCAGACACACTGACAACACAGTGCAGTGGCTCAGAGCTATGGAGTCAGTGGGCCTCCCCAAGGTAAGGGACTCACATAGCCATCTAAGATACAGGCTTCACACTTCCTGTTTAAGAAACATGTATAGTGAACAGACATCAACGTGGCAGCATGTGATATCAGCAACACTAATCAATCATTCACCTAATTTCCATGTATATATAAAGTATCAAGACACTGATAAAAAAAGAAAGACAAAATGCCTTTTGTGGTTTCTACTTTCAGATTTTCTACCCTGAAACGACAGATGTGTATGATCGCAAAAACATGCCCAAGGTGGTGTACTGCATACACGCACTGAGGTATGGCTAAAATGATTCCAAAAACACAGTGATTTTTTTACTCCATTGTCCTCATTCATTTCTTTCTTTTGACAGCAAAATTACCTGCCCATTGCTAAAATGTTATTTTTGCACAGTGGCAGTGTAACCAGTTGCTTGTCCCTGAAGGTGTCACACCTGACTATCGAGTGTGACTTTGCTTCTGAGAAAGAACTGAAAGCCAGTAGACTAAACTGCTATTGTAAAAGTGCTTGTGCATGGTAGCTACAATAATACTATGAGCGGATTAGATTCAGCAAGTATTACATTATTCTATAAATGTTGTCTTATTCATATGTGCAGCACTAGTCTACTCATACTCCTGGTTACACACTAATTAATTTTCTATCACTCAAAGATTATGGCAGATAATGTCAAACATTTGGGTTTGAGTTTGACATGTAGTGACTATGTTGCATACACAGAGCAGAGAGTATTGATGTTACAGAGTTTGAGGACAACCCACTAGAATGACAAATGTATGAAACTGCTTACACTAAGATTTTTTTTATTACTCTCTGGGGTAAAGGCATAGCCTCTCTAGGTGTCCATTATGTTAATTTATATGTTAAGAGGAGAACTAGTACTTAGCAGGTGATTTGAAACAGGAACTGAAAATTGTTATTCCTACTGAGAAATGCAGACCTTCTTATGATTTGTGTTAAACAGGTCAAGGTTGTATTATACAGTACTGTGCATTCAGTTATAGCCAACTATTCCTGTGATCTTCTGCAAGTTCATATGCTTTCAGGCTCTCAAGTTACTGATTGCTCAAATAACTATTGGCTCAGTAGGAATTACATTCAGTAATTTCACTACCTGTCATATCAGTTTGTTTTAACACTTTAATGAGCATAACTACACTGAGCATGCAGCATGTAACCAAGAGCCTTCTGGCAAATCAAATGTGGTGTTTCATTGTTCAACTTCACTTAGAGTTTCATATTCTTTATCATGATTTCAGGATTGTGAAAAAAATGTAATAAAAGTTGGTGATCTTATTGTAACAGGGGTGGTTTTTAGCAATCAAATTTTAGGTCTGCTTCTTCAGATGGGAAGACTTTGAGTGTATCAGTCTGTTTTATTTATCTGACCCGTCCATACTGAGCCATAGTCAGATTTAGGGAGTGGTTATGTGAGCTACTTGGATTGTTTTCTCTGTTGTAGTGTTTTGTTCTGGTCCTGGGAGAATTGGTTTTCCGTCCCTCCTTATGCACACACGTGCTCTTCCTTCCTGCGAATCCAGAGTCCCACAAGACCTAGTGAATACTTTTCTTCACTGGATACAACTACATGCAGACATGGAGTCTCATGGAGAATCAGTAGATGCTCTAACACACTCCATGTGGTGGAAAATTGAAAGGGAACATAATTATAATGGGGAAAGAGCATACCTAACAAGTACATTTTAAAATACTTCTGGCAAAGTAGTCGAGACGTGGGGCTTAATTTGTTGTTTAAAATTAAGAGGAAACCATACAAATCAAGGGGGCTCCACAGTCTGTAGAGAGCTAGTTGTTCCAAGCTAGTCAGCTGATAGTATGCAACCCCTGTGGCATGTAATCAGCCACCTTCATTAACCCCAGTCAGCTGTTAGTGTGTTTGTTTCTTAGACGGAATCAGCTGCCTGCATGTTAAAACATTACCCTTTGTGTAAGCAGAGTTTAGATAGTTGTATAAAGCCCCCTGTGTCCCAAGGACAGAGTGCATTACATGTTTACACACACACTGTGACCAAAGGGTAGAATAACCAGCTTCTGTGACTGCTCCTTTCAGAGCAGTGGTGATGCCAGACCTGTCTTGAATATCTATAATTCATGACCACTTATCGGGTACCCGTGGGAAGATGAAAGTTTTATGAAGTTTCCAGCCACCTGCTTGTTGAGTTTGTTGTTCAGTGGTGGATTGAGCCTGTTGGCTGTTGCCAGGTCATGCTCATTGTAATCAGGGACCAACACTACCCCCCTGTGGTGTAAGTGTGACACTACGGAGGGGGAGTTTGACTTTGATATCAGACTATTGAGCTACAGAATCTTTTAAGCTTCTCACTGCTTCCTTTTTAACCCTTATAGGTCTTAACCCTTGTATGTTTTATTTCAGCTTGTACTTGTATAAACTGGGCATTGCACCACAAATTCAGGACCTGCTGGGGAAAGTGGCCTTTACAGGTAACACCTGTTGAAGTTTTAGTATCGCACAAAAGTAAAATAAAGCAGGGGAAACACTGAAGTTTTTACTGCTTTTAAAATGAAAGATACATGTTGTTGTAGGGCTTTTTGAAATTCAGACGTGCACACGTGTTCATTTAATGAGAGTCCTCTTGGTATGGGAGGAAATTTTATGAACCGGTCTTGTTGGATTTAATTGGAAAACATTAAAAAGAATGATAACATGCACTCTTAAGCAAGTTAGGTTTTATAGGTATTTGTTGAAACATCTTGCCAGTAATTTAGATGTTTGGATTAACAAGCATTTCAGGTCAATCAAAATATTCCCAGTGACCATTGAAATTATACTGAATAGGACAACCACAAAACTTAAAAGGTGTTGACATATAATTGTTCTGAATAAGCCTCAGGGCATCAATCTATTTACATTTCTCTTTGCTTACGTACGTCTTCAGCAGCATAACCCTTGATTAGTCCTGCAGAAGTCTATCACTCACTCAAAACAGTCAAAAGGAAAAAAACAATAACCTTGAAAACAAGTTCATTGCTGCCAAAAATTAAAGGTCCATTTTTTTTTTTTTTTTTTTATTACACTTGGATTTACACGAGCATGTTGATGAACACATTTTAGGGCTATACACATGATTAAAGAAGCAGTTAAATCCTTTTTTAACCAAAGAGGCTAACGTTGCATGACTGGATCATTTGATAGATATTTATACTCAGACATTTGACTTCTGAACACTACTGTTTTGGGCAAATAGTGTTTAGAATTCAACAAATTGTTTTGATAAGATGAGTGTGTCAATGCAACACTATTTCTTTTACTTTTATAGTTTTTCTGAGTTGTTGTAAGGATATTTTCTTCTATTCTAAGACTGTACTCTTATATCGCCACAATTTCTCAATGGCAATTGGTATATATCTCATTTCCAGAGGAAGAAATCAGTAACATGAGGAGTGAGCTGGAGAAGTATGGCATTCAAATGCCAGCTTTTAGCAAGATTGGAGGTATCCTAGCCAATGAGCTCTCAGTGGATGAAGCTGCATGTAAGTCCTCCAACATTTTAATTCACCCTTTGATTGATGTTTTTGGTAGAAACCTCAGAAAATGAAAGGATGGCATCTGACACAGTTGACTAGTTTTGCATTGCTTCCTTTTTGGACAACACTAAAATGTTCATACACTGTGTTATCATCTAGTGCATGCTGCTGTGATTGCCATTAATGAGGCGGTTGACAGAGGTCAGGCATCGGTGACAATGGGAGCCCTGAACAATCCTAATGCAATGCTGAGGAACACTCAGGAAGCTCTTGCCCAAGACTACCAGGACACACTGAGCAAGACTAAAGCTCGAAAGCAGGATCAGTCCTCAGGGAGGGTGAGTGGCCAAACAAACAGCTTATTGACCTCTGAAGTTCCAGTATCATTTAATTTTTGTTATAATAAATAATGCAATTATTACTGCCTTTTCCTATATAGAAGACTTGGTTAGCTTCTGTGTGACATTCACTATCTATGTTCATGATGTCACCATTGCTCTCTATTTTCATCTAGCCAAATATTAAATACCCTTTAAGCAACAGCACCATTAAATGAAAGTGCTATCACCAATAAAAACACCTTTCCACTAAATCTGCTATATGCTATGTCACATCCATATTCATCCAACGTTGGGAATGAGGTTGCAAAGCCTTGTCTAAGGGTGCTTACAGATGCTGAGCCTTGTGTTTTGCTATGAAGTTAGCATGGCTGTACCGAAATGACAAAATAGAACATTTTAAGTGATTTCAGACTCATAATGAGTAATATTCAAACCAAGTTTAAGGAATGTAGATGTGAAGTACAGTGTACTGACAACTAGTAAGTGATGAGGACTCTGCACTGTGGTCTGAAAGGGGTTTCCTGCACTGACTCACTCCACCTGCCTTGCCAGCACATTCCAGTGGCTGCAGTGTCAGCTGGACTTCACCAGACACTAACTCTAACCATCCACTCCCTCTGGCATCTCTCATTCTTTTAACAAATACTGTGAAAACAGGAGGCATCCATCTCCGATAGATAACCTGTGATATGTAAAATATGTAACCTCATTAGGATTAATCTGAAAAAATGGATGCGACTAAGTACAAATTAATACCCCACATGAAACAAATATTTAATAAATGCATTTATTTTTATTTTTCTCTTAGCGTTCCTCGATTGCTACTGAAGAAAGAGATGTTTATGAGGAGCTGCTGACACAGCAGGAGATCCAGGGCTGCATTGACTTAGTCAACAGTAAGGACTTTCCCTCCCACGATCCTTGCACGATCCATGCTTTTTTTTTTTTTTTTTCTTCCCCAATATAACACTGTCCAGGACAATGCGTGCATGCCCCTTTACAAGGGCAAAAATCAGTGAAGAGTGTTGGTGCATATGAAAACAGGATATTTGTGAAATATACAAAAAATTAGATAAAATTAGTTTGTCTCTGAGCTTATCTGAAAGACATTGATAAGAAAATACATTATCCCTCAGTGACACCTGTTTTTCCCTGTCTTCAGTCCAGACAGCAGTATGGCAGGTGAATCAAGCAGTATCGACCCAGGACGAGGCTGCCCTGTTGGCTGCGCTTAGGCTTGAAGCTCTGGCATTGCTGGGTGTTCAGGAGTCAAACTGCGGCTGTTACCTGGAGCATTTTACCACCTACTGTCAACATAAATCCAAGGTATACTGATTCAGAGATCCTCCAATTCTCGCCAACTCAGTCCCTCAGCAGCCAGAGGCACTTCTGTTTTATTTTCAAGCTATAATTTATTTGTAGTTGTTAGAGGCATAAAGTTAATAAGTCTTTATTAGACCGTATACTTGGCATACCTGAGGAGGAGTGCCATGAAAAGTTTCAAAACAGTTCCATGACAGCAAATGAGTCACTAATCAGCAGATCACCCTAGTGATGATAAAATAACAATGAAGACTGCAACCTAGAGTCTAGATACTTGCAACCTAAAGACATTCCTCCTTATAATTTAATCTTTTAATAAAATAATCATAAACTAATTAATCAAAAAACTAAATAAGTATTTGAAGACGAGTTTAGAATAGGAACAAATCAGGCACATTTCTATGGAAAGAGAAATATTTATAGCATCTTTCCTGAATTGAATTGTTCAGTGTCCACCTAAGGGATGCCCCATTTGAATGCAGAGCAGGGCTTTGGCTGAGGGAATTTAGTTTAGACATTGATATATATAGGACTGTACCTGCTGCTGTTGTGCTGTTTCACTGCTCAAGCAGTGAGCACACAATGTTATAACAAATTTTAATCACACCTTTAGAGAATAATTATTGTTTCTGTCACTGTAACTTCAGTTGCAATGGACACCCCCAGACACTTTGTCCTCCATGGCCCTCCATTGAAGCAAACTGAATATCCATGGGATCTGAGTGGTATCTCTCCACTGTACTCTAATCTTTGTGCTGCAGGATGGAGGCAGGGGTGTGGTGGTCGACAAAGAGGAGATTCAGAGAGTTGTCAGCTCTTGCAATGACTTTGCCGAAGCTGAGAAACGAAGTAAGCCCCTTTTTGTTACTTGCCATGGATGTGTATTATCAGTAATTACTGGTTGGTTGAAATTACTATGTACCTACTAACAAGTTTCTCAATACTCACAAAATAAAGCATCCTATATACTATTAAGAAGAGTTTAAAATAAATATTTAATCTTGGGTTTTCAAAGGCATTTCATCTTGTAATTGTATTGCAGAGTGAAAGCATAATTTTCATACCGATGTACTTTTGGGAAATTGAATTTTTAAACTACTTCAAAACATCTTTCTGACTGCCTGTGAAAATTGTCTTGACCAGAACTTGATGCAATTGCTGCAATCAATACTGCCATTCGCCTTGGCATTGCAGTGGAGACGGCGGAGCAGCTGATGAGGCCTGAGGCGCAACTGCCAATTGTTTACCAAACTGCTGCCAACCTCTATCAGACTGAACTTTTCAGTTTGCAGCTACAAGGCGGGCGGGTGAGACATTGTGTTTAAATATTTGTCACTTTCATCTGGACCGACATCCTGAGGCCGATATGCGTCTGTGCTTTATATACAGCGGGGTCCAAAAGTCTTAAGACTACAAATGGGACAGTATATTGCAGTTAAATGTCAATTCATGCTTATGATCCAGACCTTTTATGTTTTTTTTTTTTTTTTTTTAGTCTGGCCTGAGCCATGAGGAGCTGAGTGTAGCTGTGGAGATGCTGTCAGCTGTGGCAGTGCTGAACGAGGTGCTGGATACCAAAGACCCACAGGCTGTGATTGAGCAATTAACAGATTCTCCTCTGGGCTTCACCAATATGGATCAAGACAACCTCAACAGGTAAGAAGGCTGCTGGACAGGAAGTTGTAAAATTACTGACGGGCAAAAGTTATCAGTGATATGTGTAGCAGAACTATTTATTGCTATTTTGTTTTGTTGTTTTTGATATAGCAGTAACACTGGTGGAAGTTAAATTATGGTTTGATTTAATTACTTAGATTTTTGATTGATTGATTGATGTTTGATTAAATTAAAGGTGGAATTTTTTTTAGGTTGAGAGTTGCACTCCAGGTTGCAGTCTTCACTGTTATTTCAACAACACAAGGGTGATCTGCTGATTAGTGACTCATTTGATGTCATGAAAACATTTTGAAACTTGTGGCGCTCCCTCTCAGGTATGCCGACACCCTTATCAAACAGCGAGCTGATGCTCTTGAGAAGGGCCAAGAGTTTCTCACCTGGAATGATGTTCAGAAGTGCATCGACACAGTCAACGTTCAGGTGCATGAAGAGCATGAACGTAAGGAAGTCTTCCAGATTTATGGTTCACAGATTGTAGCCTTTGCCTTATGCTACACAATGAATAAACTAGCTAGCAGTTCGAATCTATGGAAAAGTGCAATTACAATTTTTATAAACACACAAATAATTAAACAGTGACTGATGGAGTTTCAAATGTGTCTTGTCCTCTAGGCATCATAGCCATTGCTGAGATCAATGAGGCACTTAATTCACGTGATCATCAGCAGACACTTGCAGCCCTGCTCCTTCCCACAGCCAAGTTGACTGGTGTGAACCCGGCCACAGCCAAACACTACCATGATGTCCTACAATATACCAAGCAGCTTCTCTGCCAGGTAATTTGATACTAGTTTTGTTTAATTTATTTAGGACTTGAGTAGAGAAATGTGCTTGCACCTCCCACATACTCAGTGGGGACATATTTTAAGTGCAAAATATTCTAAATATTTATTATTTATTTATATATAACCACCTACCACAACTTTCTCATTCTTACTAGTTTTATTTGATTTTCCCAGCACTCTCTTACTCCTTTTTAGGAGGCTGAATTGCTTCATTGTTGACTTAGACCTTTTATTTACGTATTTTATATGTAATTTAAAAATTGGAAGGACAAAAATATCTACATGAATATTGTCTATTTTTGTGTTAAATTGTCCTTCTAACAAAGCAAAAAAATATGATGGGTAATGGTTGTCAGCATACCATTAGTGTGTCACCAAGGTAGCAAATGATGGGGGGTGGGCGACATGACAAGCTTGTGTAGGTCTTTTTTTTTTCTGATACTGTACAAAGACTGCTTTGTGTCACAAAGGTTGTTGTTGTTTTAGACCTAACAGAGATTATGGTATTATCCTGTTAAATTCACAGTGTCCAGTCTTAACTTTGACATCATTATTTCCCGTGCTTCCCTGCTGTGTCCCAACAATGGTCCAGCAGGGTCATGTTTTTCTTTTTCTCTGCGCACACATCAGTCTCATGCCATAACTGCTGGTCTATGAGGTATCGCACGGAGGGAAATTAATTGTAGTTCTGATGTCGCAGTCTTGGAAATAAGCAAACACAGGAAGGGATCCAGACAACTGTGGAAGCAGCAGAGACATACCGCTACTCTGTAGTATCCATACAATCTGTCGTCCCCACTGGAAAACAGACGGATGTAGTGGGCGATTTGCAAGATACCGCTAGGCAAGAAACACACCACAAAGATGAGAAATACCAGAGTGCTGACCCTGATAAAAGGTCTCCAGTCACAACCAAATTGTTTTAGGTGGTATACCACTACCACGTGGACATAGAAACAAATCAGGAAGGGTGCTATGAAGCCCAGGCAAACCAGCACAAGCCTGTATAGCACCAATGGGGAATGGGAATTATCTTCGAGGGGAAGTACATCATGGCAGGTGGTGACTCCCAGCTGGGTAACCTGGTAGCTCTGCCTAACAAGGAGCTCTGGCACAATAGCAGCCCCAAACAGGAACCATACAACCAAGCACATCCCGATTGCCAGTGTAGTCTTAGTCATCCTTCTGTACAAAAACGGCCTGACCACAGCCAGGTAACGCTTCAGACTGATGCATGCTATAGTTTGAGCTGAACAGTAAACATTGCCATAAAACAAGGCTGTAATAAGCCGGCAGGAGATTTCCCCAAATATCCAATTGTTTCCGTTGAAGTGGTAGTGAACACGCAGTGCCAGGGAAAGCAGGAGCAGAAGGTCAGACAAAGCCAGGTTTAGGTAAAGCACAACAGTGGACATGGATTTTGCTGTGAGTCTGACCCTGAGAAATCCCAAAATGTAGGCGTTGGAGGGGACACCCACCAACATGGCCAGGATGTATGATGAAGGTATGACCCAGGTACTGAGGATCCCCGTGGTATAGGCTATCACCGGGTCCTCGGGGTTCACATCGAGCCATGGCTTTGTGCTGGGTGGAAGTAGCGCTGGCAGCTGGTTCGTGTGATTACATGTGGATGTCCTCCCCCTGAAGGATTTTGGAATTGCACCAGTTGAAATACAGGTTTTGGTTCCGGTTCTATTTCCTGTAAATTGGTATAAAAATAACGTTTATAGCTATAGCTTTGGTTTTTATTAAGGAAAGTACATTTTAAACTACAATAAAAGATTGAGCAAAAAATGTAGTTAATCACACTGTGTGTTCTCTAGAGTCCTATTGTTTAGTGTTCATTTTTATAATTTTTTTTTCTCACAGATAAGACATTTATAAAGTAAAAATATACATTATTACAAATCTATTTCAATGTACAAGATATTGTGTAACTTTTTGTTTTGGAAAGCAGTTGGAAAGTTGGTGTGTACTAAAATGACTTGGTGTTTTTGAAAAAGTACAAATATCTAATTTTAGTTTGAAAAAATAGATCCAGTTATCTTTTTGGATAACCTTTTTTTCTTTTTTGAAAGTTTTGTAATGAACTTACCATCATGCTGAATAGTTTGCACTGCCATCAGACAAATGAGTAATCCTGGCACAAGGTCTGCCATATCACTCTTCAATCTGTAGCCCAGAGTCTTTACAGGTTTCTTGTCTTCACCCTTCTTGGTGTAGCTTCTTTTCACTTAATCTAGGAGCTTTCAACTGTCCAACTTTGCTGTTTGGCATCTCTACGGCGCGACAACAGAGCTAATATGGCTTAGCTGTTCCACTGGTGTGTGTTAGATGCCTGTCTATTTGTACGGTGCTCTGAGCACGTTTCCTGTTCAGGCTTGAAAACTGAATCGTTGCCTCAGGGACAGCCCACTGACCCACTGGGGTGGGAGGACACTGCACAGTTGTTCATAAATAGCTCAACAAATTATATTGATTACTGTTAAAATGACTATGGTATGGAATTGATACTACTTTGATAGGCCTTTTTGGATATTGTCAGCTTTCTGTATCTACAAATGTCTGCTACTCGTCTGTTGCATTACACAGCAGTTAGGTCATGGGTTTGATGAAAGATGAAAGATGACTACTCAGCACATGTGGCACATGTGCATGTGTTTATCACACATGCCCAAAAAATAAGAAATGCTCTTTTATAATAAACAATTCAAGGAAGAAACAAGGAAAATAAGAAAAAAGTGAAAATCATTGCAAAATTGAACTTGGCATGAACTTAACTTGAAACTGTTGGTCAGATATAAATAAAGAAGCTTCTCAGTCTGCTCAGTGTTTTCATGATGACTACCATCCTGTTGGCCTTGTGGCCTCAATCCCCAGCAAAGTTTTCTAAAGTTAGTCTAAAAACAAAAACAAAATCAGGCTGAAATAAACCTCCATTGTGCTTTTTGTGTGTTATGATGATTGGGCCTCATTTTAGTACAACTTGGTTGGATGAGTGGTGGTGAGGATATGGTGTATGTTTGTAGTGTAACTAGTTCTAATTATTTACCATATTTTTTTTCTTTTTCCTTAGATGTTACCTCTGGATACAGGGGAAATGGTACTGCCTACTATTTGCTGTTGCTATAATAGCACCAGCTTGAGTAGTGATGGTGATCAGTGTTGCTTTGACGTGCTGCTTCTACAGGACTAAACACTGCATATTCAAAAATCTACAATTCTAACTTGATGAAATTGCATAATGTAACAACAAGAATTTCTAACCTCAGCATTTAATATTTGAATTAAAATTGCTTCAATGGACTTATAATCTAATGTCAAGTTAGTATTGTGCTGCTACGCACGAACAATGCCTTTTGTGCTTAAAGTGTAGTTTTGTCTCTCCCATCTACAAATGAGAGAAATAACCGAGTGTGTTTTCTCCGACTGCAGAGCTCTGGAGATGAGTCTGCAGTTCTGTGGCTGGACCAAATCCAAGAGGCCATACACTTAGCTAACCAGGATGAAGAGGAGGCTCTCACGTGTATGTATCCAGAGTTGAAATTCATTCATCCATAGCTTCACGACTTCAAACAATGGTTGATTCAGGCCCAGTTATTTCCTCTCAATTATAAGCACATAGAATACAATAATCTGATTGTTCAGAAGATTTATTTTCAGATCACCACACCACACTTATTTCAATATTGCCACGAGTCTGTGTTTTGTGGTATATAATGGCTAATCTGACATTTGCATAAGTGTTGTTGAACCCTTTACTAGTTTATGGATTTATGACAATGAAATGGTGACACATAATGTTGCTGGCACTGAGATCATGCACTTTTACTTAGATAGGCACTGCAATGTAGATTGGCTTTGTGTTTATATTGTAATCATGCCATTGCTTACTTGGTGTTTTTTGTTGTGCATTTACTCATGTTTGACTCCTTTGGGTCAATCTTGTTGACTTGGCCAGTGGCTGGAGCAGTAGCTGATATTAACAGGAAGGTGGCTGAGGGGGACTCCCAGAATACGCTGAAGGCTTTGCAGGCTCCCAATGCAGGACTGAGAGCAGTGCTCCCCGAATGTGCTGACGCATACCAGGCTGAACTGGTGCAGAGACAAACTGACGGTTCTACTAAAGGTAACTGGATCCCCAGAAAGGATGCTCTGCATTTTAAAGAAGAAGTGGTGCCTACTCAGTGAGAAGTCACCTGATTTTCAGAGTTGGTGGTCTATAAAATGTTCACTGTTTCTAAAGGGGCACTTTTTGCTTTGTTCTAGGCACCACAGAGAGTGTGTGGGTAAAACATTGCCTCAAGGACCGTTATGACTACTACTATAACCTGGAGACTAGAGAGGGAACCTGGGAGGAACCTGAAGAATTTGAACACAATTGTGGCCAGCTCAGTAAAGAGGAAATCCAGGTACTCCCTGCTGTGCCATGCTTTATTGTATTTGTGTGTAGATTTCATTTTTAATTTAAAAAATATAATTTTTAAAAATATATTATTACATATTTTCCCACCATGCCTTTTCCCCTCAGAGTGTTGTCAGCTGCGTGACTGCAGAATATAACCGGGAGCAGTTATGGTTGGCCAATGAATCCCTCGTGACTCAGCTGCAGGCGAGGATCCGAGGTTACCTGGTCAGGAAAAAGCACATCCAGAGGATGGAGTATCTGCGCCAACAAGAACCACATGTTGTCAAATTGCAGGTAGTGTAAGGCACCACGTGAACCTGTGAATAGTGATGCCTATTGCAGACAGACATTGAAAACCATTTTAAAGAACTTAACTAGCAGTTGAGACTGAAGTTTTTGATGTTTGCATCATTTGTTGAAATGATGTGAAACACACAACCTTCAGTATGTTTTCCATGTCTATTTATGATAATATTTTTTTCCCCCACAGGCTTGCTGGAAGGGTTACAAACAAAGGAAAATGTACAAAGAAAGGATGAATTTGCTTCAGAAAAATGTTGCTTCTGTTGTCAAGGTGATACATCTATTTAAAAAAAAAAAACTTACTGAATGAATATACAACTGTAAAGCTATGTTGCTCCTTGTAAATGTCACCATACACTAATTAAAATAACTGTAGTAGCTCGGAGCTGTTAACACACACTGACAACACTCATGTTTTTAGATTCAGTCTGTGGTGAAGATGTGGAAAGCCAAACGTAAATACAATCAGAGGTTGAACTTCTTCAAAGATCACGTGAGTGTCACTTCAGTCAGTCAGCATTACTGAGTGGCATCCTATGGATTTGTTCTGTCTTCCATAATGTGTGAGGCTCATTGTTATCTGTTTTCAGGAAAAAGAAATTGTGAAGATCCAGGCTTTTCTAAAGGCCAACAAAGCCAGAGATGACTACAGAACCCTAAGTGAGTTGTTCTGATATAACAAGACATTTAATTCCAACATTAGTTAGATGATCGTTTTCCTGGTTTTAACGGCTTATTAGACAGTATCTGACTGCTCTAGTTTTATCAGTATAGTCATCACGCTCACATTTTTCTTTTTCCAAAATGTATGTGTATCTTATAAAAGCAGCCGTTGCCATTCCTAAATTATATCATTTGATGCATGTGTGTTGTTTTTGTGTGTAAAAGATTTGTGAGCATTGCTTTCGCTGACTTGACTTGTGTGCCAAATCTTAGCTGGGGCCAAGGATCCTCCTCTGTCAGTGGTGCGCAAGTTTGTCCATTTGCTGGAGCAGAGCCCCCTGGATCTGCAGGAAGAGCAGGAAGTGACACGCCTCAGGGAAGAAGTGGTCACCAAGATTCGCTCAAATCAGCAGATGGAGAAAGACCTGAACCTGATGGACATAAAGATTGGACTGCTAGTGAAGAACAGGATCACTCTGCAGGTTGACAATCCTTACTTTGATGTGTACAAGGAAACAAAAGACATACTGTGATTTTTATGTTGCTTGACATTATTCATTGCTTAGTAATGACATACTTCAGGCAGATGTTCCTAATTTATGTGATTAAATCCCTGTAATGATATCTTACCCTGTTGAGTTAAGCTATTTAATTCATTTTGATTTGTTTGTTTTTCTGAAAAGGACGTTGTGTCCCATAGCAAGAAAATGAAGAACAAGAAAAACAAAGCGAGTAAAGATGATTTGACTGCAGGAGACAGACTGGGCATTAAAGGCCTTAGTAAAGGCAAAAGAAGGAAACTGGAGGCCTACCAGCATCTCTTTTACTTGCTGCAGGTATAATAATACTGTTTCTTCTTCTTAAGACTTAAAAGGTTTAATAAATGTCTGTCGAGTTGCAGATACACTACTTATGTTACCCCTTCTCTCCTCACTACCTTTTAGACCAATCCATCATATCTGGCCAAGCTGATCTTCCAGATGCCCCAAAACAAGTCCACTAAGTTTATGGACACTGTGATCTTCACCTTGTACAACTACGCCTCCAACCAGAGAGAAGAATACCTGCTGCTCAAACTCTTCAAGACTGCTCTGGAGGAGGAAATCAAGTGAGAGCTGATTAATACTTTGCCATATCCACTGAACCTGTTTTTCAGTTTGTAACTAATGTAGTGATGTAATGGTTATAACACACTGATTGTTTAGGTGAAATAATGACAAATGAGGTCGTTGTTGTGGACGTGGCTAATCTAGTGTACTATCTTCACCATGTGCCTCAGTTCTAAGGTGGACCAGATCCAGGACATAGTGACAGGCAACCCAACAGTC
Source organism: Rachycentron canadum (assembly GCA_038496675.1). Lineage (NCBI taxonomy): Eukaryota > Metazoa > Chordata > Actinopteri > Carangiformes > Rachycentridae > Rachycentron > Rachycentron canadum. The sequence continues at coordinate 14,602,084 of CM076654.1, forward strand.
ATCAAAATGGTGGTGAGCTTTAACAGAGGTGCTCGAGGCCACAACACACTCAGGCAGCTCCTGGCTCCTGTGGTCAAAGACATCATTGAGGACAAGAGTTTAGGCATCAACACCAACCCTATAGATGTGTACAAAGCCTGGGTCAACCAGCTGGAGACAGCTACTGGGGAGGCCAGGTATGTGCCAGTCAGACAGTGATTTATAAGTTGATGAGCATTTGTTTTGTTACTGGCTGCATGAGGTTTGCACAGCCTGTTTGGTTTGGTTGATCAATTGACCATCTGGAAAGGCTCAGTTTTCCACTCATTTTAGCAGGAATGGAGGCGTTTTCATAAAAAGTCCTTTAAAATTGCATAAAAAAATGAACTATTTTGAAGAAGTTTCAGTGTTTGCCCCTTGTTATCTTCACTCAGCAAGTTGCCTTATGAAGTGACTCCTGAGCAGGCCATGTCTCATGAGGAAGTACGGAACAGGCTGGAGGCATCCAGTCTGGCACTGCGGTCTGCTACAGATAAGGTCTTGAACTCCATTGTATCCTCACTGGATAATATCCCGTAAGTCTTGGGACACTTTTTGTGTACTGTGGGACACTTTTGGGACACAGTTTTGTTTGCATGTCATGTTCATTTCCATTTCAAAATGTTAAGTAATCTAAAAATTGGTAGAATTCAGTCCCTTTCTGTTAAAAGGGTTGGAAAAATAACAGCCATGTACTATAATGTTATCAAAAGATTCAAAAAATGTCATTAAATTCTTGACCCCATAATTTGTGCTGGCTGTTGGATTGTACTGGACAGCATTATATTTTAAGCTGTTATTTTCTCCATGCTCTACATTTCACCTCAGAATCGTTAAGTAGGAAGCAAATTACTTTTAAAGTGCAGTTGGATTATTACTTTATACATATTTTTATTTAATCACTTAAAGGATTTTATCGCATCACATTTTAACTTTTATTTGTCACATTCTTTTCTTTTAAATCTATTTTCTCAATCATCCATTGAGTACTTTCCTGTCTCTCCTATTTTTACATGGTCTCAACTATATTAGGAGAGCAATGTGACTAAAATAGCTCTAAAATAGAGCTTGAGGATATGACCATATGCTTTGTTGTTTCATTTATCACTCAATCTGGTTGTCTGGGATTCAGCTACATCTTAGGACGTGGTCATTACTAGATAATCATCACTATGTTACAAGCAGTTATCTGCTCAAGAAGAAAACAGGATTGTGCTTCGGGCATCATCAGCCACACCCAAGTTGGACAGAATCGTCATTAGGCCATAAATACTTTTTTCATTTTTCATTTCAAACTTGTTTATACCACTAGATGGTGATGTTTGATTATACTCATTGCAGAGAACAGCAGTTTTTCAAGTAGAAAGACTGCGCATTTAAAGAGATGCTGAAACACATAAACACATTTTTTTTTCCCCTGTCATTAGCTTGCTATATTATTTGTCACATTATACATGGATGCATGCTGTTTTGTGTTTGATGTCCTATCAATACTTTTTGTTTTGCATGTAGTTATGGCATGAGATACATAGCAAAAGTTCTGAAGAACAGCCTTCATGAAAAGTTTCCAGATGCGTCAGAAGAAGAACTGATGAAGGTAGAAGCCCTCAAATGTATAAATATATATTTTTTCACTCAGTGTGCTGTATTTCAGCTGTCCCCTCCACATGGTGACCAATCTGATGTGATAGCATATTTGTTCCATAAAACAATTTTAAATGACACATTCTCTTTTCTTCATCTAAGATTGTAGGAAACCTGTTGTACTACCGCTACATGAACCCAGCCATCGTGGCCCCTGATGGCTTTGACATCATCGACATGTCAGCAGGAGGGCAGCTCCACCTAGACCAGCGTCGTAACCTGGGATCTGTTGCAAAGATGCTCCAGCATGCTGCTGCCAATAAGCTGTTTGAAGGCGAGAATGCACATATGACGCCAATGAACAACTATATTTCCCAGACATATGAGAAATTTAGGTAAGAAAGGAGAAAGTAATATTGAGAAATATGCTGTATGTGTATCTGGAACAAATGTGTTGTAGGAAACTTGTCAAAATGTGTTTAGCTTTGGGCAGTACTGGGGAAATGTAAATCTTCCATGACTTTGTAGTTGCATCCAATATAGGTTTGGCCCATGTTCAAAACCAACATGATAAAGGAGGAAAACATGTGGTAAAAAAAAATAACAAATCCTTCCAACAGCAAAAAAAAGGAGTACGAAAAAAGAAAATGAACCCTACTGATTAATATGTTTGCTTTGAGGGCAAGAGTTAAGGTTAAGCTGAGTGTCAAAGGAAGACACTTTCTTTTCAGCAATTGGGAGACACATTGAAGGGACACGTTCACAAAAAGAGAGGGCTGGGCCACAACATGTGTCTTTATCTGCCCCATGTTACCAAAGTGATTGGAAACTATGAAGAGCTTCCCATCATAAAACACTAGCACGTCGAAGACAACCAATAACTACTGATATTCTTCTCTTTCAGGCTATTTTTCCAGTCTGCATGTGATGTCCCTGAACCTGAGGAGAAGTTTAATATTGATGAATACTCAGACATGGTGACCCTGAGCAAGCCTGTCATTTACATCTCAATAGAAGAGATCATCAATACACACTCGGTAAAGCCAAGATAAATGAATCTCTTAACATGTCTGTAGACTAGATTGGCTTTGTACAAAATGCAAGCTGGTATCAACTTGTGATTCATACGCAACTGTAAAAGGTTTGTTCTTGTGTCAGGACAGTGTGTGGTTCTCCTGATTCTATAGCTGCTGTTATTTCACTGTCAAATCAGACTGATTCTCTGTCTGCATCTGGTTTCGTATTTCTTCTAACGTTTGAGCCTTTTCAGCCATTTTAAAGTATGTATGTAACATCTGATCATTTGAATATGAACAAACAGTGTGATCAGTATGATTCTTATTCTTACCCCAACATCTCAAGCAATTGTGACCACTTGTGGTTACATTTCCCCTGTATGATCTCTTTCTCATCCTTTTTCAGCACTTAACTTTCCTTACATCATCATCATCCTGTTTTCTGTCTTTATATTTCCAGACCACTTCCTTGAAAAGGGGGTGGTGGTAACATCACTAGGCTAAAGCCATGTGTGTCATTATATCATCAGTTTCACTCTGTACTTACTCACACAGCAAACAATGGCAATGGTGGGGATAAGGCAGATGCTTTCTCAGCCCTCATTTTACTCACAAAGATCATTTTGTAATTTCCTCTTTGTTTAATGTGTGAAAAGAAAACACATGGTTTAAATGGGGTGTGATGCATTTTACTTATGCATTACTTCATCATAATGTTTGTGGGTCTTAGTGGGTGTTAGGTGCTGTGATCATAGTGAATATACATACACCTATGTACATATATGTCCTTAAAATTTACTTTGTGAGAAAGAGAGCCTTGTAAGACTGATTGATTGTAATTGCACAAGTTTCTGCACAGGACTAATCACATCTGTATTTGTTCAGCTGCTTTTGGAACATCTGGAGGCCATCTCTCCAGACCACAATGAGTTGTTGCATGAGTTGCTGCAGGACTTGGGAGACGTCCCAGATGTAGAATCATTGCTTGGTACTGTCAAACAAACTTTCATTCATATGAAACACAAGTTGGCCATGGTGTATTTATCATTTTACACACTGTGCTGTTTTATTTCAGGTGAAGGAGCAGTAGACCCAAATGACCCAAACAGAGAGAGTGCTCTCAGCCAGTTAGCAAAGACAGAACTCTCACTCACCCTAACCAGCAAGTTTGAGCTGCTGGAAGGGGATGACAAAGACCTGAAGACTCTCATGACGAAGTAAGTTTATTATTGGAGCATGCTGAGACAAAAGGCTTCATGCTAAATTCTTACAGGATGAGCATTTGTGAATAATCTCAATTCAGGTTTCAGTCTGTGTAGTCACACTCTAGTCTTTGATGTGTATTTAAAACACTGAATTACACTGAATCACACTTCCTCTGAAGCTTTGAACATAATTTGGGATTGCTGTGAATGCTGAGTGATGCACTTTACTCAACCCTTCTTGACACAGTGTGTGCTGTGTTTTTTAAGGCTATCATTCAGTAACGTGTCATTGTTGTCTTTCCTGCCTGTCTATCGTTTTCCTGTCCAAAAAGGAAGGGGTTTGGTGGTCAGGGTATCTTGCCTACGAACATGTATCCGTCTGTATCAGTTTCTTAATAGAGACAGTGTTAAAGCGCTGGTCGCTTCATTACTTTCTGGCAAATACAATTTTTAAGGAGGAAAACTAATTGTTTCTGTGTCACTGTATCGGCAAGTTTTCTAAACTTCAATTGCATACTGTGCTGAGGCCATGCTGACATGACTTTGTTTAATTAATCATAGGAATATAACATGAAACACTGGGGGAACAACCAAAACATGTTGGGATATTCCAAATAACTTGTTTTAATTAATTAGCCTGGTCTATGTAAATATTCCTACATATGGTGGCACTATTGGGTCCGAGCCTGCACCAAAATTAATTCATATATTCCTCTGCTCAATAATTCTTTGCTAAAGTGCATTTTTGATTGAAAGTGGGGATTGATGATTCAGTTTTGTTTTTTTTTTTTTTAAGTGGTAACTCACGTGTCAGGATAGTAACGACAGAAAAGATCTTGTCTGTCATCAGATGACTACAGCCTCCATAAAGTTTTTGTTTTCCTGACATTACACCTAAAATAAAAGAGAGAGGTCTGGATTTAAAAGATGATCTTTTTCTGTGTGAACACATCAGGACCAAAAAACTAATAGTCGATGTGGTTCGGATTCAACCCGGAGAGACTTTGCCTGAAATTCTTGAGACCCCAGCCACTGCACCACAGGTGACATTTTCTTTTCTTTGGTTAACTGACAACCATTTTCATTTATCAAAGGAATATATTCAATGAATATGTGGTCACTAATTTGCATTTCTGATATGACTTCATTCCTGAAGGAGTCAGAGCATACTAAGATTGTAGAGCGCCGGGCAGTCCAAGATGCACAGACTCCAGAGGGTCTGAAGAGCAGCCCAGCAGTACTGGAGGACAGCCAGCTGCCTCTTGAGCAGAAGAAGAGGAAGATCCTGAGGAACCTCCGTAACCTGGAGCAGGCCGGTCTTGCCAGTGCTGGTAACAAATACCAGGACCTCATCAACGACATATCAAAGGTTCATTAACAGCTCTTTATTCACACTGAAGGACACATACCTTCTCTGCTGACTTGTGAGCACTCTCAGGTCTGTTCAGCTGAATTTGTAAAAACTTAACACTATAATTGACAGGACATCCGCTACCAAAGACGCTACAGACAGAGAAGGAAGGCCGAGCTTGTGAAGCTCCAGCAGACGCTGACGGCGCTCAACTCAAAAACTGCCTTCTACCAGGACCAGATGAATTATTATGATACCTACATCAAGACCTGTCTGGATAATCTCAACCGGAAGTGAGATGATCATTAAACTGTACTAGGATGATGATTTTAAAGTTTTTTTTCCCTCTGTTTGTATAAAATATTCTTCCTTCCTTTTGTAAGATGGATTCTTGTGCTTTGTGTATCCAGGAATTCGCGCAGATCCATAAAACTGGACAATAAGGGCAGTAAGAAGTGGAAACCACAGTCCCTTAAGTACACTGCAGCGAGGCTGCATGAGAAGGGAGTCATCCTGGAAATAGAAGGACTTCAGACAAACCAGTGAGTAGTGTACTCGCTAGTGTTAGTTGGTGATATGCAGATGATCAAATTTATCCCCCAACCAATTCACCTTCATCAGTGTTTCCAATTGGTGTCATCATCTTTGAACACTGGTAAAATAAGAAACTTTTTCATACATTTGGTCTGTTTATTCAAACAATGTGTAGTTTACTTACTCCAGTTTAGTCCCTTTTTACTATATTTAAACTTTTTGTCAGTGTTTATCAGTAAGTTCACGTTTGCCCTCATGCCCTAATTCACCTTTTATTCTCAGGACACTTACTCTCTTCTCTGGGTTAAGCTGCACAAGTGAAATCAACAGAAGCACATAAATGAAAGGATGGAAGTTTAAAAACATGTAGTTCATCTGACGACTAAAGACAAGTAAAGTTCAAATATATCAACACAGGGAAGCACACAAGCTGTGCTGAGGAGATTGTGTGCTGATTTGGAGCTTCTCCAAAGCACTGTGGAAACACAAAACCTGTCCTGTTTTCCCCAGTGTGCTGTGTTGTCACTTTTTTTTCATTAATCCCATTCTATTGTGTCTCTCATGTCTCAGGTTCAAAAATGTCATGTTTGACATTTCACCCACTGAGGAAGTTGGGGATTTTGAGGTGAAGGCAAAATTTATGGGAGTTGAGATGGAAAAGGTCCAGCTTCATTTCCAGGTAAACACATCCCAAAGCAGCTCACTAGTCAAGTCAGCTTGATGACGGATGGTTAAATGTCCTGTTCCCCTCATTGGACTGCTAGCAGGAAATATCATAGAAACGAGGCAAACATTTTCCAGTTCAGACACACTTGTTGCAATGAATCTGTAATTTTTTTTTTCACTTTTGTGATTGTGGCAAAAATTATGAGAGAGAATATGCACTGAAGACTAATGATTAAATTTACTTCCCCACATCAGACATTGTCACTTATGCTGTTGTTTTATGTTGTTTTATGTTTGTGTCTAGGACCTCCTTCAGCTGCAGTACGAAGGTGTTGCTGTCATGAAGATGTTTGACAAAGCTAAAGTGAACGTCAACTTGCTAATTTTCCTTCTAAACAAGAAATTCTATGGGAAATGAGAAAGTAAAGGGCAAGAAGGGAGTTAGCACTGGAGCAGGGAAACAGTGCCTTTTGACAGCACAGTTTAAGTAAAATTAATTTTGTCAGAAAACATCAGATGGTTCAGGACAGTGTTTTGTTTCATCTGATTCTAATTTGATGCATCTCACCAAAATAAAATGTAGTTATTGTTCAATTAAATATAAACAGTCTGTATTTTTCCATGTGGTGATTGTAAATGTAAAGTATTTTTAAGAATTGAACTGTAATGATATTCATGTTTTTCATGTAAAACAGAGTAGAAAACACACTTATTGTTACTGTGTTTGCTGAAAAAACTTTAAGGGTTTGGTTGACACTTCAGCACAATCAGTTCACAAAAGGAGCTGTGGAGCAACTTTCCATCCGGCCTGCATGGCTACATGAAAAACTGTAGTTTACCAGTGCCTTTTTAATTAAAGTGTTTAAATATACATGTTTTAATGAATAAAACATTCAAAAGTTTTAAAAGCTGATGTATTTTTAATGTGTATTATCAGTATATAAGTGATTTCTAATGCTTGAACAATGTTCATAATAAATTACACATGCCAGAATTAATTTGACTCTTTTCTTATCTGTCCTCCATATTGTCAGATGTATTGTGATCTATCTGTTCTTTAACGTGTTTCTATCGTCACATGCTTTGAGGGAAGATATGTTCATGTCAAGAATAAGGTGGCTATGACATTACTGCATTATGGGAGGAGACAACATGCAGTGGGGAGGAGGCGTGTCCACACTGGACTGTAATAACAGTTGAAGCTGGCACAAAAACACTGACGCGACAGAGAAACAGATAATTTCAACACTTATTCAGAGGATACACAGTGAAGCTATGGGCTCCCTGTTAATAGGTTTGTTTGTGTTGTTTTCTCTCCAGAGCTCAGCGCTCACTTCCCACAATGGTAAGTTGCTTTCTTTGTGTAAAACTTTTGAATGCTATAAAAGTTCATATTGGGTAAATTAATATGATTGCACTTTGTACAGTCTTTTTTTACAAATACAAAATGAGTAATGTTATGTTGTGTAATGTTTTACATAAGCCCTGTGATTTAAATTAATTATGGCATTTTCTGTTTGCACAGTTGTTTCGGCGCGACAAACTGCAGCCTATAATTCCCCTTAAGTCGGACTATAGTTCATATTGGAAATTAGGCAAATAAGGCAAATTTAGGTAATAATAATTAATATAATTGTCAACTTTATGATGGTATTTTTCAAATTACAATGCTGATAATATGTCTGTACTTATACTGTTATTTACTTTTACTGTTAAATAAGAACAGAATCAAAATACTAACAATACCAGAGAAAGATTGTGGGGGGGAAAAAAAAAAAAAAAAATATATATATATATATATATATATATATACATATTTATAAAACTTCCAGTCAGCTTCCTACTTATCTCGTCAAGTCCATAACCATGTCATGATACAGCTTCCTCATGTATTTCTGGATTTATTTTAAGACGAATAGAAAGCAACATGTGTTTTGTTCTGTTTCTCCGTTGTGTCTCTTTGAAGGCTCACAGCTGCTGCCTCGGACCTTTTCTGGCCACTTTGTAATGGTCACTGATGAGCCTGTAGACTACATTGACCTGTCTGCGTTGGACAGTTTGATGGATGGCTCAGGGTCTGGCTCAGGATCGGAGCATGAGCCAGTGAAAAAACACACCCACCATGGCCCACACCGTCAACCCCAGAAGCACTATTTTGTCTCGGAGGAGGCTAAAGGTTTTCTCCAGGGTCGCCTGGCAACAAGCTTTGTCCCGACCATTTACACCCTTGTCTTCATCATCAGTGTGCCTCTCAACCTTGTTACTATGGTGATGTTTGTGCATCACATCCGTCCCAGGAAACCAGCAGTGATCTACATGCTGAACCTGGCCTGCGCCGACCTGCTGTTTGGCCTGCTCCTGCCCTTTAAGATTGCTTACCATTACCATGGCAACAATTGGATCTATGGCTCCTTCATGTGCAGAGTTGTCACAGCCGCCTTTTACTGCAACATGTACTGCTCTGTCCTGCTCATGACGTGCATCAGCATCGACCGTTTCCTGGCTGTGGTTTACCCAATGAACTCGCTGACGTGGCGCAGCCCTCAGACTGCCTCAGCTGTGTGTGCTGCCATGTGGCTGTTGGCCCTCGGAGGGGTTTCTCCTCTGCTGGTCTCAGGACAGACCATGTATTTGTCAGACCTGGGCATTACCACCTGCCACGATGTGCAGGATGTGGAGAAACTACAAGCTTACTATCTTTACTTCTTCCCCATCTACTCCTCTATCTTCTTCTTCATCCCTCTTGTCTTCACTATTGTCTGTTATGTACGTATTATCCAGGCTCTGGCAGCAGCCAATGTGGAGAACCGCTCCAGGAAGACTCGGGCTGTGGTGATGGCAGTTCTGGTGCTGATGGTCTTTATGGTCTGCTTCACTCCCACCAACATCATCCTGATGGTTCACTATGTTCAGCTGTCCCACAGGTCCAGTGACAGTTCATACCAGGCGTACCTGCTCTCCATGTGTCTAGGCAGCCTCAGCTGCTGTATGGATCCATTCCTTTATTACTTTGGCTCCTCTCAGTGCCAGAAGCAGGTGGCAGCACTGTTCAGATGTAGGCAGCTGGTGAAGGCAGAGAGTAGCTCAGAGGCACAAAGTACCAGAACCAGTGGTTGGACTGAAAGCAGCAGGTTACGCAAGATGGAGAATGATCAAACTGGCCTGGGGAGCCATTACAGCAGGCTGGTGGCTTAAGTGCATGGACATGAGCGGGCCGGTCAGCCTGAGATTGCGAACTTGCACATACATCCATACTTCAATCTGTATTTGAAATGTTACTTGGGTGGATCAAAAGAAATAATACAAAACTATGACTGTCTACTGTTTATTCTCATATAAATTGGCTTATTTGTCGTATCACTGTTTACATTAAAAGCCAGTTCACATTTTATTATTTTAAAATCATAAAATATATCCACTACCATGACAGTGTGTGATATGTTAAATCAATTTCACAGTCTACAAAACAGAAATTTATTTTTTGTGAATTTTGCGTAATATCCTTTTTTTTTTCGATAAATCATAGGAATTAAACAGTTAGTGTGTAACATTATCAATTATATCATTATTGCCAATAATTGCATGAAAGCATAATTTTAAGACAAAATGGCTTTAGGTTTTTTTAAGTGAATCATGAAGCCAGAAACGTGTGTGTAAATACCAGAGTTTGTGCTAAAGCATATATAATTCAATCAAATCACAACTACAACATTATACATATTCTACAAAAGTTGCTTTATCTCTTGTCTTTTTTTTTTTATTGCTGCTCACTCTCGTTGTTGTCTGGACACAACTCTGAAATACAGAGAAAAAAAGAGAAACTGTGAGTGAAGAACAGAAGAAAGCGTAGTTTTGGCTTCATTTCCTGTCCATGTGCATCGTAGTCTAAAGTCTCCACCTTGTGGAAACTTCAGTAAGTTGTAGTGTCCAGTAAAGATTAAGAAGAAAATGGTTGAGAAAACTGGTCACTAATGAGTTACTGACCTGTTTCACCATCATAGCTGTGGAAGTTCTCCGGGAAGTTCAGACACCCAACTTGCTTTTTGAAAATTTCAATGTTTTTGGGATCTATTTTTCCTGTCCTTGCTGAAAGAGGGGAAAAAAAGGCTCATGTATATTTTAAAATTCAGTCCAGATGCATTCATGAGGAATAAGAACAGGACTTACTGAACTGCAGGATGTATCTACCAGTGACATCCCCATTTCGAAAGGTGTCTGTCCACAGTAGGCAGTCAGTGCAGGTCTGGAGGATATGTCCTTTGTGCTCTGACAGATTTTCTTTTAAAGCAGAGTGACTGATTACAATACAACATCTGATGTAAATGTTTTTGTAACTGCTGTTTAGTCTAAAGGTACATTTCTGCTTTAAATTTATCTGTGTGGTTCACTTACTGCGAAATGTGGTGGCAAGTCCTGACACTGTTGCATTCACTGCCCCCAAGATACACTGATTACTAGGAAACAAGAATAAGTTGTGGCCATTTTTCCCCCATAATCCCCATAATTAATAAATTAAACATGCCATTAAAAAGGTTATTCTATTTATTAATTTATTCTATTTTTCAATATTGTGCTACAAATTCTTTTTCACAAGTCATTCTATTAATCAACTTACAAGCAGTGATCTCCCCATCGTAATGTCAGAGTTTGACTGTCAGAAGTGGCAGACAAGTCGATCCAGGAGCTTTTCAGAGACTCCAGGGCCATGTGGTACTGCTTTGGGTCACCAGCCCCCATCACATACACCCATTTTCCCAACACCTGTGTGTGAGCAATTTTATTTAGATATGTTCTATTTTTTTTTTTTCAAAATATCTTATTTTGCTGATTGATCATTTACTTTTTTTTTTTTTTTTTTTAACATTTTGTAAAATCAGCCATCTTTGGGATAAACAAGAATCATGATCGTGATAACAACGTACCTGTTTGCGGTCCTCTGGCATAAAAGGTTTGACCAGGTCTTTGCAGTCAGGTGCAGATGCAGCAGTGAGGGAAGTGAGAGCTAACAGAAACACAACAGCAGGCAGAGCCATGGTCAGACAGTGGGATGAGGACTGAGACTGAGAGACAGCTGCACTGCAGAGGATGTAGCTGAACCTGCAACAGCAAACTTTTCCCTCTGGGGTTTCCAAAAAAAAAAAAAAGTTGTTGTGCAAGTGCTAATGTGGGGGAGGAGTGGGGTGGGTGGGGTGGGTTCTACATGCTCAAATGCACTGGTGAAGGTTAATGACCATGCTGAGCATGCAGATTTCTTTCATTCAGTACAGAATGGCCTCCTCAACAGTCTTCTGTTGCCCATGCCGCTGCCCCTGAATGAACTCAGGCAATGTGCCACGACTCCTCTTGGACTGATGAGACATTAAAAAAAAAGGACCTAAAGCAGCTATTCACCAGTGGGGTACATGGGGAAAGCTTAAAAGTTTGACGTCTTCTTTCGCCTTCTAACAGGGACGTTTTGATGCGGTGTATAATGTTGACACATGGATCAACAGAGAGTTTGGCATCTCATGAGAAAGGATGAAGAAATGCCAAATAATTTTCTCAATTGGTGTAGAAATAAAAGACCAGAAGACAGTACAAAGGAACACTGAGAACTGATTTTATTTTCCACACACAACCAGTGGGAACATAGCAGAGGCATTATAAATGAGACATTTAAGGGGATTTACTAAACCAAACTACAGATCTAACACAACATGACCCCAGTGGGCATTTTGCACTTTGTTGCAAGCTGACAACTTGAATTAAAAATCTCACACCGGAAGATCACATCATTGCACAGGTCACATTATAACACTTTTAGTACATGTTAAGCTGGATTTGTTCAGGTGCTTGGAGGCTGTCGACAGGGCTATGCTTTACTTTGCTGCGGGCTCAGTATCAGTTTGATCCTCCTCTGTATTCTCAGCAGCAGCTGAAGCAGGAGGCTCCCTCTCATTCGGGCACAGATCTGAAATAGGAGAAAAATCATAGAATCAAATCAAATAAGTGCATTAGGTGGCAAAGACATGCAGAGCTGAGATGATTGATGACTGACCAGTGCCTCCAAAGTGGTATTCTGGGAGGAATTTAAGACACTCTGCCTGCTTCTTGAAGGTCTCTAATTCAGATGGCTCCAGATTGCCAGTCCGTGCTATGAAAGAAATAAAACAGGAGGGTGAGGGGAATAGCAAAGTAGCCTAATATCTCCAAAACCATACTGACTTAAAATTTTAGCCAAATGAATAAAATAAAATGAAAACTTACTAAAAAGAAAAAGATATCGTCCCTTTGACTGGTTGTCGGGGAGGAAGGTGGTGTCTTCAGACAGGAGACAGTCAGCACAGGTCTCATAATACTTCCCATCGTGATATGAAGTGTGACCATTAATGTTAACTGTTAAACAAAGATTAAAAACAGCAGGGAGTGACCTGATCTTTTTCATGGCTCTATTTCAAATTGTGCATTAAGAAAACACCATAAAACTGACAAAAAATATAAAGTGTTAATATATTTAGAGGCTTGCGAGACTGTTTTCTTGTGAAATCTACCCACTCCTCCATAATGTGCTTTGGCTGCATGCCTCACCCATATTGCATTACACAGCAGCACAGACAAGGGAGAGAGGGGAAGAGGGAGAGGGGGAGATAGATGGTAAATCAGGGAATTAACAGAAAAACATTGAATATTTCAAGATACATACAAGTGGTGTGACTGGTCATTCCAGAGATGGTGGCATTAGCTACACCCTGAAGGCATTTATCGTCATTTCTGTAATAAGAAAAGCAAAAACAAGAAAAAGCAGAAAAGATGGCATCAACCTTTTTACTATCAACCAGTCTGTGATTATGTGACGGATCATGTGAGCAGTGTCCTTACAGACGGTCTGCCCAGTAGATGGTGATGACGCCACTGTCTGAGGAAGCTGACAGATCCAACCAGGAGCTATTCACCGACACCAAGTCGTGCTTCAGGTCAGGCTGGTCCCACGACCCCACATGAAGCACCCACTTCCCATAGATCTGCGACCCACACAATCACCACACAGTTTACTGACATACTAATACTGTGTTAGAATATATAATATAATATAATATGATGGAAAATAAAGAGAAAAGATGAGAATCCCTTATAGTGCTCAGAAAATGAAAATTTATAATTTATTTATTTAACATGCAATCTAATGACAACTCTATTTGCTGAGGAAGACACATGTAATATGATCAAAAGCCCCTAGACAAGCTTAATGGACCTTGTGCAGAGATTGTTTTATTTTGTGACTTAATGGGTTTATTTTTGACAATGAAAAAATATTGGATCGTTATCTGCTAACAATAGAAATTGAATTAGAAATTGAAATTTTTACTATAAAGTTTTTTGTTAAAGGTACATGATATCACAGTCATTTTTCTGTTAAGGGGGGTCCCTAATATACATAAGCCTTGATATACTAGATGCATTAATGTGAATTGAAAACTGGATGTGCTTGAGCGTTACTAATGTTAAGTGGATGCACAGATGCACCTGTAGGTTATTCTTAAAAGTGACACAAAAGCCTCATTCGCACCTTGTCAAAAACATTTTTTGTTCTTTTTCTTTTTTTTAACACTGTGGCAGACATTATCAAAAATTTAGTTAACACCAGAAAAAAAAAAAAAGAAAACTCAGACACATTAAACCACCGCAGCACTGCACTGCACTGCAGAGCCTCCTCTATAAGACCAGCTAATAACAAACGATCACTGATACTCACGGGGCTGTGGCTGTCCAGTACCAGAGGCTTTACCAGCTCTTTACAGTCCAGTTCAGATGCGGCACCCAGGGAGGTGAGAGCCAGCAGAGCTACAACCAGCTGTGCAGCCATGGCTCGAGACAGCAGGCAGCCAGAGAGCAACACCAATGTCAGGGATCCTGCCAGCTACAGTCTCCTCAAAGGAACCACAGGAAGTGTTCTGTAACAGTGGGCTGGACCAAACACACACACACACACACACACACACACACACACACACACACACACACACACACACACACACACACACACACACAAACACTGTCTCCTGGAGGGAAGGAGCAGTTCGCTTTTCACATCCAGTGTCAGCAGGGGCTTGTGTCCCCGTTACATAACAGCCATCTGGCAGAGTCTGAATAGCAAGACCCATACACTTTTCAATATGTGAACACCCCCTGCACAGTCTCTCACACACACACTCACACACGGACAAAGCTAGAAAAAAAAACACCCCACACACAGAGACACAAACACAGAAACTACTCCTCTTCTGTCCTCATCTCTTATTTCAACGACGGTTTTGGCTTCAAAATGAAAATGTCCATCTTTGACATGAAGTAGCTTTTTCAGGTGCAGACTTACATAACACGTTTCCCATGTTTTTTTTCCCCCTTGGGAAACAGTTCAGAGATTGTTTGTCCAGTTTTATTTTTGCACAGAGAAACAAATCACTATTGATAATGATACCAATGGTCATCCTGCAATGCTTCACACTCACTTGTCTAACATTGTGCTTGGCCGACAGACTGTCACACTCACATTAACAGGAGTGGATTCAGCCAGATGAATTACATCTGAAAAAAAAAAAAAAAACTCATCTACAAAAACACTGAGATCAGGACAAGTCTTCAATCAATGTGTTTGTGAGCTTGTTTGGCAAATGCTATGTATGTTTCATGTGTTACTGGATCTTCTGGCTCTCTGCTTGTGTTTTTGCTCAGTTTTTGGCAGATGGTATGTAAAGACCTGTTATGAAATCTTGATGTAAATTGGTTATGGTTAGGGAAGGTTATGTAAATCATAAAGGTACTGCTGACTCTTTTTGGATCTCGACTGACGAGGACTGTCTTTTGTATCACACCCAAAATATCAAGTTTTGCAGTAAATGTTTTGGGATGATTAACCCCTGGGAGAAAGAGAGAGGGTTGAACCTGAGGTACTTCAGCAAAAGTAAATTGTGCAACTCTCTGAAGGCATAAAAAAGCACTTCTTTGTCTTCTTTCACAAAAAACACCACACAGTCACAAATGGCTGCACTCCAGTAGATGTTTCTCACATCAATGTAAAACTGTTGCTCTCCATCTTTGAGGGGCCCTTTTTACCAGTAGACAAGAGGAGAAGACTAATGTCGAGGTGAAAGCATGAATGAAACAATCAGGTCTACTTGGTAATTCCTTCCTCGACTCAGCTAATGCACATTTTAGTCACAGTCTATTAGAGTCGCTTCTCTCTTTCCGGGAGGTTACAGAGTAGTCACAGCCAGAATGCACAGATAGTTTGCTTTTAATACAAAATAGAAGCACACAACCACACAGTAACTTCTTTTAAACCTTTTCCATCATGATTTCTGACTGTAAATGTAAAATCAGTCCCTTTAGAACAGCAACGGGTACAATGCACTGTAAATAGTCTGGAGTTGTGAGTAACATCAACAGGTTAAGTAGCTCTTTGTTTTTACAAGAGAGAGACTTAAAAAAAAAAACAACTGAATGTTTGTTAGCACATATTAAACTCCCTGCAGGACGAAGATTTTGTTCTCCTCACATCTACTAAGACATCAATGGCACACACAAGAGGCACTGGGAGTTTGAGCACATCTAAGGTAGTGTATTTGAATGATAATATAAGTCATGCTGTCTCAGGGTAGATTTAAGGTTCACAAGATGAGAGGTGATGTGTTTGCTATTGTTCATCTTCCTTTACATCTGTGGCAGGTTCCTTCTCATCAGGGCACAGGCCTGAAACAGAGGTGGAAAATGAAGTTGATAGGTGCCTAAATAAGTGACCCATACTGGTTATTGCTGTGGGTGCAGTGGTTAAGATGGTGGTTAGACAGATTGCAGAAATCTCACCTGTGGGTTCTCCAAAATAGAGCTCGGACTGGAAATTGAGGCATGCAGCCTGTTTCTTGAAAAAGTCCAGATGAGCGTCATCCAGTTTCCCAGACTTTGCTGCACGGCAGGGAAAAGTTCATGCCATCTCAGTTAACTGGTCAAAACATAATGGAGGGCTAAAGCTCTGTGTTTGGGGCTTTTTTTCACATTGTGAACTCACTGAAGAGGTAGAGGTTTGTCCCTTTTTTTGTTTCCCCGTTCATCAGGGCCACTGAACTGTCTGTCCAGAGGATGCAGTCAGGGCAGGTCATCAGGTGCTTCCCAACATGCTCATGAGTGGTGGTGTTAAAGTTAACTAGTGGATATAAACGTAAGTAAGCGCTAAAACACTTGATTGACAATTGATTAATATTATACGCACCATAATATACTTACATGTCACTTTGGTGGAGTTTCCCAGGAAGGTGGAATTAACAGTTCCATAATGACATTTCTCTTCACTTTTAAAGAGAAGAAAACATAACATGAAATGTATGAGAACTGAGTAAATCTCACCTTTTACCGAATGCAAAAACAATTCATTTCCAGAAGTCATAGTCACAGTTTATCTCCCCAGCGCAGGGTCATATCATCGGAGTCAGGTATGGGCGAGAGTTCAATCCAGGAGCTGTTGATAGTTTGAAGCCCCCTCAGAAACTCCTCATTGTCTGATGTTCCAGCGTAGAATATCCATTTTCCAAGAAGCTAGACACAGACGTGTAACATTAAAACCCACATTTCTAGCAGATTTATACTCAACTAAAAGCTCTTGGTCACTTGCAAATTCACATAGTTTTGTGCAGTGCCTTTGAGAGATATAGAATATTAAAAAAGGCCAACCTTCAAATATTATTGAACATTACTGTGATCTTACTGGTGACCATGACTTCATAGGAAATTTATCATAGTGAACATTTAGTCTCCTGAATTTGAACTTGTTGGTGTATTCAAATGCATCAGTTTAATTCCAATGTAGGAATGTTGAGTTAAATCCTATAGAACGGAGAAAGCTGGATTCTACTTTATACATTATACTTTTTACAAAATACTTTATATTTTGTAAATCCTGAGGACAACGTACCCCACTTCGATCCTCCAGAGGTTTAATCAGCTCTTCACAGCCTGGATCAGATGCAGCAGTCAGAGAGGAGACAGCCAGCAAAGCTAAACAAAACTGAACAGACATGATTAGAAGTTAAATGGCAACCAGCTGGTTACCTCAGCGAACATAAAACAACTGTACTCCTGCAGGAGTTCTGGTGTGAAGACTAGCAGAGGGCACATTACATTAATATAGGAGAGAGAGAGAGAGAGAGAGAGAAACAGAGAGAGAGAGAGAGAGAGAGAGAGAGAGAGAGAGAGAGAGAGAGAGATTTTGAGGGGTGGAGGAGTCATGGGTGGTGGGCTTATTTGTGTTGGAAAAAGCCTACCTCTGTAGAAATGGTGGGATTGTGCAATAAATGGTTCAAATGCATCTCTGTAGTGTATGTGCAGCCAGTCTTTCTGAGAGAAAGACTGCGTTTTTCACATTTCTCCTCTATTTGCATTTCTTGTGGAGAAGATAGGGCTGAATGTTTCAAAGGTTGTCTGCAGGTGTTTGTGTGTAAGAAAGACACTCTTTTAATGCTCCATCATGGTGTTATACAAGAGAAATGCTGTGGTCTTTGTGGTTCTGCCAGGGGCTCACTCACATTCCCTCCTACTCTCTTGTTCTGTTACGCAAGATAAATTATTCCTTCTGTGGGTGGTCATAGTCTCTCACTCGCTTTATCTCTCTCTCCCCTCTCTTTGTGTCCTGTGTGATAGTGGACAGAGAGAGAGAGATGCACTTACACAGCATGGAAAAATAGATAGACAGTCTGTAGTGTACATGTTATATAACCTAGGTGCAGCATTGACATGAACGCATGAACAGGGTTGCACAGTTTGGGTAACAGCGAGTAAATAAGTAAACAAGAACTGCAGCTGCTATGCTGTTTACTGAAGTGTAAAGACTAACAACCTGAATACAGTGGTTGGCTCTAAAAGTGAAGCTATCGCTTATCAGGATGGAAACGGGTAAAATATAATAAAATCTGCCTTTGAGGCTGTGATGTTAATTAACACCTTGGTCCCTTTTTTTTTTTATTTCCTACAAACATCAGTTTAAAAAACAACAGGTCACCATCCCATTGGGGTTGTATGCAGGCTAAGCTAACGGCAGTGCTTGACGTGCAGATGGGAAAGTGTGAATAGTCGCATTCTTGTTCGCTTTTCTGTTCCTCTTGTTTTCAGTTCTTTAAAACAACTTCATTTATCCAGGCAGGACACTGCTTACACCTGGATGTCATTCAGCGTCCTTTCTGAAGGGCAATGCCTCGCAGAGGCTTAACTTTGACTACACACGCACTGAAATTACACCTTCAAGTGACTGCATTCATGTCCATATATGCACAGTCCTTACAAATGAAAAGAGTTGACACTTGGACTAAGGGAAGAGAAGCTTTATACCAGCATATTCAAAACTCATGAAATACTTCTCTGTATTTACAAAAACATAATACAAGAATAAAAAAGATAAAATGAACACATCACAAATGGAGTCCCACATACTGCCACAAAACAGAAACATGATCTGATTTACAAATGCATCGTCTTGTACTCCCACTCATGGCTTCGATCTTAACAACAACAACAAAAAAAAAAAACACAAAATAAAAATCTCTCTTCAGTTGTGATGGGGCACCGTCTGTCCATTACTCCCTTTTTGCGATAAATCTCTCCAGATTTTTCTTTAAATAATAACAATAATATCAAATACACATACAAGACAGAGGAGCTACATTTGTGAGCTGTACACTTTGCAGTAAGGGAGGGGAAAGGAGAATGTTCACAGGCATGTTGATCTTTTATACACGATGATAATACATCTTGGGCAGTGAAAAAAGTTGAAAACATTGATTAAAAACAAGCTTATTTTAGCTTTTTGTACCAACCAACCTTTCATATCACACTGAGATCACAGTTTTTCCTAAGACGATAAAGCATGAGTGACCAAAGTGACTTTTACAAGCTTGTATCTCACTGTTTACCATCCATGTGGTTAGTTTGTTTTTGATTTCTCTCTCATTTTAACATTTTAGGTCCAGTAAACTGCAGGGTAACCTTGTAAATCCTTTGTATCCAGGTTTAGAACTAGAGGTTATGAACTGGAGTTGAGCAAGGCCTCAGCAAACAAAAGTAACAAGACTATATGACCACAGATCTCATATCCCCTGTTGTTACATAACAAGTTTACATAAAGAAAATCAAGTATGTTTTTCTTGTCCCCATCTTAAACTTTGTCCTGTGATTGTGCAGTATGCAGAATGTAAAATCTCGGCTTCCCACCACAATCTGCATGAATGCAGAAAGATCACTTACTTATAAAATAACATATGTGGTCAGACTTTCAGTCTGTACAGTGCCATTACATATTAAGCTTTCCGCATTCTTCCCCTGTGTTATCCTTACTGCTCTATCCAAATAAATAACAGTTGAGGACTGATTTGATACGACTGAAATGAGACCATGTAACATCTGAAAGAACAAATAAACTCTTTGGCTTACAAATGGAAATTTCATGTATAAGCAATAAAATTGCTCAACTGGTTTCACTATGCTTTAGCATTATCATCATCATTTATCATTATCCTGTAATTGTCCCTCGTGGCAATGGTGCCTAATGCTCAAAAGTTATATAGTCTCACTTTAAGTCTTGAACAAAGCTCTTTTCTCTCAATAATCATTCAATGTGCTGAAGCATTTCTTTAAAATGTGATTCAAGTCTGAACAAGGAAGTGATTTTGATCTGCACTTCATTTGCCTCATCAGAGAGATCTTACATTTTCCACATTTCTGGTTGAGTTTGTGATTAAAAAAAAAAGAAAAAGAAAAAACTTCTTAGTCCCATAGTATGAAACATAAAACACAATGTTAGTTAGTCTTGAAGATTTAGACAACCACGAGAGTTGAAATGACAAATATCTGCACAAGCCTCAATTAAGACCTCATAGTAATATGATTGTGACGTCTTTCAAATTCTGAGAGATATGATGTGACAACCAGTTAGATTACATCTTAACCATCAATCAAAACGTGTCTGAATCTCTTTAAATCCTTGGAAATTTTAAACTTTAGGATAAATAGGATACTGGCCTTTTGTTTTTGGGCATGAACTCCATGACATGATGCAAAAGGCAGAAAAATCTGTCTGTAACTGGAGTGTATGCACAGTCTCATACACACTGTATGCAAATATACAAAGAGTTCTCCTCCGGGTTTTTTCAATTTGGTTCCTTTGTACAGTCTCATAGTTGAAGAGGAAGAACTGATGAATGTAGCAGAGTCACCAGGTAGAACGGAAGAAGAAACAGGAAAGAAGAGACGAGGACAGAAACCATGATGGGGTGGGAGAAGGGAGGCATGGCTGGGAGGGGGGGTTGTAGAAGGACGGAGCCTGGGGCAGCTGTCCTGACTAGATAGGTGGTGGTGGAGGAAGAGTCACTGGCCTAGATGACACCACATCCAGTCTCTGCTTTTTCACCAATCCACTCAAGCTTACTGAGCAACTGACTGACCCGCTGCCCAAGTCCTCACACGCTCATTGTCATGTTTGGAGAATACTGCAGAGATTAGATGGGGAGAGATAAGTTCAGTGTCACCACATGAGAGAGAGAAAAGCAGTTCTGTTATGCTTTTGTACGCTAGCATCCAGATTTAGTAATCCCTCCAAAATGCTTTGAATGAGTCAAAGTAAAATCATTTCCATCAATGTTGACATTAGAAAACCTCTCCCTCTGATATGGTAAAGGTATAGTTCCACATTTTTTCATTTCTTTAAAATTCACACATCTTTATGCTGAATATGAAGCCATGGCTAAAAGCTGCTTGGTTTAGCTTTGCAGAAAGACTGAAACAAAATCTGCCAACCAGCACATGTGAAGCTCATAGTGTGGTTGTTAAGCAACCAATAGAAGGTATTGTAAAAGTAATGGAGAGTTTATAATGTGTCAAATGAACATGGACAAATGCACCTTTTTTTAAATTGTTGGACAGAACCACGCTACCTGTTCCAGTTTTTATGCTAAGCTAACTGGCTGCTGTTTGTAGTTTCTTTTCATGAGAAGTGAGTTCTGTGCAGCACCACTTCCCTCTAAATCCCAATCACAAGATGATAACTAACTTACACTTTCATTCTGAAAAGGGTTAAGGAAGTTTCCTCCCATCTCTCCATCCTCCCTGGGGGTCCCAGGCTGGTTACTCATACTTAGGTTACCAGGAGAGTTCTGAACAAAGGTAATTAAAACACAGCTTAATGGTGAGCTGCAATATATTAGGTGCAAACTGCAGGTTCAAAGTATATACTGTAAATAACGTCTCTTACCTTAGGGAGACTGTCCATATCACCTGACCCTGAGAAAGGGAAGTCAAGTATTAAAATAAAGCAACTCATCATCATTATATGATTGTTTGTTTTAGACAAATTATGGAAACTCATAACCAGAAATTCTGTGTCAATGCAGCACCTACAAGCAACTTGTTCCTGTACCTAATGATCCATTCATGTGATGGGGCTCCATTCCTGCCATTCCACCTAATGGACCATCGCCACCGGCACCCATAGGGAACTGAGGAGAACATACAGAGGAGACGGTGATAGACGATATCTACTATCAACAAACATTAATAGTAATTTCCGACACTAAGGAACTAATGGAGGGACAAAGGGCTCACATTTGGTCGGCTTCCACCTGGAGGGACTGTGTTGATCATCGTGTACATGTTGTCACCAGAGTTGGTTGAATCTGACAGAGCAAATGGAGAAACAATAAGAGGATAAAGAGCAAAAACAAATGTATATACTTACATTCAGATGCATACACAGGACCTACCTGCAGGACTTGGCATTATTGGGGTCCCAGGTGGCCCTCCTCCTCCTGGAGGCCCCTGAAATGACAGTTTCACTTTCCATGAGATTTATTTATGAACTAATGAAAAACAGCCTGTAGAGGAACAGTTTAAACTCAGTCATGTTGTACCTACCACATAACTTCCTGGAGATGCAGAAGAATAGGGGGTCTACAAAAATAGAAGAGGCAGATCATGAAAGAAAAGAAATAAACGTTCTGCTTTCTGTTTGGTTTCTTTGTTGAAGCACTTACCGAATTGGAGTTTGGAGGATTTGGCCAGGGTCTACCCCCACCAGGTCCCCTGGAACAAACACACACACACATTTCTTTCTTTCCAATTCATTTGGGCAGAGTTGGCGACAACAAAAAGTTGTCTGTTGCCAGAGAGACGTGATGGGAACAGCAACAATTAAAACATACAATATAAGACAAAATATGGGAAAGCTGGCTACCAGCTCCACCTTCAGGCCTCTAACGGCCAAAAGTTGTAATTAAAAGCTACATAAAGGAAACTGCTAACTGCAAGTAATGAGGTGACAGATAGAGGACGTTTGGGGTTTAAGTTGTTCTTCTAAGTGACAGAAGTGACCTCTGTTTCTCAAGAGAGAAACAGAGGTGAGAAAGTGTATTTTTTTCTTTTTTTTTTTTTTTTTTTATGCAAACTAGACACCTTGTACTACTCACTTTGTATGCCTCTCTCTCTCTCTCTCTCTCTCTCTCTGTGTGTGGTTCAGATTTAGGTTACTTGTGGGGACAAATTTTAGACGAAGTACTTTGCTAATTGCGTTCTGCCTGTCCAAGTGGAGACAAAAGCTGCATCCTCAATAGGGAAAAGGCTGATAATTCCACAAATGTGACAAACGTTAACGTGTGTTTGCGGTTCTGTGTAGAGTACATTGTGTAGATACCACATACATGTTCATGCCAGGCATCCCAGGACCAACTAGGGCATTCAGTGGTGGTCTCATTCCTCCGCCATAGTTCTAAAAACAACACAAACATGCCTTTAGTTATGTCTAAGAGAGAGCAGCAGTCAGAACCAACTTTTGTAAATATCACTGCAAATCATCTGGTTCAATACCTGTGGCCCCAGTGGTACCATGCCTCTGGGTGGAGTCATCCGCTGCATTGGTCCTCCCATATTTGGATGTCCTGAAACACAGAGAATCAGTCAAACTACAACCAAGAATAAGATTTTCTTCTCCAGAACAGTGTATTCACAACTTGGGGCACATCGTACTCCTACTTGCTTTAAGCAGTTACTTTAATTACACATTTTTTTCATTCTAGTGTTAAATTAAACAGTAACTGAACAGCGAGAGTCTTTTAACCTATGCATAATTTATGTGCTGTCTAGTGGAAGGAGTAGTTGGTGTAAATTGTAATTTACTTAGATGATATGAAGAGATTTTTTTTTATTATTATCAGCAAAACCTGAAGTAAGAGTGAATTCATCCTGCTAACAAGTATTGTCTGTGAAGCCCCAGACTGACATAGATTATGTCTTTGTACTGTAGAACTTCACTGCAATCCAAAACTATTGAAAGCACTTGAAGATGCCATATTGTTGCAGTGAGAGGCACAATACTTCATTACAACCAAAAAGGTAGGTGCATTTTATTTCTCTCATCAAAAATAGCAAAAGTAATTTTTTCTCTTTTCCCGGAGCATGGGCCATGATCTCTGTGAAATGCGGTTGTTTTAATAGCGAACTACGGCTAACACTTTAATGAAGAAGTGCTTTACCCCGTGCAACAACATGGCTGCACTGTAAACTGTGGTTTATTGCCATGCTAGTAATGCAGCTCTAGGGATGGCTATGTTAGCACTTAGATGGATTGCTATAAAATTTGGGTTTCATAGTCCCCTGAGGATGAAGCTCAATGACATTGGTAATTCTCTACTGTTACAAAGAGGTTAACATTCATGGTCTTTAGTGAAATGTACCGATGACTATTGGATTGGACTGAAATGAAATTTGGTAGAAATCGTGATCCCCAGAGGATTAATCCTAATGACCTTGACCCCTCCTTTCCCCTTGTGCAGCCATGATGGTGACACTATTGAGTGACATTTTGGTCCAGACATTTGTGTTTCCCACAGGGTGAAATATGATAACTTTGCTAATCCCTCAACACTTCATCGAGTGTCATCATCTGGACCTGAACACAGTGTTTTAATTATGACCAAAGCTAGCTTAGCTAGTTAACAAAAGTTAGCATGCTAAGACACCAAGATAAGATGGTGAACAAAACATGCTAAAGATCAGCCCCAGCAGCTCTATCAGGCTGTGGCTCCAGAGAAAGTACATTTTGGTTTGAAAGATAAAATAATGCTAATTAGTCTTAAATAAACTAGGTGCTGTGTTTTTGTGTATACCAGTATGTCTATGTACCTTGCTGTCTTGTAGGGTCCATTCCGCTAGGTAACATAGGCTGGCTACCTGGGACCCCTCCAAGTCCCTAAAGAGGAAAGAGGATCCATCACAGCTTTTATTATGAGCTCCATTTTCACTATCCACAGTTCTGTTTGCTGTTTGGAGGGTCAGCATGTGTCTCACCTGATTCGGTAATCTGAGGGGTGGTCTGGGTCCTCCGGGGTATCGAGGTGACATAAATGGCTAAGAAAAAAAGAAAACACAGCATAAATGTATGTTGAATCATTCAGGGCTATACATACTGTATATCACATGTATGGCATAATGACTGTGCGTCATACATGTGATAGGCTGTGTGTGTCACTTCTCTAAAAGTCTTTAGAAATTATAAAGGAAAATATATTAAAACTTCGAACTTGATCTAAATTTGATTTAGCTGATGGAAAAATCAACAAAAAACTGTGATAAAACATACTGTCCTGGGTCACCATGCTGGGTGACAAACTGCAGTCCTTCTTGTATAAAGATTTTATCACTCTCCAAAACAGGAAACCAACCAAAACTACTGCGTATGTCTTCTGGTGAGTTTTGGGCTGATTTTCCTTAAACAACAATTTCATGACAGCAGAGAGGGGAAGTCGACCACATTTTCATTGGACTGCATTTATGGAAAGAGACTGGGGGAATAAAGGATGAGGTTTGTTAATAATGATGCCAGTGTATGTGTTAACTGTGTGGAATTTGGCAGCATTTGTGAGAAGCTCTTTTGCAGCTCTGAGTGGGTTTTCATTTGTCCTCGCCACAGACAGTAGCAATGCTGTCATAATGTCTGCTGAACTAATGCATCTGTGGTGAGAAAAGTCTGTCTGCACTGTTGAATAGGTAATACTGCAACATGCCACTAGAGAGCAATGGTCCACTTGTTTTAATAAGGGTCTTCTCTTAACCCCCTCCACTCACCCCTCTAACCCTCCCATCTCTCATCTGTGTTGAAGATACATTAAAGGCCAACAAATTCAGTGTTTCTGTTTCATTGCTATTATGAAGACGATATTAATAACAATGATAATAGAAAATATTGCCTTTACGTAAATAAATACATGCAACAGCCAAACATAGAAAGCTTAAAAATTAGTGAGTGAGACAGGGAATTACTAAATGTATAAATTGACTCAGTGAATCAATAAATGAGATACATTTAAAGCTGGATGTGTAAAAACCTTTGCGTATACATGTATATTTACTAAAACAGGATGCATCAAACATCTCTCTCCAGTCTCTAACAACATTGAGCTATATTTTTCTTTATGCAATTAATTTTCTAAGACGTGAATGAAGAAGTGTCAGTTTGTTAAATACTGCATTTGTTTATCAATTGGTCTTGACAAGACCTCGTCTTCAAAGAAAACGTGATCCTCCGAAAGAGATAGAAAAGACTGTCCAGACCTGGTTTTGAGTTTTTTTAAAAAAGTGCTGAGAAATGCCGATGAAGACTATCGATCTGCGTGTCAGATGTGAGCGTCTGAGTTTGACTAATAATGACGGTCAATCAATGTACAACTGGCAGAATCCTTCTGATGGAGAACAGATGGTCAGTGACGAAGGTGCGTGTTTATGTCTGCGAGACACACAGTGGTGTATCTACACACAGATAAATACAGATTGTACACAAATGTATAAAGTAACTGTGCACTAATATATATTGTATAGTTTGGGTTTTTTGAGGGGCAGTTTCACAAGTTGAATACTTAACTTTGGGGAAAAAAGTACTGTACACCACTGTTTGATGTGAGACAGCTGCCCTGAGATGAACAATGGGTCAAAATTTGTCCCTTAAATCTAAAACTGTATAAGTGGCATAAAGATCTGAATAATTTTATCTCTCACTTTCTATGTGTGCATGTATGTATGTATATGTATGTGTGTTGACTTTATACCTGAAAGAAACCTGGAGGGACCGGGCCCACTGGCATGCCCTCTCCTGGGGGAAGGTTCCCAAGGACTGGGCTGGGGGCTGCTGCAGCACTCTGAAAGGGACAAACAAACAAACAAACAAAAAAAAGAGATTTACTCTTTCAACTCAAACTAATCTACAACACTCAACACCTCTTTGTCCAGCAGTGTGGCAAGGTAATTCATTGCATTTAGTCAAGTACTAAAGTTAAGTACAAAATTGAGGTACTTAAGTATTTTCATTTCATGCCACTGTGACACACACTGTTAAGGGTAAACCAAGCCAACAGAATACAAAAGTTAAGCATATCAGACAACAGTAAAATAATACTTAAACCTTAAAGTATCAATTATAAAATATTTTTCAAGTCCCCTTTGTAAACCAATCATGAGTGATTTTACTTAAGTAACACTCTGTACCTGTAATTAAGTATTTTCATATTGCACAAAGCCTATCTATTTTTACTTAACTAAAATATCTGAATACTTCCCCACCATTGCTGGTGGAAACACCTAGAATACAAAGTCTTGCACCAGTGAAACAATACAAGAGTCATAATAACAACAACAAAAAAAATCCAATCTATGGGTCTTCCCCCATTTCTCTCTTACTGTCTCTCCCTCAGTGGGATGTTTCCTGTTTCTGCAGATGCCCTGCCATGCTGGCACAGGTTTATTTTTATACCTTGTGTTTTTTGTTGTGCTTGTCCCAGACGGGTGGTGCTGACACATTTCAACACTGCCTCTGTCTGCTTCCTGTGGCATTGTACTCCTGCTAACCCGGAGTTACCACCCAGTAACGGCCTCTTCCTAATCCTCATTAAGAATAAAGAGCAGACAACATGCAGTGTGGGAGAGTGTGTATCCATATATATGATTATGTGTGAACGGTGAGCACATAAAGCTGTGTCTGTGTGTACATTTTTTTTTTCTTTTTCAGAATCTGCCCACTCTGTGTTCTATTTCTCTGATCTCTCCTCTCGCTTTCTCTCCCTCTCTGAAGGCATCGGGCTGGGTGTAAAGAGCGCCAGTGAAATTCACCCACAGTCTCTGAAGTTTCCGCCAGCTGACTTTTTAGGTCAGACAGGAACAAGGTTTAATCAGAGCCGAGATAAAAGCGGACTGACGACACTCCTGTTTCTTCCTCTGCTCCACCCCACCACCCTCGCTATTCCCTCATTCTCCTTCATATCTACCAATTGCAAATGCATAAATGGGGAACAGGATGCTGTGCAGCTTTTTGACTCTATATTCTGCTGCAAACACAGTCTGTATTTGTCTCAGCAGATGAATGTACAGATGGACACAGATGGATATTGTATCTCCATGGTTCAGTGGTGAGAGACTGGATTTGGTTGTGTGTGTATGTGTGTGTCTGTGTACCACATCATGCACAGCATCAAGTGTTGTGATTTTGTGAGAGTTTTTTCCCCCTTTCTTTCCCTCTTCCTTCTCACACTGTGGATTACCCAGAATGCCTTTACTCCCTGGCAGCCTGGAGGTCTGCTGAGTTTGCCTTCATGCACAGACAGAGAGAGCGAGAGAGAGGGAGGGAGGGAAAGAAGAGAAAAGAGGACAAAGCAGAGATTATGAGTGTGCATGTATGCGTGTGCGTGTGTGTGTTTGTGTGTGTGTATATGTGTACGTGCATATGTGCATGTGGCATGAGTGTGTGAGTGCTCTCAATGTTTGTTTGTGTGGGAAAAGGAGAACTGGGGGAGGGAAAAAAATCTACCTGACCTGCTGACAAAGCAGCATTTTCCAAATACAGCAACAGGAAAATAAATAAATAAATAAATGAGCACAAGGCGCCAGGATATCTCCCTGCCCCAAAACCAGCACCACGCTCCATATACAGAAAACAAAAACAACACTGGCAGCAACACTAACTCCTCTGGTACTGACAGCTTCTCTCCATTAAGACAAATCAGATTGACTCAAATGACATTAAAACATCAGAATGAATCACACTGAGGATTCACAAAGCCTTTTCAAAAGAGTCCGTGAAGTGTTTTCCAGTTTGTTCTGAAGACACCTTTAAGTTGGAGGAGTCACATGGTTTGCATAATGAGGCTTGTGTAAAATTGTACTATTTGCAGACCTGATTAGTCATTAGCAGGGGATCAGCTAGAATGGCTCTGTGTGAAGATAACAGAATTATCAGCAGCTGTAAAGATTTGTTAAGACAACTAAGTTACATGTGGTATATCATTTGTTTCACAACATCTATCGCATGCCTGTCTATCTTAGAGGAGGGGTCCCTCCCCGCCAAGAATGTCAAACTATTGACTACTGTACCCTGTGCATACACATCCTCGTCACATTTCTTAAAAAACATCAGGGATTCTGAAAAATATGTGTCCATGTTATATGTTTATGTAGAATGTGCCTTTCAGTTCACATATTATTATTATTATTATTTGATTTCTTGACCTCTAAAATAGAATAGGAATATATGTTGTAATATAATAAAGATTACTGCACAAGCTGAGCTATATACCAGCACATGGCCTGAAAGCTGTGTTATAATCAAGAACAAAGAAAAGCCCAGGTGGACCAAGGGGAATGATAACAGCAGGAGTGGTCATCCACAGTGTTTGGGGCAAACAGTTGATAAAGCTTAAAGATTTTTATACTCATAAGATGTGGTATCTCTAAAGACTGGAACAGTTTGTGTTCATTTTTTTTTTAATTGCTTACTTCTCTCACTTAAACTAATTACCTTTATCAGCTGGCTTGGAGAAGTGTATAGACAGTGACCTAAACCACCCCCATTCAACAACTATGCAGTCAATCCTGGCTGCTGATAATTGTGTTTACAGTGAGATTGCAGGCCTTCACCTGATGTAATGTAACTGCATCAGTGTGGTGCAATTAGCTCATATTAGCTACAACAGTGTGTTGACCAGGAAGTTCATGTATTCCAAGTTTGACTTTACTGATTCACTGTAAATCCCTGTTAGCGCATTCTGTTCAAATACTGAGTCTCAGCCAAGCTCAACGTATTCCAGCACTTAACCTTTGTAAACATGAACGACACACAAAGTGTTACATGCTATTAATGAGTCTATCATTTACACTTCTCACAGACCAGTGTTTACACTTTTCTGACAAGGCAGAGAGAGAGGAGCAACAGAGCTGCCGGCTTTACACATTAGCACATTGTATCATAGCGTGCTGTATGTTGTGGTGTGAATGAAACTGTCAACAATGACTTGTGTAATGAGACGTTACACACTGAGTTAAACTACTATTCATTGCGCTTGACCCGAGAAGAAATTGTAAAACTGAGACTGTCTCACAAATTCTTCACAATTTCTTAACTGGTAAAAAGAAGGAAACTTCTTGTTGTAGTTGTATCATGTCTAATGAAACACATCATTTTAAAGCAGGTTATAGAACAAAACTGCTTCTTCCAATTGCATCCATTCTTTCCCAAATAGTCTGACCTCTCTCTATATACCAGCTCAACACTTTTCCCTTTGTCGCTTTCAGAGTTTTGTTTCCTTTCCTGTGATTTACTGTGTTCTTCTGCTGTCTTTACATAAATCCCAGAAAGACCTGATTCAATCATAAAAATCAGAAAACAGGACATTCAATTCATCCAAATCCCCATCGAGCAACCCAAATACATTTAACATTTTTATTTCATGAGCCACTGAATTGTTGAATGATTTGCTCTCTGTCTTGATGTATACGATGATCCCTCCATCCATAGTTACTGACACTGGAGCCAAAATGTGTTTGTGATGAAACCTGAGGCAGTGGAACGGCCACTGCACGTCCTCAGATGAACACCTGCATCTCCTGGTAAACTCATTTGTTGCATAAATTATTCAAACCACCACACTCCAGGAGAACACTATAGTATACCAGACATACACAACAAGACATAAAGTACAACACACTACGATACCACTCAATGCGCACCAAACACACTGCCTTCCATAGAGACAAAATGGGGCATTAAAAGGGGGGTAAAATGAGATCAGAGCCTGAAAAAATTAAATTAGATTTAAAAACAGTTAAAAACAAAAGCGTCTTTTCTGCCCTTCTGCCATTGCAGCGTTACAGACACAGTAATCAGAACAATTTCTCCATCCCAAATGACGCACTTTACTGATACACAATGCAAGCACATTGCTTTATCTTATCAAGCATCCTTTGCTTTACATGACTGTGGAATGAGTGGTGGAAGGAGAGCTGAGTGATTATGAAGCTAAGACAAAAAAAAAAAAAAAAAAAAACATGTATAAAACATTTTATGTGTAGTGTTTAAAACACAGTGTTCCTTCTAGAAAAAAAAATACAAAAACTGCTGAAGGAGCGGTAGACATTTAAATGTAGAGCAATTACATTACAGTTCACTACTTTGCAACCTAATCAGACTTTCGACATACTACATTCACACTACACTAATCCCATCAGACTAAAGTGCTCAGTAATACTTAATGAGATAAGTCACTTTTGTTCCTATATGTTTACCGATTGTGCTCCTTGTTAATGTGTGTGCACAATGCATGCATACTTTGTGTGGGTGTGCATGTATGTGTGTGTGTGAGAGAGAGAGCGAGAGAAGGTGGGGAGTCATTTTCATTCAATACTTCAGAGACTGAGAGACCCTCAGAGACGCGTGAGTGGAATCTCAAAAGGTTGTCTGTGTCTATCTCCTCCCTCTCTCACTGTCTGTTTATCTCTCTCTCTCAATGTCTAAACCAGCATCGGTCACTGTCTGCTTCCTCCACCTCTCTCTCAGCCACACTTTGTTTCTCCCTTTTTTTTTAAGATAGGGATTGCAATATTCTATATTTTCCTCACTGTCAACAAATCTCACGAAAGCACAAAGAAATAACAATGAATTGATCCTACAAACAAACACTGACTGCATATCCAGTGCCTGATGTAACTTATTCCTCCACTGCAAACCAAAAACTTATTAGATACACATGAATGAGCCACGTCGTTGCACTTGGTGACATGCTCCTTCATTACAATGAACATGGGCAATGTAATTTATTTTCAGTCAATCCAACATACACTGTCCTGCTGCAGTAAATAGAACCAATGTGGATTCATCTGCAAGCTGAAATTAGGCCCCAACAAATGCACCATGAACTCCTGTTTGAGCTTTGTTTTCCAGATGTTTCAGGAAATTAACCTTTTTAAGAAATGAAACTTTACAGTTGGGAACAACACTGCTTTGTATTTATACAAATACAAAAGGTTTGTATTTAGTGGGAATGAATGGGCTTGAGACTCAGTACCACAGAAAGGATAAGGTCTGAAAGTGCAATATTAGTTCTGGTTATTCAATTGGATTTAAAAAAAAAAAAAAAAAAAAAATACAGTAGACTAATACCAACCTTATCGGTTTTGTAGTACTTAACACATTAAGTGTTAAAATATTCAATATGGCTGAAACTAACCATTATTTTCAGTTGATAAAATGCTTTTTATTTTTTTCTATTTTGTCTATAATTGTCTTGGCTAAAAATTATCCTAAAAAAGGAAACTGTTATAAATTTTTGTCAGTTTCCTAAAGCCCTAAGTGACATCTTCAGTTTGCTTTTTTGTCAGAAAAACAGTCATAAACCCAAAGATATTTAGTTTACCATGATATAATAGACAGAAAATCAGATACTCTTCAAAACTGAGCAGCTAGACCATAGAAGATTGATCTAGTAATTAATTAATCAATCAAATGTTTCATTTCGAACACACATGGTGGAATTATGGTCAATGAGTTTGGATTTAGCTGCAGTGAAAAATGACAGAAGGACAAAACAGTAAGACAGTACCAAGACAGATATGTACAAATTACAGTTTGAGGTACAAGTCCACAAATCATTTCTGTATGTTGGCTGTCTGCGGAGAGCTGCTGGGTGTGGGGAAGTGGTGGGGTTTGAAGGGTTACCACTGAGTCTCAAGGCCACCCTCTGTACAACAGGATCTACAAATGACACACCACACAGGAAGGAACTCCATTCCTCCTCCCTCTTCCCAGCTCCCTCCATCCTCTCATGCCATTAGTCCACTTCCTGAACAAATGGGGGGGTGGGGGGGGATGCTAGGATACTAGCAGGCACACACAACCAAAACACACATTCACATTAAAGTATGAGAGCAGTAACACAATAAGAATATTGATTTCTACATTAGAGTATATGCACAGACAAACTTTATATTCTGTCAGTCACTGTCAAAAGCATAACAATAATATATCTACAATGAGGGTTTTAACTGAGAAGAAAGTAAGAGAGAAAGAAACAGAGAAAAAGAGTGTTTTAACAGCATAGAGATGAGAATGGCTGTGCTCTGCCTTTGACCATGTATTATTCACAGTCTCCTGTGGCGACCAGAGACAGATCAACAAGCTCCACCGTCCAATCCTGGGCCAGACTCACTTTTCAATTTCAAGGCAGATAGGCTTAAAATCGCCCTCTGGCATTCGAAGCTCTCTTCTTAACCAAAACATGCCATATGCTACACCAGTAAAACACACTACTGGGTGGAAAAAAGTGTTCTCTCTGTGTACTTCTCTCCAGATCTCTGCTGTTTAGTAATGAAATCTGGCTGAGTTCAAGCTGCCAAGAAAAAAAAAGACATTATATGAGTATAACCATGTGTTTGTCTGTTAGTTGCATGTTAGATTAACTAGGGGACAAACCCAGGTTTTCGGCTGATTCCAGTTTCATCCAGCCTGGGTGTTGTTTTTGCAATTACTCCTACTACTGCACGCTCTAAGTTAAGGTCTATGTTTGGTGAATATAACTTTTAATGTCAAATCAAATGTTAAGACAAAATGAACGATGAATTTATCCTACTAGTGCTGCCCGTGTAGCTGTCAAGCCTAAGCTTAAAGTGACTAAGGGGCTGCAAAGATGTTCATACAAAATGTCCACAACTTGTTGTTTTCACTCGTTCACATGTTTTTATGATATGATGATCAAAAGTTATTTGCCACTGTCATGTTGCAATACCAGACGCAAAGGTCCCACCCAGTAAACTGACCACAAAGTTGACACCCCCTGAGCAAACTGGTGAAATACATTGTTGAAATGGCTCCAACAGTTTGTTTAATCATATTCCTCTATGATATGAGTAGTAGTTCATTTTGAGGCAATCCAAAATACACTTCCCCTCTATTCTACATATGTGCGTTAAATTTGTATACATCGATGTCTGAAAGTAGTTTCCCAAGAAATATACTATTAATGCTGTGATGAGTAATGTTTGTGGTCTTAGGGCCCCAGACAGGGAAAGTCAGAGACTAAAATATCTTTGGTGTTGGTCTTTTACCTAGATTTGTTGACAATAAGAAAAAACAGATTAATGCTATCGTATTTGCTGTTCTGAGGCTACATCCACACTAATACGTTTGCATTTTAAAATGAAAATGATCTGCATCCCAATTAATGTTTTAGCTCCATATCGGAAATAATTTCTGTCTGAAAACTGAACACGACGATCATGTGTCCATTCATGTAGACTCCATTTGGATATGGTTGGATATGCTATGATCATAGACTGATATAAAAGTGGATGCTGACTCTGGGGCTGAAAGTGAAACAGCTTTAAACCTGCATTCCATGTAATGACCATCAGGGGGCGACTCCACTGGTTTCAAAAAGAAGTCTGTTTTCATAGAATCTATGAGAAAAAGGGCCATATTGACTTTATTTATCACCTCAGACATTTTCAAGTTTATGGTCTTAAGCGTTAGTTCCAAGTCTTCTTCAATACAACATGATCTTCATTTTTTAAGTCATATTGTCCCATTTAGAGGAAAATAGATGATAAAATAGGTCATGCATTAGGGCGTGGCTACCCCATGATTGACAGATTGTACATACATGGCGACCTGCCTGACTCCTCCCCAACGCTACCTTCTCCTCCAAATATGGTTTCTTCTGGTTTAAAAAACAAACTAAATGGTGAATGGTTCTCACTTGTTTATGGTTGATAAGACCCAATCAGGAAGTGAACGGGTATGTCTATGTCATTGTTTTCTCTAAGTATTTCTGCCTGTCCAAACCAAAATGCAACCTTGGATTTCAAACTAAAATGTACTGTTTCTCAAGGTTTTAAGCGCTCAAAAAATATGCAGTGGCATGTATGCCAGCAGTGAATGTAGTAGCAATGATGCATTTTAAAATAAAATAAAGAGAATGTGACATAAGAAAACCAGAAAGGGAGGTGGAGGATATCACCTGCTTCAACCTGCGCAAAATCCTCTGCTCTCATGATTCACCTTTTCCAACCTTACAGCCTACATCTTTTCAATCTGTATCACCTTCAGCTTCACCTTTATCCCATACAATAAAATTCCCAGACATTCCCGAGTGTAACATTACAGGTGATTACCAGGTAAAAGTGGCAGCACCACACTCATCTAGTATTTCCTTTATCACTGATGTCATTATCGACGCATGTAAACATCTCTGTGGCTGTGAGGAGCTGTATAATATGTGAGGTGAAGCCGTGGGCTGATGCGCTGTAAGATACACATGCAGGGCTGAAAATGATAGTAGCTTTGGTTGCTGCAGACACACTTCTCACACCACTATCTCACTTGGTTCAACAACACTTTTGGGAGATAAGGGAGATGGACTGAGCAGAGAGGAAAGGGTAGAGAGACACAGAGGAAGACTTAAAAACCTAAGCTTGGAATGAAGAGGAGAATATCTACGTATATGCATGTCTATAGATGCAAAGATTCATTCACCTAAAACCGACATATTTTGTGATCTTTATCACTCAATAGTAAACGCTTGTATTTTGCAATTGCTCAGAATTGTTGGATCATCAATCCAAGACACAAGAAGAACTAGTGAGAAGTCAGTTTGGGTGTCTCATCTTGCAGTCCTGCTTGTGCTGGAGGGTCAGACACAGGAGACAGCACGAGATAAGGATATGGGTGTCTACAACAGCAAAAATACACTGGGGTTAGTTGGGGTCAAAGAGATAACTTGCTGGTCTGATCGTGTCAGCATTCTCACTTTGCCCTCCTAGTCTTCCTCCGTAGTCCCGCCACTACTTCTACAGTTCAATCTCTGGATCAGTCACTATAATCCCTTTCACATACAACCTGTAAGGTTGCTGCTGTGTAAAGTGTAACTTTCCACTCAGATGGGTCAGGGAAGACTAGATATTTAAGAACATGGCGTACAACTTGAGCTTACTCTGACTGAGTCAAAACTGAAATATTCAATCCCAGTCTCTTGTGATTTAAAAAAAAAAAAAAAAAATATCTGGGTGAAGACGCATGTGTGAAAGCCCAGAGAGCACCTTTCCTCAGACAGCTCTGGACACATAACATATGCTCCTGACTAAACCCCTTATTTTCATAATCAATAATAATAACTGCAGTCAAACTACAAATTACTCTCCCATATCCTACAGCTCTGTTAGAGCTTGTTTTCATTCTTACACTTTCTTGTCTTCCCCTGCCCTCAGTTAACCTCTCCCCTCCACTCTGCACAATGCCTTCATCTTTGCCCCTGCCCACTGCAGAGCAGCAAGGCGTGCATATGTCAACATCAAATAAACACTCCACCTCAGCATGTCCAAACACGCATGTGACATGACTCAGCATAACAGGCCAGTGGAAAACACATTCCTCTGAGACCAGAGGGCTGAGCGCAACAGGCCAGCGAGAGAGGAAGGAAGATAAGAGGCGTGAAGAGGAACGGGTAGAGATAGACAGAGGGAATGGAGAAGAGAAACCAAATTCTCTCTTGTTTTCCTATTTTTGTTTTTCTATCAAAACTGTTGGAGATCGTGACAGCCATTTCCATCTCTGCTCAACCTATGGAAATTCCCGTTCTTTTTCTCCCTCCAGTCGTTCTTCACTCAGCTTGCTCTCTATTGCCATGGCAATGATGTTACAGTGAGTCACCTCTACATCTCCCTCCTCCTCAACACTGCCAAGAAGGAACATGGGAGTGTGAGAGAGACATAGACAAAGAGAAAGAGAAAGAGAGGGAGGGTGAGAGAGAGAAGGAGAGAGCGCTCTGTTTCCCTGGAAACAGACTGGGGGTCTCCCCAACCCCCATTGGTTCTCAACTGGTTGGAGTCAGCTTGTTACCCACAATGCTTGGAGCCAACAGAGTCTCTGTTTCTAGGTTGTCTCTGTCCTCTCTGTTTTGCTGTCTCTACATATGCATACACTCACATAAAGGCACTCACAGCTGCTGGTCAGAATTCAGGTTTGCGTTTCACGCCACTGAACGAATCACAATCCATAATCAGAAAATAAAACATCATCCCTAACAGGATCTTGGGAGTTTTTTTTTTTTCTTCTTTTTTTGTAATTATTGCAGTCAGTCGTGGCTGAATTTGCAGTTGCTTTTTACGAACAAATGTGTTGCAGTTTGCAGCATGCTTTGTATTTCCTGACAAATAAAAGTAATGCTCAAATATTGCATGCCTGAGGGAAGAAAAACTGAAATAGTGTAAGGAACTAACTACTAATCAGTATATAATTTGTTCCAGTAAGAGGAGAAATTATCTTCAAAAGATTTAATGCAGCTGTTAGTAATTGTAAAAATATGTAGGATTGTAAAAACAAGTTATAGATGGTTCGGCTCAGTTTAGAAAAGTTTTTCTGGGATTTGAATTGGCTGAACTAATTATTAGGAGACAGCTATGCTTGAGAGGACAACGTCAGGGGAAACAAAGTCCTATTGTTAATAACATAGCTACAAGGAAGTTGGACTGTTGAGATGGAATATGTGATGATATGAATGATGAATGATGATGATGTGAATATTATGTGATCTGGACTCCTGAGGGTGGCTCTCAATGGGATTAAAGTGCAAGAATTCTTAAAATGTGGCGTTTTTGTGTAATAGAGACTGCAGACATGTTGGTTAAACCTGTTAGATTACTAGACAATAATTGGATAATCTTTTATATAAAATGGACACAAAACAGAAAAGTGAAATGGGAAGGGTCTAATCTCTGGGGAGCAGAGATGTAATCAGTAAATTTCAATCCGTCCACTTCTTTTTGATATTTCCTGGGTACAACTGGAGATTCTAGCAAGAAAAGGTTGACACATACTGCCATCCATGCACTTCTTTCTGGCAGATGTTGTGTGTTACTGGGTTACTAAGGTTAGAACCGAACATCAGTACTAACGTACAGAAAACAATCGGAGTGAATCAGTGGGGTAAAGACTCTTTACTTTACATGAGTAAAACTCTGCTTGTACACACAGAGCCCCCCCCCCCCTCAAAAAAAAAAAAAAAACAGAAACAAAACATGTCCTTTGTCCTTTGAGTGCCCTTTTGTGCAGCCCACAAATATACAGTGCACACTACATGTTTCTCTTTGCAGACAGGAGCCGTTTTCAGTTAAAACCCACGGTCACCACACCTTCCTGTCCTTCAGCCTCGCACAGAGAGCAGCACAGTACATGATGTGTGCACTCGTGTTTCCACAGATATTAAACACTGAGAGTGCATTAGGATGCAAATGAATAAAGCAGTCCTGTGTCTTATTACATTTTTACAAATGTGCATATCCTTAATAAAGACAGAATGTGTGTGCTGCTGTTAAATTGAGAGGCGTGGAGACATTTCCATGCAAGAGTGAGAGAGTATGAATGTAAGATCTGGCAGCGTCAGACGGAGCATTTTTATCAAGGGGGTTGCTCTTGGCACTGCCTCTTGATCTCTTCTTCCCCTCTAACTGCCGTGTGTCCGCTATCTCCCACAGTGATGCCACACAATGATACCAGACTCCCTGTGCTATAATACTTGCCTGCAACATTGCTGACTATCTAACAGTGCATTTTATTTTTGCTGCTTTCTCTCCACTCCATCCATCTGTCACCCTTTATGTTCATTAGCTTTGTCCAGGCAGCCGGCAGAGGCCACTGACACTAGTTTTTATTTGCAATTTATGTAGAAAATGTTGTCATTTCTTAAAACAATGTCCCTAACATGGGAAGATGCCCAGGCAAGACACAAAAACGTGTCCACAATGTGACCATAACACAATTTGAGATGAAATGATAAATTGAACAAAAAAATTTAGCTGGTTTCTTTGTTGTGTGTCATTGTAGATTGAATATTTTGTGGCTTTTTCCTGCAGCTTTTTTTTTTCTTTCAGCTCAGTGCACTGCAACTCACACTTACACAATACACATACATTGCATTCAAGGTGCATTGACCTTTCTTGGTCACCATACTTTCCTATTTTTTCTGATAATTAATGAACTGAAACATTAGTCCCTAATGAAAATAATTGTTATAGCAAGTAAATAGTTTCCTTGGTCAACAAAAGGTGAATTAATTTGACAAAGAGCTATTTTTTTGTATTACGAAACTAATTGATTTTTTTTTTTAGATGCTTATGGATAGAAATACTCACCAGCTGGTCTATCTATCTGTCTGCCTGTCTTGATCTGAATTCCTAAAGGTTCTCAAATTGAATGCCCATCATTGCCAAATTGTGAGGCTACACAGGCAACTTAATGGTAGTTGGGTTTTACAGTTTGAGATGAGAGATGAGACAGAAATGTGGGGCTAAAAGCCGTGTGATAATGGTAACTGTACATGTTTGAGTTATTACAGAAGACTTTCACAAGCACTAACAACATTTTGGTTCACATGATATTTTCAGTCACAATATCCACTTTAAAAACCAAAAATGACTTAAAGCAAAGGACTTGCTTCTGTTTAAAAGCACATTCTTATCTGGAGTCTGCACAGTAAGACCAGTACAACTGTTGGACACTGATAATCTCCAGAAATCAGGAGTCAGGTATCGCTCTCTGTGGAGTTTTTTTTTTTTTTTTTTTTTTTGCTTCAGTTCTCCCAAACTCCCCAAATTTTTCTAACTCGTCAGCCCTTCTGGCACCAGTCTGCCTCTCTGGCTCTACATAAACTGTCTTTTCTAGAACTTGCAAGAATAATTCACTGAGGGAATTTTGAACATCATGCACCAATGCACTTAACACAATTCATATGGAGACATTTGTATTTCAATTAAATGGGCCATTTTTCAGTGCAGCAAACATTTTAAAGGGTCTAAATGTCATTAGGTAGCGGAGAAAATACTGTTAATATGCTCAATATTATTTCTACATGCTGTTTCATGCTGCTTGATTCTCGCTTCATTTTCATTTGCTCATATTTTGTAAAAAGATCACAGGAATTAGTTAGGGACAAAAAGTTTGCACTCAGTATAGAACTTACTCTATTTTCTTAAAAATCAGTTCAAAACACACAATTATGACATGCACATGCTGCCAGGGACAGCCAGAAATGACTTGCATCTTATTCCTAACAGACTAAAAACCAACAGCAACTGACGTTTGTCTCAAATAAGGCCATTTCCAGGTCAGGCATAAGAATTTAAAAATAACTTGCTTTTATGACTTCATGGCCTCTCGCAAATGGAAACTGCTCATTTAGTATCGAGAACACAATTTACAAAGCACTTAACAGAACTGTAAACAGCCTTTCTGATGCCTGAAAAGCTCCGTCTGAGGATAGAAATCAATAACATTGCATCTCACTTTGTTCATCAGTCTTTTCTTTCCCGTTTAACATTAGATTACTATATTAATGTCCTTGAAGGCCATTCTCAGACGATCAAACCTAGTGATATAATGGACATACGCAGCACACAACCACATGCAAAACATCATGAACATGTATGCATATGTAAACAGTTTTAATAGAAAAACATGAATGCCAAATGTATCTACAGCAGGTAGCTCAAACTGGGATAATCGTTCAAATCGAGTCAAAAGCCTTGTCACAATCCCATCAATTATCAAAGGGAAAAGGGACACAAAGATGATGTGAATGAGCTCCTACATCTCCCCAGCATTAATTAGGACTTCACTCAGTAATTAGCTATCTGAAAATAATTACCATCAAAATGTCTGATTAAAATCTCCATCAGTCTCAAAGTCAGGAGACTGAAAGAGAGGCATCAGCCTCAAATTAAGGCGTGCTACTTTTTCCAACCAAGTCTACCGCACAGTTGTCCCCTCATCTTGTTTTAATTGAGTGGCAGATATGTGGGTAGTACCTCTGATTGGATCTGCGAAGCAGTGCAGCGTTGCAACAGTTGATTGAAAGTGACCTTGGTCTAATTACAATTGGTCTAATTATAATTCTCTGATTACATCCCTGCAGGAAATGTAAGAATAAGATGTTGCTGGTGGCCTCCACTAATGATGTTAAGATATATTCAGAATGATTCCTGAATTGAATTGATTCTGATAAGAAGAAGATACTATTGTCATCACCTTAAGAACAATGACATTTCATGCCTGTAAAATGATTTTATTTGTTGTTTTAGAGTCGAGATGTGTTTCAGACAAATAAATTTGACAGTTTTTGACTCCATCCCTCTTTCTATCCATTTCCATGCTCTCTTGTTTTTTTCCACCTTTCTCCTCTACATTCTGTCTCCCTCTCAGGTCTGAGGTTGTGCTGCCCTCCAGCTCCATTCCTCGGAGCCAGGATGACATCATCCCATATAACTGCCTCGTCCTCGGAGTGCCTATTCATCACCCTGATCATCATCGCCAGCATCAGCAGCATCACCTGCGTATGCACATGCACACACACAGTTACACACACGTACACAAGCACACACCTATGGCGGGGGATAAAAGAGAAGAGAGCCCCCACAGTTCTGCAGGATTGCAAGCCGAAAGGAAAGAGCAAGCAGGGAGAGAGAGAAGAGGACGGACGATCCTGCTGGGGTAGGCAGAAACCCCTGACCTGTGCTCCTCTAACAATACATCTCAATAAACCACAGTACAGACAAATCTGATGAGTCAGACTTCAGGCTACAGAGGGAAAACAACAACATAAAAAGCAGAAAAAAGAAGATAACCCCCCCCCACATACCCCATCCACCCAACCCTGCGTTCCCAAATCCACTCCACCTTGCTACTTCTCGTGAGGAGAGCTGCACTTCCTGTCTCTTCCTCACCAGTTAATCTAAAACTTCATGCGCTCTGGCTCTGCTCACTGGATGGTGCATGAATCAACCTATCCCTTGATGTACGGGAAATACAGCAATAAAGTGGAGACACACTGAGAAAACACAGCTATAAACAATGTTTCCACCACACAAGCAACTGTCTACTTGCACAGTTTGCCCTGCCACGTAATACTTTAGCCAGATATGTGTGTGTGTGTGTGTAACCATGTAAGTGATAGGCTAAGCCGCATGTTCTCTAAATGTCTTTATCGTACACTTCAAGCATCACTACAAGCATTCAATTAAACACCGCTTGAGATAAAAGATTCACAACAAGATTAAACCAGTTTGCAAGGATGTAAAGACAACATGTAAAAAAGTGATGAAGGTTGGTGAATCTCAGGAATCCTAACTTTATGGTCTAAATATGCACCACAACTTGCAACTGTCCTTTTGATATCATCTCTGAACCCTTCTTATTTTTTTGTGGCTCTAGACAAACTATTGCAATCACAAAGCAGTGGAGAGGCCACTGGTAAGACATAACATGTCAAACTGTTTAATATAAACAAACCACAGCATTGTCGGAGGTCGAAAGAGACACTCTGAGGGAGGTGTTGTCTTTTCACTTGTTTTAATGACGACTGGTCGCTCTTATTATTTCATTTTGGAAGACAGCAGTTTCCTAATCTTTGATCTCAGCTGAACTTAATACTACGGAAACCCAGAACACTCAATGTTAAATAAATAAAATGAAATGAAGAAATAAGAAACATACAAATGTATCGAGAAAAATATATATTGTTCTAACCACTGCACAACTAACCCACCAATATCATTTTATTTCAGGAAATATTTATTGGCCTTCTACAGTTTTACTTGAGAAAGTACTGTTTCTAAAGTCTGCGGCTATTTTACAATATTTTCCCCAACGACTCCTCCTTTCTGCTTTTCATCAAATAGTCCTCATCTGTCAGACTTAGTGTCAGTGATATGCTAAGTGTTGGGCTGTCTGCACCATCCCGTTAAAGGGCCAAAGAGCCACAAAAGCACAAAAACGACCTGCAAATAGGGCTGTCATGATATCAGATTTCCACTACACAGTTATCATGGCCAAAAGAATTCAACATAAAGCCATCTTTAACCTTTCTTGTTGTGCGTTGCGTCTCTTATTTTTTGCAAATGCATTCGCCTCAAATTTGAGTGTGGGCAGGTGGAGAAAGTCTGTAACCATAACTGTACAAAGGCGTACAAAACAACAATTACCCTTAATGGAAGCACACGTAGATGAACTGATAAACAAGAGATCCACAGTGCCATTATCATATGTGTATTATTCATACTATGACAACATTTCATATTTTAAATAACAGTCTTCATTAATACCAGTTGTAGCAGATAACATTTCATCACAGCACGTTATAAATCTTATCTTTTTATTTCATAATGATATATCTATCTATTGAATACTGAACACTTTGGGTTTCCCTATATTACTCAACATACAGCTTTCAGATAGTGCCACTGTTCAAGAAAGAGCAAGGAAAGGTATTTTAGGGCAAACTCACATAGTCATGAAAGGCCTTGGCCTCACTGGAGTGTTCACATGTGTCTCTTCTCTCTGGAGCTGCACAGTACAGGTCCCAGAAAACACTACAACAAACAGAGGAGCCAGTCAGAGAGGAGGATGGTGACAAATGAGAAACACTGAGGCGTGACAGATAAAACAGTCCATTTTAGTGGCAGTGTAATCTTGCATCAAGACAGTAAGTATGATTCTATTATCAATATTGCAATAGATGACTTTAGGTGTTTCTAGTGGGTGACAATTTGTAAGCAGCAAACTGAAGAAGAGCTTTTGGGAATAATAAATGATATGATGACAAATAAAAACAAGAAAGAGGAGGGAGGATAATTACTTTGTTCAATAATGTCAGAGACAAAAAGCAGCATGAAGAAGAATGTAAACTGATTCATTACACAACACAACACAAAGACACTCACCACCACCATGAGTGGAGGAACCCCGGAGGTTCTCCTAATGTGATGTTCTTCTCCCATCGGATCTAC
The DNA here is from genome assembly GCA_038496675.1 of Rachycentron canadum. Lineage (NCBI taxonomy): Eukaryota > Metazoa > Chordata > Actinopteri > Carangiformes > Rachycentridae > Rachycentron > Rachycentron canadum. Next base: position 14,645,607 of record CM076654.1, read on the forward strand.
ACAGACAGGGAGCGAGAGCGAGAGCGAGAGAGAGAGAGAGAGAGAGAGATAGAGAGAGAGAGAGAGAGAGAGAAACATATTGAGTATTAAAACATGCCCGACATCTGAATTACCTGCTTTATGAGATTGAAGAGGTTGCAAGGGAATTCCTATATCACATGCCTTTATGTAATTATATTATGATTCTCATGCCACGGATTCACAAGTGGATAAGTGTGTGCCTGAAAGCCCATCTATTCACAAATACGTGAAAATATATGTGTGTGTTCTCTGAGTCAGGAGGTGCAAAGAAGGTCAGAGACATGTACCAGCCTGAGGATCCCAGTCAAACCTGTGTACAACCCACACAGCCATCGCTCTGCTGGTCGCCCACATAAGCGTTTCATTCACTCTTTCCTGCCTGTCTGCCTTATAACTCAGTTCTATCCTGTCTCCCTTTTTATTTTGCTGTTTTAAGTACCACCTGTGTGAATTTAAAAAGTGACTGTCATAGCTTAGACAGCAGGTCTGGCTAGTTATGGATTCCTCCACATGTTGAAGCCATGTGCAAGGGCTTGTATCATATTCTGTGTAAGAGTTTATTCTGGTTTCTTCCTTTTTTATTCTTTTAAACCAAAAGTAAAACCCAAAATATATATAGGTGTGTGTGTGTGTGTGTGTGTATATATATATATATATAAAGCTGCATGTTTATCCTCTGCAATGTAAAATAATTTAAGGGTTAGGAGCTCTTTATTGGATTTTACATCAGAAGAACCCGGGACCAAACTTCTTTGTCTGAAATAATCAAGTCTTTTCTCTCGTAGCATTAGAAGGGAGCAGCAGCAGTAACTATTGAGTGCAGACACCGTTTGACCATGTGATAAGCACTTTTCTTGACACATTTTGACGGCTTAACACCTTGGTCAAGGTCAGTGACTAACGCGAGTGCTGACATCACCCAGAGTAGGGACGATTTATGTTTGTACACGGTTACAGTCTGAACAGCAGCTGTGGGCAGCAGTCAGACTATTACTATCAGACTATGATGGTATTGTTTAGTCTGCCTCTCCTCTCTATAAACACACTTACATCATCTTTGTCGCCCTGAGTTTTCAAGTGATCTCATGTTCATCTTTTTAATTTCCCTCGCTGAAATGTTTCATACGGGTATAAAAGAAGGAGACGGTTGTACCACCTGCTCTACTGGCAGAGTGAACAAGTGCTAAAAAAACAGGAAAGACTGAATCACACCACTTTCAATCAGACCGTCCTGACCTCAACTGGGATCAGACACAGTGACTTTTAGAAGGAATGTCTGCTTTGAAGTTTTTGGTTTTTTTTTTTGGTGGGTGGAAATCGGAAACTGCCTGTTTTGTTTATCCCACATACTTTCACTCTAAATTATCACTTCTAGTGAATCCGTAACTTGAAACATTATGGGCAGTCGGCAATTTCCATATAGACCATGACAAAGATATATTTTCCTCCCTCATCATTGCTCAAGTGGTACAAAAGATGCGAAATGGGCATGGCATCCCTCGTTTCTCACATTTAATTGGCCGGAGCTCAGTTCAAACACGATTGCAGACAGTTCAGGTCAGGACACTTTTGAGCGTGCGCTTTTATTCCCCTCTTCATCTGGAAAGCTTCAAAAAAGAAAAAAAAAAGAAAAAGAAAAATAGTTCTGACTGCGCCCGCATATCCTGTCTTCTTGTGGTCTGCAATCCTGGGAGGTTCATTCATTTACCTTCACCGTGCTACAGCGAGATCTCTTTAGCCTGATTATTGACAGATGTGTTGCAGGGGTTGCTCTCATTGCACCAAGGACCACGATTTACTGAAAACCATGCTTTCAGACCTTTTTTTCAACCCATACATATATTTTAACCTTTTTTTTAAATATTGCCTTGCTGACCTTGTGTCTCCTTTGTATTCTGTCAAGGTTTAAGTGTATTTTTGTTATTACTGTTTGAACAATCAGTTTAGTTTGACAGCTTCTTGTTGCCTGTTCCTCTAAGCTGTCTGTGCCTTGGTATTTACGTTTAGGCCTGATTCGTGACTCATCTTTCTGTGCTCTTTCTTCCTGAGCCTGAGGATACACTGTAAACAGATGTGGATGATAAAGAGTGGATAACAGGCCTTTACAGCCCTGTTTCTGCTTCACCCCACTATTCCAGCAAGAGCTGCATTATGGTGTAATGTTTACCCAGTGTGTGTGTGCATATGTGTGCATGTGTATTGTATACAAGCTGCTCTGTTTATACTTGTTGCACTCTTAGTTAATGCGTTCCCACATTTGAACATGACACTGCCTATCCTTTTCATCTCTTACATCTGTGAAAGAGAGAGCAAGTAGTACGGCAGAGAGGAAAGGGTGTCAGAGAGATGGAGACGTGTGTGTGTGTGTGTGTGTGCGCACATGCGCACACACACACACACACACTAAATGATGAGAATTGGTGCCAGCTGATGATGTAACCTTTTCCACCCCCCACCCCTCCTCTTTCTTTGTTCTCCTCTTCCTCCTCTGGCCGATGTACAACAAGCCTCCAGCCACTGTCTTCAACGTTGTAATTTATCGTCATTTAAGGCGAAGCAGCAGAATCAACTGACCTCATTTTCACCCTGTCACCTTTTTACCTTTGCAAAATTTAAGTGAAGACAAGACACACATCTCATAGGAGAGGACTGGAAAGAAAGATCGAGAAGAAAGTGGAAAAAAAAAAAGTGGGAGCATAAAAAGAGATAGACAGATGTCAGCTCCAGGTTGAGCATTGTAACTCTCCCAGTGCTTCTGTTCAATTCCCACTAAATGCAACACTAATGCTAAGAAGCCTGTTTGTTGCTACTAACATGTTGGCTCAGCACTGTGAGGCCAGGCTAATTTAATTAGCTGCTACACTTACTGGATTTCGCATGAGGATCAGACCACTTCTTCAAACTGTTCACAGAAAGTACGCGGCATGTACTTTTCATGTAGACAAACATAGAGCATACGGATACACTTACCTCTGAGAGAAAGGTCTGTGCTGACTTCTGTGCTCCTACATGTAGCAGGTACTCGTAAACATATAGAGCTAACCTGCACAGAAAAATAAAGACAGTGGGAGGAAGTGGGTTAGTGAGTTCTTTGGGATCCAGACTGTCAACAGTAGATTAAAAAGTAAAAAATACAAGCAGACAAAAATGAAGCATTTAAAAATCAGGTCAATGTTTTCAGAGCTTCAAGACTTGGTCATCTCTGTCCAACTTTTGGGCCAGAAAACAACTGCTTTAGGATCTTAGACAGTTTTACTTCCGACTCAGTATTTAAGATAAATCAATTCTAAAAGAGAGACTTTCTTCCAGGATTGTCTAAAAATAAAAGACGAAGCAGCCTACGCATGGATACAAATTGCCAAGCAGCTCCAGGATGCAGTGATGTGTGAGGGCGTCACATGCACAGAAGCTTAGGAGCGCTAATCATCTCCTGAATGCCAAACTACAGGCAGGGCAACCTTTTAAGACATCTGAAATTCAGACAGTGTTGTGCTTAATCTAAAGCCCACCTGTTTGAAGAACAAACAACGTGGTGATAGGAGAGTGCTTGGTGGGACTACACTGTGAAACCCCTCACCCTCATGCCTGGGGCTCTCCACAGACGTCCTCCCATGGCTTTGATCGCAGTAAGAATTAATTACAGGCTTGATTAGTTAATCAATTCTCCTCCCAGTGTGTCTGTGCTGGTACTAACAGCAACTGAGAGAGGAGGGGGGGACTGATGATCTACTGGTCTATAACTACAAGATAAACACTGATCCACGAGAGATCAATAGCAGATCACACTGACTCCACAAATGGCACCCTGTAGATTTAGAGAGGAGTCCGGTGTAACAACATATAGTTACTGCAAAGGGCTAACAGTAATGAGAGGTTTTCTCAAGGATTTAGCAGAGAGAGCATTTAGCATGTAGGCCTACAATTGTGTATGAGCATCACATTTCCTCCAAAATTCACTATCAACCAGGTTGTGGCATCATTGGTGTAATTTATAAGGTGCTCAACAAACAAATTCTTTGAAGTGCTTTGTTATCCATGAGATGTACTGTATGTATTGAGCCATATTAGAAATACACACCAAAGGACAAGTTGGTGTACTAGGGTATGATGGGATATCAAGTGTGTTAATTTAGCAACAAATAGTTTCTGCTCATGGTGAAACAAAATGTCTAGTTTTATTTGACCAAGAAGATACAACTATGACAAAGGAAATCACATTTGTAGCTGGATGTGTATTTGGTATATATATGCTTGGAAAATGGTTTACATATCTAGTTAAGAAGTTTCGGATTCATTTTGTGAAATGACAAAATGCTTACTATGACAGATGTAATGTAGATACAGAAAACTAAAGTCGAAGCGTGACGCGAGAGAAGCTTTGACGTGGAGCTTGATGTGTCTGTGTGTTTGTCTGAACATGTTGATGATTACGTATTGTCAGGCGTGAAAGATGATCACACCGGGACAGCAGCTGTCCCAGAACCCCCGCTGAAAGGTGCTACCAGCCTCCTGTAGCCAGACTCCTCTTATATTGAGGTAAAAATAAACTCCCCAGACAGGCTTGTCTGCCTGTCTGAAGATGATGGACTGCACACCTTTCGGCTTTGCACAAAGGCACTCTGCCCCTCCAACCAAGCCCCCACTCCCCTCCATCCCTCTCCCCTATTACCATCTCTCTTCTTCATCACTTTCATCCTCCTCATCTACCTCTCCCTCGCTCTCTGCACCTTTCTGTCTTGCCTGTGCCCTGCTTTCCTCTTGCCCTCTTTTTGGTAAGAGGCCATGTTTGTTTAATGATGGAAGGATGACGGGAACCTCTTCCTCTCCACCCCCCAACCCCCCAAATGGCCTGGCAGTAATGTTTAACCAAAGAGACAGAGACAGAACGTTTCACGGGGACAAGGTTAACAGAACAATGAGAGGCTTGACAAAACTCGTGACACCTCGACAACTGAACATGAATAAAAGATGCCCTCGTTTTTTTTTCAGGCACTGTACAACTCTGAACACTTCTAGAAACAAACTTGCTCAGTCGCTTTGTTCTGCATCGTTTTCCTGTCAACCTGTTTAAATCTGTCAGCTCTGAACCCTTACACCAGCCACAGCTGCGTCAGTATTTACCATTTACTAAAACCGAAAGATTTCATGTTTCTTCATTGAATACATTCACAGAGATAAGCCCGGCCTGATCACCTGCATGAACAAATTCATAGTATCAGTGGGAATAAATACAGAAATGAAAGCTTGTCCTTAGCGGCATGCAATGGCCTGTATCCAGATGGCTATGTATTACCACACATCAAGCACACAACCACAGCCTTGATTGGTAGCTGCCTTTGAGGAAGACTGAAAGGTTTGACCTATGATTGATTTTGCAGGAGCTCTAAGACATGACCTTTGGCCCCCATGTAGGAAAAGGGTCAAAGAAAGTGAAGAAACCATAGAAAGGTGGGTGGATGGGGCGGCAGAGGGGAGAAAGGTGATTCAATAAAAGAAAGAGAAACATTAGGGGGTATCAGAGGTGAATAGGCTAATGCAAGTTTTGGAGAAGAGATGAAAGGGAAGGAAAAATGAAGGATGTCTTAATTCATTCACTGATCCTGACCTTAAACACAACAGTTTAAATGCACTGGTGCTTGCAAAAATACACACATAAATCACACTTAAACCACTCCTCTCTCTCCTCCCTATCTCTCTCTCCCCCTCTTTAACACTCACCAACAGTAGGCAGAGTTGAAATAGGACTGATAAGCAGACAGCAAAGCAGAAGAAGAAGGCACTTTGTTAGCATTCAGTGTATCAATTGAACTTTAACTCAAAACTACTAATTTCCTCAGACGAGTGATAGGCTTTGAAAACACTAAACCCCCTCACACAGCGCTCTCATTGTTCAGTTACTACTTGTTCAGCCGAGCCTCCTGCTGATAAAAAGCGCCCAACTATGTGGAACTCATCTGACTGACAGAGTCAAAATACTAAGCAGAGATAAGGGTTGAGGATTAGAGGACGGGGAGACCGTTCAAGGTTAAAAATCCTCTAAATTTTACACATTAAAGTGAGAGCATTAAAAGAGACTCTCTTGTCATTAAATAAACTGTCATTTTAAATAATCTCTGCATTAGCATTTGAGGTAAAAGTGCTCAAAGTGAGCCAGCCAATGCATTTATAATGTTTCTGACTCCACATTAGGTCATTCACATTAAAGCTCTTTTGGTGTTTGCCCTTGCTGTCCGACATACACCAGAAAATTGAAGACATTTTTTATTTCCGGCCTGTCTGCCCTGGCAATTTGTGTTGTAAATAAGAACCACTTTACATTAATCACAACTGCAACCAGGATGATTGAAGAGATCAGGTGGCTCCCACTTTGCTTCCTCTCCCTGTGTGTTAAACTGTGTGTGTGTGTGTGTGTGTGTGCGTGTGTGTTGTGGGAGGCAGTGGTAGTGAGTGGGTAGTGGTGGAGATGGTGGGGTGGAGAGCGCAACTTTAAGATCCTCACCTGACCCTTTTCTCCTTCAAATTCAAGTGGTTTTGTCTTCTGTGAGTCACATTTAATTAAATTCATATTTGAAGCTGACCTGATTCCTGTCTGCTTCTGTAAATCTGCACAAGACCAGACAGCCAGCGCACTTGAACAGTCAGAGACTGAGCTTAGCTTGATGAAGGCAGCAGGCAGAAACAGTGACCGGCTTCTGTGACGCCTTGTTACTGAGCCGCACAGGCAGAGGAGGAGCAGGAAGAGGAGAGCATCTTGCAGCTCAACCACGACCTCAGCTTAAAACAAAGAGATGAGCCTATTTTACAAGATCAGCATTTAGTGGAGACCAGTAGATCACTGCTAATCAATTTTACTGCCGTGGCGATCAAAGTCTGGCAGAGCTACCAATCACGACAGACAATGGCTTCAGTGATTGGATTTGCCTGTTATAGATTAGCTCCAGATTATTTCACTCTTGTTAAAGATGAAATGGAAAAGTGATTATACTTCTGATCTGCATCGACATGCTAATTGACATATTTACAACACTTGCTACTACGCTGACGCAGCCTAATAACACTCATTTTCACCAGGAATCTAATTAAATGTGAAAAGAGAAGTAAATTCTTGCCAGTAAACAATCGATGATGTGCAGGTCACCTCTTCAGCAGATTTATAACATTTACGATAGAGCAGTGCGTTAGCTGTAAATAGCATTTCCTTATATCACAGTGTAGATGGTGCAGGTCACAATTTTTCTTTTGTAGCTGCACAAATTTTTCCATAAAAAAATACACTGTCATGCAGTAGAAACAAAGTAAATAAACTAGCTTTTCATGCCCTCATCCACCTCCAATGAAATACCATAAATTTGCCATCTTTGCCTAAATTAAATTCTGGTACTGGGTGTGGGCAAGTGGCAGGAAATCAGCTCTAGCCACAAAAAGCGATAAATACAATCTGTCTCCTAAACAGCATTTAGTGGTGGTGTGGTCATAGGAGGCCGTCTCATCTCCTTTGCAACTCTGTGTGTAATGATTACAGGCTGTAAACTGTGAAGAGCTGTGTCTTTATTTTATTGACGTCAAAACAGATCAGTTCCGGGCTTTAAACCTGCATAGAATTTTTTTTGCCCATTGAAGGCAGTGATATATTCTCCTTAAAGTTCATAAGGTGAACATATTAACAAACAGGGGCTTATTAACACAACTAACAGACAAGGATGAACATTAGGATTCATTTTGAGTCATGTTTCTGCCCATGAACACAACTCCTTTCAGCTCTACTCTGTTCTCCACCAACTCCTGAGGGAAATATCTGGCTCTTCAACTGTTAAATGCTCCACGGCATTCACCAGCTAGTTGCTAATAAATGATCAGATGTTAAATGATATTCATAATTAGGTGAAATTTATGTGATGCAATATAAATTGTCTGAAAATATAAAGTCAGTGTGAATTGTATACCGTACAAGGTAGAAACTAAATCAATCCCTGTGCATGGTCTCTGGATGGTGTCAACCAGGAATTAACCTCTATCACGTCTCATATGAATAAGTCAAATACAGGTTGAACACATGTTCAGTGATGTGTTTTCTACATAGACTTTCTGAAATGAACAAGAGCATGAAGATAAAATTTTATTCTCCGGTTTTGGTTAAATCTGACAAGTGATTTCTCTCGTAACCTTAATAGACAAATAAATGAAGGGAAAATAAGAACAAACAACCAGAGCCTGTACCACACTCCCCTTTCCATTTCCACCAAAGATGGAAAAACCAGCGAGAGAGAGAGAGAAAATGAGAGAGAGAATGGGATGGGGTGACAGGAGCGTAGCAGAAAGGGATGAAAGGTTCTGATGAAGAGCGGAGAGAGTGAAGAAGGGGGATTAGAGACAGAAAAAAGATGGGTAGGATGGAAGTGATGGGTGGGGGGGGGGGGAAGAGCACCAAGATAAATACTGGTGAGATCTGTAAACCTTAATATTCTAATGTTGATGATTCTTAGTGTGAATGGTGTCTCAGTAAGCCAAGCACCCTGCTGTGACCTCCTTCTTCAAATTAACACAAAATTAGCAACAAAAACAGTCAGGCTGAACTAGACTCGACTCCTAACATTCTGTAAGAGAAAAATTAAATGACTACACGCTGTGTTGAAAACATAACACGCAGAAAAGACAGGATGCCTCAGAGTATGCGCTGAATGCTATTATATTTTTATAAATGAATTTCAATGAGTTCTGTGTGAGAGGTAATAACAATGGAAAAGTAATCCTCGATTGAACTAAGTCACAGTCAGGAAGTTGAAATATTGTAATTATCTCCTGGATATGCTTACCTACTACAAAAGACTAAATTATGGTCTTATATCTCTGCTGTGTGTTCACAGCAGAGAATAATGTTAGTAAAAGTGACACTGTGAAGTATCTACTGAGCGCCATAGTGTCTTTGAAGCACTTTGCTTTCAAGCCATTGGAATACTTTACAGAATAATAAAGCAATAAGGAGAAATAAAGTCACTCCTTTAAATTTCCCATAGACGAAAAAGTAGTACCAGCTTACAACAAATTAGGCCTGCATGAAATTCCAGTTTAGTAAAACTGTTAATGTTTAGTTACAGCACCATGTTCAATGCTGTACTTTCATTACTTCTGCTAAGGAGGTTTTGTTTTCACCCATGTCTGTTTGTTTGTCTGACAGCAGTATTACGCAAAAAAGTACAGAACAGATTTACACCGAACTTGGTGGAGGGATAGGGCACAGGCCACAGAGTAGCCCAATAAATTTCAGGGGTGATGCAGATCATCTTCTATAAATTACAGTTTTCCCCTCTAAATTCTGGTGTATGTTGTTTGACATTGGTTTTGGCAGAGTTATGCAGTCTACTGGGTGTAGTCTCTTGTTTGTTTTTCAGCAGGATCTCACACCAATTCTCACCTACCATGGTGGAGGTATGGGGCACAGGTCAGAAAGGAACATATTACATTTTGGTGCCAATCTTTCCTAAACGTCATTTTCATCAATTTCTTGATGATGTGTGAATTGTGATGTAAAAAAACTAGCATATTGGTGGTGTTGAGATCTATTTTAAAAAAAAAGAAAAAATGATCTCACGGGCCTTGTTTGGCCTTGGCGGAGGAATGCACTCTACTGAGGGCCAGTTCTAGTTTTGTCATGTAGTTAATCAGACCTCCCATTAGGTTTTAGTCATTGTTAGTAATGCTAGTAACTTGTGTATCTTTGCTAACGCAGCTTGTTTGGAAAATGTCTTTTCTGTTTTCTACATCAAAACATTTTGCAGCATATGTGACTGATGCAATGCAGACACTGACAACGGTAACAACAAGGAAGCTTCCTTGTTCAAAACCTAGCCATATAAAGCTGAAGTTCAATGAACAATACACACTGGCTTTGTTGAGGGTCAGTCATCATTCATGGTCAGTCAACTAGCCAGTTAGGTAGGTACGTGAAGGTCCAAATGGTGGCTTTGTATATCCTGACTAATGTGGGTTTTTTGAAGCTGAAAGTGATCAATATCAGGGAGTTCTTAAAAATCCAATACAGCAGCCTGATAATTTCACATTCCTGTACTGTCATTTCTTATTGGAGGATAACACCACCAATTTAGATGAATCTACAATGAGCTTATATTGGCCTGGTTATTTTAATCAGTGTAGCTCTATTGTTTTCATCTTTTATATAGAGGCATTTACATTGTTGTTTGCAGTGGTTTACTCCATGTTTGTATCCTTGCTCACTGGCTGCAATGTCCGTTCATGATATCACACCTCGCCGCTGAGTTGCAGGCCGCAAGAGCAACACAAATTACAGACCCTTGTCTTTGACTCAGAGGTGAAATCATCAGCATTATCATCGTCATCAAGCCCAGTCATACATTGAAGCCAAGCCATCTCGAACTCTCCAATCAACCCTCCAAAAGCCCACCATCAGAGACACGCCACCTGTGGATGAGGAGCGTTGGCAGCTTGGGCCCCTGACAACTCTGGCAAGAATAGAGAAGGACCCCACCATAAAAGAGAGCACAACGATCAAACTGCTGCCCCTGCTGAGGACAGCCCTGTGTGTGACAGCCAAACACTTTCCCTGATTAATCAAGCCTAGCAGCGGGGCTTTATGTGCCATTAAGAGCCTTGCAAAATGACTTCACTTCATTCATTAAAGTGGAGCATCCTCTGCGGGTAGAGCCGCTCTGCTTGCCAGACAGACAGACATGGGAAAGCTGGGAGAGGGAGGCTGGTGGGGCAGCGATGAGGGTGGCAGGGGCACTGAGGCAAGATAAACAACGACAAATATAGACCCATTACAATGCTGAATAATTCATCTTATATGTGGGGCTTCAGGAAAACAAGGGAGGGAAAAACAACAACAACCATGAGGATTATGGAGCCTTTATACAGTGACAAGCATCTTCAAAACAGGGCTATTTATGCACACACCTTGTATGGGAAAGGTACAGCGACAGGATCATGGCTAAATCACTTTACAAGGAAAGTCAGGTTCCAGTGAACTAATCCGTGGTGCATTTTCATTAGGCAAAAGTAAAGTTTTAATGACTCAAGCACGCGAGCTAGGTGCGAGTGGATCAATTGTTTGAAAACACGTTAGCTGCCTACAGTGGCTGCTTTGTTTGAGCTCTAACCTCAACTCTTCTACAAACAGACAGATTCACATATACACAAAAGGGGATATTTACAGTGAAACTAATACACACAGTTTGGAAGAGGCAAGAGCATAAGCCAGAAAAGAGAGTATGGCAGTGATAAAAAATTTGTAGCACTAAGGGAAGGACAAAGATGGGTAATTTACCAGTTAACAGAGAGACAAAGATGTAGAGGTGGAGAGATAGATAAAGAGAGAAAGATTTAGTAGCAATGAGAGAACTGGAGGGTAGAGAGAAAGTGAAAGAACAAATGGGGTGGGGGGGGCAGAAAGTGAGATGGAGAGAGACAGAGAGGAGGGAGAGTAAATGATTAATGAAAGGAGCTGGGAAGTGAAGTGAGGGGAGGTCAGGGCGGAGCAGACGAGGAGCGATGCTGCAGCTTGGGAGAAAAACTAAAGAGGACAACATTATGAACATACCTGCTGCTGTCACACACCTTTATCAGAGAGGATCTAAGAGAGAGACTGAGCTGGTATTGGGCTGATGCATGTGAAGAGTTACAAAAGTGGAACTGAACCTGACTTGCAACAAAATAGGAGGCCAAATCACTTCATATTTTCATGTAGCAGAAAAGATCATTGCGATGATTTGCTACTTAAATGTCATGAGATGCAGACACACAAGGCTTCCATTAGACTCCTTCAACTTCTTGCCATATCTCAAGTCAAATACGTTGCTTCAATTAATTCCCAACTGGCATGTGCTGTAGCTCTATCGCTGGCTGCTTGCTGATGCATTTCTAATTGGTATTTTTGCTGATGGTCACAAGTTAAATCTATATTCTCCATTACCCTTCCACGGCATCCCCTGGGGTATCTCTAATGGCTCCTGCTAAAGGCAGAGCACTTGAATAGAGAAACTCATATAGAGTATATTGTCTCTAATGCTGACTGGCCTCTATGTAGTCTTCAGTTGCAGGCTTGGTGCGTAGTAGAGTTGCGAGGCACAGTCAAAAGTTCACCCCAGCTTTGAAGATTAACAAAACATGTGTCATAATCCTGCACCGAGACAGTATGAGAAGAGACACTCATAGTGAAATAATGTGCCTTTTACCTGATAGTGTCCCCTGTTTTGTCTCCGCTGAGATGGTCTCTCACGCTCCTTTGTTGAGCAAATGTTTGTCGTAACCTTTATCCATCTCACTCCCACAACACATAGTAAAGCCCTTAGTGGAGCTCTGGCTGAGTGACAGGCCTGAATGCTCTGACACCAGCTTGGTAAAGAGCAGTGTGGCCTGGGTTGGCTAAGAACAGTCAGGGTGAATGGCTCTGGCTGACTTCAGTACTGTGAGAGGCCCGACCGGCAGCATAAATAAAATCCCTACATATTACGCAGGTGGCTTTAACCGCACGATGATGCTGATACACAGCGTTACACTGTCTGTTCTGCAATTAGCCGATAAAAATATGAAGTGGGAATGTTTCTCATACTTGCCACATAATAAAGAGGTAAAACTGTACTTGTGGCTGTAAAAAGTGAAGTCGCTCTTGCTTACATTCCTCCTGCAAAGAGAGGAATTTGCCAGCAGAAAGATGAAATGTCATGCGTATAAGTCGAAAGAATGAAACTCATATCCTGACAGAGGGGAAGAGTCCTGCATTCTTTGGCTCACCTCAGAGTAGACCTTGTGTTTATCTTTCATTAACTAGAGATCCCACAATCATCCCCCCCCCCCCCTCCCCACTCTTGAGACAGTCCAATGCAAGGTGAAATAGATGCTGTAGAACAGGCACTTGAAAGACAAATATTAAAACAGCAAATATTATAATGTTTGAGTGGGAAATAATCAGGTGCACAAGGTTTATTTTTTCTTTATATTATTACATTTTATGTAGTTACTGCTTGGCCATTTCCTCCCAGTTCTATATGTCTTATAATGGCAAATGCCCATGCAGCTTAAAAGTTTTAAAAAATGCAATCATACACTACAATAAGAATGCACTACAATGTGATGAAAAGTGACCTTTAAGAGAGAAAAAAAACATAAAGTCAAACTCTGTAGTACAGGAAAGACTGATAAAACTTATCAAGATACTGTGACCACAAGTCCAACTGCTGTTTCAAATCTCCACCCTGTGCTTTAAGTGCAGCACACATTGTGTTTCCAAAAGGCTACACCCAACAGTGGTTATTATCAAATTTGTTGAGCATGAAAACCAGTAAATGGATACAACAGAAAGTCAAAAAGAAGTTCACTAAATAATGTGCAATCACATAAACATACAGTCTTGTTCACCCTTAATGAGGATGCATCAATCCCATGTATTGGATTGATGTTGATGTTGACACTGACCTGAGACTGTTCAAGCAATCACTTTCAGATCAATGTTTGATCAGTACCTTAAATTCAGGACTCAAAACCTGTATTGTTGGTGCAGTGGTTATCACTGTCAGCTCACAGCAAGTAGGTTCTGGGTTTGAACGCCATGTCTGGAGCCTTTCTGTGTGAAGTTTGGATGTTCTCTCTGTGCCTGCTTCCAGGTACTCAGGCGTCCTCCCGCAGTTAGGTCGCACGTTAGGTTAATTGTTGACTCTGGAATTGCCCGTGAGGGTGAGCACGCATGGTTGTATGTCCCTATATGTCAGCCCCGTGATAGACTGCCCTCGCCAAATGTCAGCCAGGATTGGCTCCAGCCCTCCTCCCCACTACCCTGCATGGATAAGCTGTATAGATAATGGATGAATGGAAAGCTGTATTGTAAGAATAAAAGAGGGGCTTTAAGCAGGTATTGGTTTGACATCCTCCTTAAATGAATCGGGGCATAAACTGTTTTATGGCCGCACATTAAAATTACTGTATAGTCTGGCAACTGTTTTCTGGTCTAAAAATTTCAGAAAATAGCAAAAAAAAAAAAATAGGACATTTAATAACTGACTTATTGTTTCAGCTCTAAACTATTTTCAGTTTATTAGGGAACTTCAGTCACAGCATGTTTTGCAGTTATTCTACTCCTTGTTGTAGTTGACATCAAGTGAGATTTCTCTGTTGTTTTGTTCAGATTCCCACTTTATGCCACTGAGGTAAAGTGTGCGCCTTAGGGGTGGCACAAGAATATTGATAAATTCATCATTGTGTTTGTGTATCAGTGAAAACACTGACTGTGAGTTCAGTGCGTGGTGAGAACCAGACTATACTGAGTGAGAGGTGGCAGGATACACTCCCCTGCTCGCATCTTGAAAACAGCAGCATTAGTGCAGCTGCAATTAAGACTTGAACAGACAATACAATAAAAAGGAAGCACCCCCCCTCCACCCCACCCACACACACACACACACACACACACACACACACACACACACACACACACACACACACACACACACACATACATACACACGCCCCCGCCTGATACAGACACAATCAAACAAAGTGAAACAGTTCTTGTTCTGTCAGCGGTGCAGAGACTCAACTTTCTCAAAGAGCAGACAACAATACCCTGGGCTAAGATAACAGGAAATGCCAGCTTATCAGAGAGAGGGAGAAACATAGAGAGATGGTGGGAGAGCATGATGGGTAATCTCACTGTTTACCAACACTCTAATTGCAGAAAAATACAGTTGTGTCCTTTTTATGAAAATCTGCCATTTACACATACGCTAAAGCCAGTAAAATTTTTCTACAGCTGAAATTCGTTTGCAGAACGTGTAAAGTGGATAAAATAAATAAAAGCAGAGGCAAATCCATCACTTTCTTAATTTGAGTTCCATTTCATTGGCTTTGATTTGTTTAGATTGAGTCACCTCTCGTGGGGAGTTTGTTTAATTTCACAGCTGAAAGAACACCAATGATTTTTAGGAGTGTTTTCCTTGTTCAACTTTCTCTACAAGCTATTACAGTAAATCTTGAATGCAACACAGCCATAAAGCCCAGAATATTAAACTGCTGTTTACAGAGAGAACTTAGAGTTTGATGACAACACTTAGTGATTATATGCAGTTAATTATTGTATTCTTTTAAAGTCTCTTTTTACAGTTTCCCATGAAGAGAAGAGTTCAAAGGGTTGTGACTATACAGGCTACACAGAGCAGTAACAAAAAACCTCCATGTTCACAGACATGATAGAGGTATGAAATACACATCCTGAGCAGAAGACTGAAGGGCTACACTCAATTTCTGGGGTGGACTAAAAATGCATATATCCTGAGGAATGTTTACCGTCCCTCCAATGACAGAAAGTGGTGCAGCTCTTCACTTGTCAGGATGTCTATTTAACAAACACAGACCCACAATCACGTCGCTGAACACAATTTTATTCAGTAGAAACAAGTCATTTTACTTTATTTCGCTCCAGTTTAGACACAAAAACACTGTGGCGCTAAGGTGCTTCCCTCAAACGGTGCCCTGTCGACGCCCCCATATCATATCGGACATGGAGTTTAACAGCCCGGGACCCGGTCCTCTCTCAGCGTCCAGCCGCACAACATCATTGTCCAGCTCACACAATGCAACATTCCACAACTGGCAGCAACTTCCAACAAAATCAAAAGGGAGAAGGAGACGACTGGGAGGACTGCTCTGCTCTAATCTTATAGGATTAGAATTCCTTTCTACGGGGCTCTAATAGGCCTCTATTCTTTTGAACAATAAAGCTTTGAGATGAGATTTAAAAAAACTGATACAGATGAAGGCAATCTAGAGCAATTTGGGGAAGAATGTGAGGCTATTAAGGCCTGCACAGAGGCTCTGGAGGAAGTATAAATAAATGACTAACCATTTAGAGAAATACAGTATATCTTGCTGCAACCTGAAGTTGTATAAATTAGCAGTAAAATTTATGCACTGAGATGTCTGTGAATGAATAATATCATTTAATAATAAGGAAAAAAGACTCTTAGAAAAATGTGCACTAGTTTTGCATATTCCAACAGGATCCATCCTGTTGAAGAGTCTCACTGTTGCCCTGCTGTGCACCTGCTTCTCTATGGTTGAAAAATGGCATTAAGTAGACCTTAAAAAGTCAAGAACTCTATGTCAGCAATTTAAATCCTGAGCAAAGGGATACACTGCCTTGTATTCAGGGGGAAGAAAATGTCATTCTGGACTTTATAAGGATCAGTGGACAGACAGCCTGCATGTGGCCATGTAAGGATGGTGCATTTATGGAGAATTAAAGTGAAGAACTCTCACTTAAAACTTCACAAAACAGACCAGGGACAATTGAGAGCAAGACATAGAGGAGTAGTGGGCTATGCAGAGAGAAGGCACAGTAAAAGAAATGTGGGTTTCTGCAGGAGAGAGGGATACAGAGAGAAAGTGTCTGAAGCAGTTCCTAAGCCTGGCCGTCACGCATGCTTAACCTTGCGCTAGCGCCTGTGCGATGCAGCTTGCATATCAATGATGGAGGAATATCAGCAGAGAGGCCTCCAACCAACCTCCAGTACACTCAGCAGACAGGGGAGGCACAGCAGCATCCGCAGTTACACTATGGCACTTGGAATAGCAGTGCAAGTTACACTGGTGAGCACAAGAGCAGCTGTCGTACTGTAAACGCGAGCATGGCACGGCACACACACTTGGCTAAAAATGAGGGAAATGGTGACAGACAGACAACGAGCCGGGCAGGTGATGTAAATAAATGAGGACGCTAAATTAATTAACACAAACAAAAATGGTGGGCTTGAAAGGTAAAAGCACTCTTCAACTGAGCCTATAGACAGTAAGTGTTGTTTCCACTAACGGCATTTCACATTTGTGCTGGAGCTTCTCAGGTTACAGGAAACGCTTTGAGGGAGAGCGTCCCTACTGTGCTGTGGTTTGGAGCAAAGCTGTGCATATTTGGTGTCACCAGGGGCAACAAAAAACTTCCTGACAAAACCACAAGTGCTCCCACTAACAACAATGAAGCCCGACAGCATGGATTGTAGTTTACAGTCACGGTCAGCCAAGCATACTATAAAATGCCAAGCCCCCCCCCATGCACAGACAACTGATCTGAATCTTCAACAACCCCCCCCCCCCCCCCCCAAGTGTCAGTATCTCAATCCCAAAGACAAACTGTACTGTAACTGTTGGAGAAGAGAAGAGAAGAGAAGAGAAGAGAAGAGAAGAGAAGAGAAGAGAAGAGAAGAGAGATATGATGTGTTGGTGTGTTTCTAATTAAAACAGAAACATTCAGGGACACCCATGGGGTCCTAAGGGACCAGCACTGGGTGATAAACTCACTCATCCGTACCCTCCATCTTTTGAGGAGAGTGATAAAAGACTTTCAGGATGCTGCGCCCTCTCCTCCTCTCTTCCCCTCCTTTCCCACATGCTATCTGATGTCGACGGAGGCCTTTTGTCACATCGATCCTTCCCAAGGACCCCAAGGCGTCCTGTGAGGGTGCCTTCTACAGGGTCCTGTCTGTTGATTGACACATCACCCCCTTTTTTTTTTGTCTGTGTCGATCAGAGGCTGTTCCCCCCCACACACACAGCTCAATAAGTGGCTGCTGCTTTGATAGCACTTCTGTGGCAAGTTACATCTCTGGCAGCAGGGATAAGAGAGAGACTAGGAGGGATGCCAGCAGATAAAAGAGGACTTTTAACAGCCTCTGTGTGTTTAGCAGGTTAAAAAATGTTTTCTATCAGAGCCTTGTCAAACTGTCATCATCAGTTTTTTTGGAGACAGCTGTATATACCCAGAAAAAAAAAAAGAAATCAAAGCCCCATTTCTTCTCCGGTTTTCTTGTAATCCCAGACTGATGCTAATCTAAACTGCTGTGAGGATTAAATACATTGGCAGCAGTTTTATGGCAATATCTTTCACTGACCGTCAGTGTTAGCGAACAACAACAATAGGGAGCGGTGACAATTCTCACAATTGTTCACAAGTGGAGAAGCTATTAGCTGTGTAATGATCACTGGATGTTGTAGTTCACATTCACACAGGCAGCATGACAGACAGATGGAAGCTGATGGGTTTACAGACTTAGACACAGTGTGATCTCTATTGACCCAAAGCAGCAAAGAGGGGACACAAATACAAACACACAAAATCATAATCCTCACTTTTATATTATTCTCTTTGGACTTAAACAAGGAGGAGCGCTACACGGCTCTTATGTATGTATGAGGGTGGGGGATTCTCATTGGGGATTTTCACTCCATCACTGGACGTAAGCCAACAGAATCAGGTGTGTCCACTTACCAGTGTAAGTGATCCACAGTGAGAGTGAGATGTGTGCAGAATGCAGAGGTGTCCATTATGGAGCATTAGGCCACGAGGCTCTGCAGGATATCACCTGACCTTGTCTGACCTGAACACAAAACTCTTTTATTTATGATCTTTCTTTCATTCAGTTCTTCTTTTTTGTTTCTTTAACCTCTCAACTCTTGAACTTGGGTCGAAGTTGTTTTCCACCGTTCAAATTCAACACTCATTTCCCACAATCAGCCTCTCATTTTAATCGCCAAGTTGTCCAGCAACATATGTTTATCCTCCTGGCTACATCGCTTTTGTTCATGCTCTAACAAATTATCTTCTTTTTCCCTTCCTCTAATGAGTGTGTCTCTGTCATTTCTCAAGGACAATGAGATGTAGTAACAAAAAACTCATCAATTTCATTCATCAGGTGGCAGCTGGCACGGACAAAATCAGATTCCCTGCCCAGTCGACACAAGGCATTGTGAACATACAGTGTGTGTGTGTGTGTGTGTGTGTGAGTGATAGAGATAGAGATACTGCTCTATTTTTTATTGTAGTTTCTCCTGTAATGTGACTCACTGTCAGAGCCAGAGTGGCAGCCTGAATTGCTTCTGTCGGATAAACACTCCCAGCATGCATTGCTTTGCCTCAGTCTGCGCAGTGCTGCATTGGCAGCCTCCTGGCAGGATTCTGAGGTGTCTAGGTTCAGAAGTAGCAGTGTGTGTGTGTCTCTCTATGTGTGTGTTTGTGTGTGTGTGCGTGTATGTATGTGTGCAGAATGATGATCCTTACAGCACCAGAAATGCTTAAGTCTGCACCAGACTGGCGACTGCCAGCTGCATTAAACACTCAACAACAATGACACATAATGATAGTTGGACTTTTCACAACTGTGAGTTTACAGTTGTGTTTTTTGATATTATGTGTCAAAAAAAAAAAAAAAAAAAA
>CM076654.1:14664953-14725810 GCA_038496675.1 Rachycentron canadum
GGGGGGGACTGTGTATTATGTGCTGCAATGCAACTCACCCAGGACCACAATCCCAGAACTATGTGGAATGTGTCCTCTAACTGCCAGTGACTGAAACCTACACTCGTTGAACAACTGCAGTACACAGTCAGTGGTCGTGTAGTGTCACTCCGAATCAAAATCAAGTGCAGACCGTAACACTGGTACAGCCAGAGAGAGAGAGAGAGAAAAGAGAGCTGAACAGTGCTGCTGTCTGAGACCCACAGAGAGACGACTCACTAAAGACACATATGTGTAAAGACCGTGTCTGATTTGCTAACATCCTGACACACACACACACACACACACACACACACACACACACACACACACACGCATGCACACAGAGGTGTGGGCTACAAGTACAAGGAAAACTGTCTATGTCTGGAATTTAATGATGCATTCAAATATTACAGACATATTGTGCTATTCACATTTGTCATATTTTGCAGAAGTCCCTTTTATGCTGTATAATCCATAGACCCTGCTGCCAACAGTGTTTGACTGGAGATATATTCTACTGAAGGAGTAGTCCTAATCAAAACTATTGTTGCCTATGTCTGGGAACATTGTTTCTGGACGGATATCTTTCTGTTGAATTTATAAATGTCATTTTCAGAGCTTTGAACACCACTATTTTCAGAGGCCAATATCTATCAACTGTGGCACATCCAACCGGAGCTATCTGCGAGGCGTGATACTGTTATGAGGAAAGTGAGACGAAATGTTTACTTGTGTAGTTTTTGATGATTTTCGGGGGAAATGATCCCCTAAAACATCTTTTTCTTACTCATCTGTTTCTCTTTATTTGCATATCCTCCTCTGTGCAGGACACAGATTAAAGAAAGGAAATCAATAAGTGATAACAGCTTTAGCTACATCTTCGGTGTACTTTATGAAATGTGTTTCTAATATTTTGTACAATCATTGTTTGCTCGCAGTGTAGTCGATGTTGTAAAGGATATACAACCTGGAGAAGTGACAATTTAAGTAAAATTATGGACAAAATAGGGGATAATTTCCTTCCATATCCTGTATGTTAGAAATATTACATTAAAAGACACCAAAGAGGTTCACTGACATGCAAAACAGTAGGCGGTAATCAAAGCGTGTGGACACAGAAACGGTGTTCACAGAGTTTCTCATCACAGAGGAAAAATAGGCTTGCTTTATTTTGTTTGGTAGATTCTGCTTACAGTATTTAATGTGGAACCCAGTAAAAAAACACAAGTGATTCCCCCAATGAAAGATTTTAATCGTGCTATATTACATTTTATCTTCATGTGTGCAACAAAACCACCAGATAAACCTTTAGGAATATGTGTTATAACCACAAGTGAGGCAAAAATGCATATCCCCCAGATACATCTATAGCAAGGACACACCACACAAATCAGATGCTTATCGCACACACACACACACACGAACGGAGCCGCAGAGGTAGGTCAGCTGCATTTAGAGCTCCTCTACATCTACATGGGCGAGACGCCAGAGCCCTGTGTCTGTGGGGGTCCATTCTGAGGTCAATACTACAAGACTGTAAACTAATGATCCAGCAAATTCCCTCACTCCTGCTCTCTCCCCTCCTCCTTCTTCGCCTCAATCTGTTGTTGCCCTCTTGTCTCTCCTGCTCTCTGATCCCCCGCTGTGCTGCAGAAATGAGAAACAACTGAAGCCTCGGCAGCGCTGGGCCGCTCTGCTTCTCTGATACACACCGCTGATAAACAAGGCTGCTTGTTAAGAGACAAATGAAACTCTGCCTTGCTTGATTTTTGCCTTTCACTGCCTTTTCATCTGGTGTTTTCTTGACACTCAGTCTTTTCCTTTGCTGTGGCCTTGGCAGTAATGCACAGTGGAACATTACTCCTGCCTCACAATGTAAACACCAATAACAAAGTGATCTGCAACACAAAAGTCTGAATTAAATATAATATAACAGTGAGATATAAAAGTAAGGAGTTTAGAAGAACTTGCCCGTTTTGATCAGTGTAGGTCAACAGACACTACACAACAGGAGTAACAACAAATCTGTACTGTAAGATACCACTGTAGGTGGTTCATCTATAACAAATAAACACAATGAATTTATGGCTAAAATGTTAGAAATCATGCTCAACAGCATGCAAAGTATTACTTCAATCGCAATGTCAGGTGTCCATGAATGTTAAACCTCCTCTGTGGCTCTGAAAATTTGGGACTTCACATCTGTGAACAATGTTTAGGTTGATGTTTCCTTTAAAGACAGTTGGTAATCTACTTATAGGTCATGTTAGCACAGCATGTGAACTCAAAATGTGAACTCAAGGCCCTTCATCACAGGTGAACTGAGCTGCTCTGCAAATTGTCAGGGGACCACTGAACTACTACATTAGTACAGAATAAGTATCTACTTTGTTTCCATCAAAAGGCTTATCACTTACATGCTTACACACACACACAGACGCACACACACACATACGCATGCGCTAACATGTGTTCACACAGAGTATCTTCCAGGCCTGAAGGAAGCTTTCCATCTCAGCCTCTGTCAGTGCATGTGATAAGGCAGCGATAGAGCCACTCTGCTCAGTCCTATCCCTTTCACATCGATTGGGAATAAAGAATGGGGCTCAAGGGATGGAGCTGAACACTCAATCACACTGTTGACAAACATGAGTGAACTGGATTCAAAAGACACAATAAATGAGTAGCAGTAACTGGGAGTAGAGGTGAGATGATTAATCTAGTCTTTCCTGGACAGGTTCCCAGGACAAACCATCTCAAAGGACTCTCACAGGTGGCAACAAGTGAAATATACAAGTTTAAAGCAATGCAGTGCAACTTTATCACTGTATAAGTCATCTCATACTATCACTCTCACCCTCTCTGAACCCTTATGTCAATTGGAGAGGTCCTGACCAGAGGAGCAAACCAAGCTAAAATGTTTTGGTCTGTTCACAGGCAGAGGCAGATCATCAACAGATACATGCTCCTCCTTCCCAGCGGGATCTGATCTATGACCCCTGCTCGCCGACCATCTGACCCTGAGCAGCCAAAAGGTGCTCAGCAGCCATGCCTTGTTAAATGCAACTGAACGGGGGGCTTCACCTGAAAGCACCCGATACACACAACCCGCACACCTAGTTTCTGAACATCTGAATTCAGCGTCACAGCAGGTAAGAAGAGTAGAAAAATGACTAAGAGCAAAATTGCACATACAGACTGTACAGGTAGCCTATTTTTAACCATCTGTCTGGACGTGATAATTATGTGTCATTGTCCTGACCTGTCCACCTCCAAAACTGACTTAATTCCACACAGTGAAACCTCTGGTCTGATAAGGTAAAAGCCTAATTAGTTCAATCCCTGGGTCAAACTCATGAACCCAGTCATTGGGCAGCCATGACAAGCATTTACATTAAAGCCCGCGCACTGTGTTTGTTTGCTTGCTTGACATGTAAAACATAAATTGTACGTCAGATACTTCAGATATGTGGGCATTTACTTAAAAAAAAAATACACAAGCCGGAAAAAGACTGTTCCTGCTTTGCCGTAATGTAAAGACAAGATGTGCTGTCAAAAATCTTCTCTGCCGTAGCGGTGACTGGACTCCAGGCTCCTGGAGGAAAGCGACACCTCAAAACACACAACGAGCCGTGAAATGCGTGGACTTTGTTGGCGCTTCCTCAGCCTACAACACACCGTCGGCTACGGCTAGATCTGTTTACAAAACTGCTGCTGTTACTGAGTTAACACAGAATACCCGAAGCTAAAATTACAGCTACAAATAAAATAAATTAACTGACAACAAGGGAGGGGAGGACAACAACAAACAAACAAAAAACAACCCGCCTAGACATCACAAGATGAGGATGTTTCCTGGGTTCAGAATAAAAACATGAAATTAACCAGTGAAGCAGAAACTACGTGTTCAATTCTACCCTACTTTGTTCAATGACAGCAAAAAAAAAAAAAAAAAAAGGAAAAGAAAGGGAAAAAAAAGAGAGAAAACCCCGTCGACAAAATGTCTAGCTTTCTCCAAATAAATGAAGCAGTCAACTTTCCAAGCGTTGCAGAGCGCTGAGCTGAGAGCCCCATGCCGCTGAGCGTGGCGCCGTGTGCCCTCCCCTACCGCAGCTCCGTGTGTGACTGCCCCCGGCCGCTCATGAACTTCCCTCACAGCCGCGGTTTCCTCCCCCATAAATAAAACTTACTTTTCTCTGGCTTGGCTGTCGGACGGCACGTTGCTACTCTTGCCTTTGGCGTACATGCTTGCAGAGAGCTCCGATTGTCACGCACCTGTCAACCCATCACAACCTCCCTGGGCACAGCCCCGTCACCATGGTGACACAAGCGGCGTCGTCTCCCATTGGATGTCCCGCTGTTCGGGACCGCCCGCTTGCCATGGCAACCACCAGTAAGTGACAGCTGCGTGACCACGCCCCTCGCGGAGAAGCCACACCCACATCTCTGTCTCTCTCTCTTCCCCACTCTCTTTCCTTCTCCTTTCCGTCTGTCTGAAATCTGTCTGTCTGTCAGTGTGTCTCCATCCCTTCCCTGATTGGAAAGGCTCTGCTGACACATACACACACACATACACACACATACACACACACACACACATACATGCACATCCACATTCCCTCCTCCTATTCTCCTCTCTCTCAGTCTGAGGGGGGATTTGAAACCGTCCAACCAGGATTTTAAACAACTGGCTTTGGCTGTTCCTTTTATAGACAATCACACCCTCTACCGACACACACACAGCGCACTGCGCAAACAACTCGGAAAATATGAACTGCATTTGTATTTATGTATATTAACATGTGTGTGACGATAACCAAACGTGTGGAGCAGAGCATGTTGGGGGCAGAAAAGCACAGCTGAGGGCTTGTAAACAACACACCCAGCATGAGCCGAGAGGAGAGGGTGTACTGTGGGAAGATGTGGCCACATTGGGAGCCTTCCTGTTACATACATGCTTGAAGCTGTGCTGCTGCTCCACCGCCATGAGGAAAATCCAGTGCAACTAGAGGCAGTGAGGAAGTGTGGTCAGTGGTGAAGTGTGGTGAATGATGACCTGTTGGAGTAACTGACACGTGAGCTGAAATCCCCTCGAGGCCTCACACTATCTATGGATGAGTCCACGAGCTGATGCAGGTTTGGTGCATTTACAGTCCTGCTTTACAAAGACGAGAGGTTACGATGACTGTAGGAGCACATAGTCTTTTTCTTGTTTGTGGATATGCAGCAGAGAAGAAGAAGTGCTACGTCATGCTGCTGTCCAGTCTGGCAGCGAACAGAGAGGAGGGTTCACTCCGCTGTCATGCAAATCCACTGAGAGGAAGAGCATAAGAGAAAAGAGATGCACAGCTTGGTGCCATGCAGGATCTGACAAAAACTACATTGTCGCACAAAACGGCTGATTCGCAGACAGTAGTAAGCTTAGGAAAGATGTGTGTATGTGCGTGTGTGTGTCTGTGTGTGTGTGTCTGTGTGTAAAGGCATAGCACAGGGGCAGCAGTGTTTATGCTTACGCAATGCTCCCGCGATGTGACCCAGTTGGAATGGATGCTTGCTGCCTCATTCTCTCCCTCTCTCCCTTTCCTTCCTCCCTGTCCTCACACTCTCATCTCACTCTCCTTGACTAAAACCTCTCGCTCTCTCTCCCTGTCTGTCTCTCGCTCTGTCTCCCCTTGTGCCAAATTAACCCCCTTCCCCCTGGAGAGAGGCAGAGGTTCTATTTCAGACAAGCAGAACTTTTGGTTTTGGGATGAGTCCCTTGGGGTCGATCACCATGACAACCACTCGCAGGCGATAACCATGTGTTCCAGAGGATGGAGGAGGATGAGGATGAGAAGGAGGAGGAAGGAGGAGAGAAGAAAGGGCAAGGAAGAGAGTGGGTGAGAGAAACTATTTAAAGGTTAATAGGTCATGTTATGTAAAAAAATAAAATAAATAAAATCACACATGATCGGTATAGGTCACCTGGTTGTTGTTATGTTTCCAGATGTTCAGGTAATTTATGGCACAATATCATCTTATTCATACAGTCTATCTGTCTTAGATAGATAGATAGATAGATAGATAGATAGATAGATAGATAGATAGATAGTAAGATAGTAAGTGGAGGAGGAAAAGATCATCAGCCAGCCCACTCTCCATTATGCTGAGTTGACCTCTGTTAACAACATAGTGCTCCAATCCTCACAGAGGTAATGAACATTTAGCCTCTGCTGACTTTGGAGATTATCTTCTCCACCCCTTTCTTTCTTTCTGCATTGTTCTTCTCCCTCTGCATTTCTTCACTCCATATTTTATCCACTTATTTCCTGTTTGCAAATCCAAAACAAATAATATTATTCTTCATTGGCTGAACATGGCAGAAAACCTGCTCCCAAATTTTGGATGATAGTAGATAACTTTGATAAATTAAATATTTAAGTCAATTGAGCAAAAATGATGAACATTTACATTTACTGCTGCTCTCTGTTGACTTTCATTGTCACAGCAAAAATTTTGACTCTGGGGAAATTTAACAGCTATTTTCATTGCGAGAATAATTGACAGTAAGAATAATTGTTAGTTGCAGCCCTAAATATAACTGGTATTAACACAAATAATGAATACACACTGAGTATAATTTCAGCAAAATTCATGTTAAGTCATTAAATTAACATAAATTATATAGTATATGTCATACTTGGTTTGACATTGTAGTGTATAATAGGTTCTTTCTTTCTTTCCTGCCTTCTTTTCCCACTCTCTCTTCTTCACCATTTCCTGTCTCCTTCAGGAAGCTGCAGGTGGAAACATGGTGCGATGGCCTCTATTCTACTACAGGGGGGCTGCAGTCTCATCATAGTAACTCACCTTAACCCCTATTCGTTCCCCCAAGGAAGAGAAGCAGTATAGAAGTGGAGTTAATGATGTGAAACCTGTCTTACAGACTGATAAACTTGGTGGCAGTTTGCCTGACTGATGGACTGGCTGGCTCGTTGACCAACTGGCTGACTGACTGACTGATGAATCGACTGACTAACAGGTTTCCTAACTGGCTGGGTGCCTGGGAGGCAGGCTGGCTGAAGGCTGTAGATATACTCCATCATGGAGCACTCAGCTCCTGTCCCATTGACTGTGGCCCAATGTAATCTGTGGGCCTGTGGTGACAATCAAAACTAAGCCCCAGCATGTTAACACTACATCACTGAAAAGCACAACTGCAGTCACGAGAGCACATGAAGAGTGAAAATGTGACTAAAGAGACATTATCGCATTTATTCTTTCCAATTTCATGTTTGCCCCCCAAATTTTTCTTTACAATCAGTTCTGCCATCCTACTGATTTCTTCAAGCTGTGTATGCTACACTGTATAATTCTTGAATTATTGAAATTTCTAAGCTCTCATGAGCCTTGGTGCCTCAAAATGATACAGAATGGATGTCCAAGTGAAAGAGCAGCTAAAAGACTGAGAGTGAAACCTACAGTCAAACTTTTGATTATGCAGCGCCATGGGAATAAGCTGAGAGAATGAGATGAGTTTGCATGTTAGCACCTCCACTTCCCTTGTCCCTAAGTCTATGAGTTTTGGTAAGAGCTGAAATAATGTCTGTGGATAACACAAGCTCAAGCTTTATTCTATGACATAAAATATGTCTGTAAAAAAGTAAAGTAAAAGTAAAATACATTTGTAAATAAGGGAGAGCTGGGATATATATATATATATATAATATAACTTTCCAGAAAAACACTATAAAAGGTAATGTTACAGACAGAAACAATTTTTCATTGTGGTGAACAACTCACTTTTGCATTCCTTTAAATATTATGTTGTACAAATGTGTCTTTAAATGGAAGCTGTGTGTTGTATAAATTTGAATATGTCAATATATTTTGTAAACTATTTAAAACAGTTCTGCATCTGATCTTGATCTGTATAACATAATGCCTAAAAATGAATGATGTACATTTGTATTTTTCTTTTCTGTGATGTGCTCAACCTGACTCTCAACATATTCTGTTGGAACAACATGATACGCATGTTTTGATAAATGCTGAGTGATGAAAAGAAACAACAGTTTGAACCATTCGAACAATGACTCCTGACAGTTAAACCTTGTCCGCTGCTTAAGTTAATCCAAAAAACCAGAAGCAAAGTATGACATATCCGTGCTACATTTCGCGGGTCAGCTAAGTGGTGAATGCTGTATGTACTGACACCGTTTGCCATGTTCGACTTGTTTACGCTTTGAGAAAATAATTGTGTTCATTTGTCCTGGGTCTCCCCTACCCCATGCTAACAAGTGGCTAAATGAGACTACAGTGGTGATTATTGAACACAAAAACCGTTCTGCTCACCAGTCTGCTTTGACAGATTTGTAGTGTTGATACTTTTGCAAACTTTTACTCACGTATGAGGAGGGGGCTTTTGTACACCACCACACTCTAGTCATGTGACTGTGGTGTAGTTTGTGTTTAGCCGAGGATTATCTTTTTAGTACTGGTGATTGTATGTAGGCTTCAAAATCATTGAAGTGAAGTATTGTTTTGTGAAGTGTATGTGTATCAACATAGACCACAATGTATCAAAATTTGTTATTTTGTGCAGCAATCTAAAAACCAATGTAAAATCCCTTTGTCTTTTTTGTAAGGCGAACCTGAAGCAAACACCTGGGTTGGCCTCAAAAACTGTCATCTCTGCTGCACAAGATAAGGCTCTGTTAAAGGGTAAAAGTAGCCAGATCCTCAAATAAAAGTACTACAATTATGTATTATATTATTTCATTGTTGGCATCAGTGTGTACACTACACAAATGTGATCACAGTGTTTCCATTTCCATTTCCAAGCATCAGTGGCTTTTGGCCTTGAACACAACTAGAGACTTTTTTCCATAAAAACACGATAACACCTGTCAGATAACATTAGTCCAGTTGCCTGTTGCCTCTTCCTCTGTTTCTTTCTTTCTTTCTTTGTTTCTTTCCAACCAACACGTTTTGCAGCACAATGTCGTCTGTCTGAGGTCATCTACTCCAGGCTGTCACTGTAATACAAGCCAAGATGTTCACTTACAGTTAGCATGCAACCACTGCGAAGTACAAAATGAAAACAAAATGCGCCCACCAACTGCACTCTTTCTTTATTATTCCTCTTTATCTCCCTCTCTTTGTCACTTCAGTCACACACATTCGCATAGTCAGCTGCACACACACACACACACACACACACACACACACACACACACACACACACACACACACACACACACACACAAATGATAGATTTGCCCCTATCCAGCTTTACAACAACTGCTTCGGCATTTTGGCAAACAGCCCTTGTTTACTGAGCCTGTCGATGGGCTATGTAATCGTATATTTCCACTGAGAGTGTCAGTAAGCAAGGACGCTAATTAGCAAACGATTAAGCCCTCACACAAAAGAGGTTCTTGAGATTAATTGACGCTGAAGTTTACAAAAGCTTGTGGTTCAGTAAATAATTTAGCATGCACAATAGTACACCTTGTCACACTGTGTTTTTGTTTTCTGATAAATAATTGTTGGTGTCGAGACAATGGGTAGATCACTGTTCAACACTAGTTCTTTAAGATGGACAGTAGACTAGAATATATGGTGAGAGCATAGACTCAATGTCATTAACTTAATTTCCTGACATTCAGTTCAAATAAAATCAGCTCAGCTTCAAACCAGCTGTTGTCTCTGAGCTGCACACGGTGCAAAATATGGGAAATACTCCTCCGAGTGTAAATGTTATTCTGGTTCACACAGCTACAGTGCAGTCTTCTGTGAAATGAACCATGTCTGTCACCCTGTGGAAAATGCCCTCCCTTGAAAAACAACGGAAGAGACAGCTTTTACTGTCTTGTCAGCCCAACAAGTGTCAGACGCACATTGTAAATATAAGAGCACACACGCCAACACACAACACATCACAGACAGAGAAAAATGTGCACTGGTACACGGGAACACAAATGCAGTGCAGGGGAGAAAAGAAATATAAATCTTTGTCCCAGCCTCCTCTGGTCCAGGGGTGTTTCGAAAATTGTCTGCTCCAAACAACATTTGCTGTTCTCTCCTCCCCCTCCTCCCGCATTGATGAAGAGGGTGGCCCAGTCGAGGCCTTAACAGTGGAAAAAGTTACAAATCCCACTCTACAACAGACTAACAAACTTAGAAATTGCTTTCATAAGCACGATGAAACTTTCAGTACGGCAAAACAAACAAACAAATTGCTTCTGGGCATAATTTGATCAGCAGTATAAACAGACAACTTAACAAACTGGTTTCACAGTTTATCTAATAGGAATCAACATGGTTGTGCTGCAACCATAAGATCATCTGGGCTAGGCAGTGAAATAAACTTGGCATTCAAGGAAAAAATGTTTGCTTTCAACAGTTGATGCAACAGGGAAGCAAGAGCTGAAAACATCCTAACAAGCATGTCTAGAAACACTCTACGTCTCGCTGATTTAACAGACATCTAAAGTTAAGCGGCGCCGAAAATATGGGCCCTGCTGTGCCTACTCTTCTGTCCTGATGCTAGTTAACTCAAAGGATTAATGCATGTTTGCAAAATAGCCTGTCAGTTCGTAGCAGGGAACCAACCAACCAATGTGTGTTTAACTTGAACTGTGAATCAAGACAACGTTTATTATAGATTAAATGGTCTGTACTGTATATGTCTTTTTCAGTGGTTGTCAAATTCTGGCCTCTTGATCACTGTTTTTCATTAAAAAAAACAAAAAAACAAAACACACATCATAGTAGTGGTTGCCTTAGTGGCCTTGAAAATTCAAAATTGGAGGAATGACATTTTTTGGTGTTCAGCAAAAAATTATACAATCACATTTGTTTATGATTTGGCAGAAAGATGCAGCTTTTCAGACTGAAAAAAGAGAGAAACAGAAACAAAGACAGAAGAAATTATATTTGTCCATAAGAGAAAAGCACATACCCTGTATTTGTTAGACCATTTTACAGACTATGCTGCTGATTCATACAGCAATTAGGCAGCTGTTAAATGGTTTATTACAAAAACAGCCTCTGGCAGTTTTACTCAACAGATGTTCAGAAATTGTACAGATGATATCACTTTATTTTGATGACCGAGTTGTATGCAACGATGGCCACTATACATTAAATGAGATATGATGTTAATGTTTATGATGCATATGTGAATATAAACCCCACAGCCCCTGTAATCATCGGTAAATTATTGTTTTGAGGATTCAAATAGTCACAATTTGTCACGATGATTGGAGTACACCTAAGGGGGCAGAAAAAATCCTACCATCCGGATTTGGTAATGAGAAATAGACTTCTCTTATGTATTACAGATTATATTTCTTCACTTAATTACACAGGTAAAATGAAACAGCGTTGCGTTTCATCTTGGGACTAAGCAGACAAAAAGTGCAGTTGAGCCAGGGGTTGAAAACTCCATCACAATTAGATATATGCACAGCCTTTTTCTGAATTCTGAGCAGGTTTTCCATCGGTGAAATTCCTGATGATCTGAGCTGGGCTGAGCGTGCGCTGGGTGCTGATGTGACTAACAGAACACTCCACCAGCAGAGCGCCTTTTGGGCTGTCGCAGAGAACTCTGGGTAATAAGGCTGCAGATGAGTGCGCTGCGACCCAAAAAACAAAATGGGAGAGTGGGGATTGGATGAATGTGTGTGTGTGTGTGTGTGTGTGTGTGTGTGTGTGTGTGTGTGTGTGTGTGTGTGTGTGTGAAAAAGAAACAACACCTCTTGTGCTCTCAGCCAAAAGCACACTCTCAGATCTGCAATACTGAGATGACCCCAAGCAAGACTTCTCCAAAGAGTACAACATGCTTCAATGAGAGAACACACAGACAGACAGTACTGTGAGGAATCTTCAGGTGGTACACACACACACACGGACACACACAAAACAGACACACACGTTCTGTTGCATGTATTATTGGTTACATTTACTTAAAGGGTAAAGATTTTCAACATCACTTCAGATATAGTAATTCTTTTGGTTTGCATTTGTCATGTAAGCTATTGCTTTTTTCCCTATTGTTTGGCTTTTTAAAGGTGCTATCATCAATACTTTTATTTCAACAATGTATGGCAGTGACGCTTGTAGAGGTGAACCCACAGAGAATTATCACCTGACTCTGGAGTTCAGAGATTTTTCAGTGTCTTTCATCTCATTGCTTTGGTTTTGTGGCCCAAAACCAAATCAATCATTTCGGCTCACACTCACCACCCCCACCATTTAAAAAAAAGCTCTGAAAAACCACCTGTATGCTAAATGACCAGTGTTGAGCGTCAATGTGTAAGTGGGAAACTATTCATTTACATGTTAGTCACAAAATCTTTTTAAGAATATGTCTGTGTTGTGTTGATGGCTTGTTACACTAATAAAAATTATCAAAAAATACTACATTGTAATGTCAGTTGGGTGGAGTTAGTTTAGTTTGTTAATTGGCTTAACAGTACTGGAACAGATATGTGTCAGATCACGGTGTATCACAGAAGAATGATTATAGCATATTTTAAATCATTTTGACGCCAAAAACGGTTAATTCTAAAAAGATATTGCAAAAAAAAAAAAAATTAAAAAAAATCAGCACCTATCATTTTCTGTCATGTGACAGCCTTTTTTTTATGTTTTTTAGAAAAATCTGAGGTGAGTTTGTCAAACTTGGTACCGTAGCTTTAATTCTGTCATATGCATGCAAACCTTTTATAATCACAATTAACTTTTTATTGTAGTATTGTAGTTTTACATCCATTCATGCCTGCTAAATGTGGTTATAACAATGGTGGCAGCGTTGTTCCTTTTTTTGAGAGCATTACCCCTAATTCTCATCCCTCTAACCTCTCAGGGCAGAGGCTGCACACTGACTAGGATGGAGAAGCTCTAACCTGGGTTAAAGTGTCCTCCATCTGGATATACCTCTCAGCCTCATCCCTTCTCTGAGCCTAGATGATGGATGGTCCTGCATCAAGGTCAAGACAGAGGTTGTGTGCCCATATTAACTACCCTCCTCTGCTGATAGACTGTCAGACCCTTTGTGTCTGGAAGCCTCCCACTGGCCCTGATGTAAACAAATACAGCAACAGTGGCTGTGTGGTGAGAGACAGGACGGTTCCCAAACATACATCATGTGGACAAAATATATATTGCAAGCAGTTTCCTGAAGAAAGGGGCATTTTCATTTCTGATTACAACCAATCTTTAATGGTATTTTAGTGCCTCATTATATGAACAAGCTGCAGAAAATAAGAAGTTTAATCAGGACTGTAGTGGTTCAAGTGATGGTGTCTCTTTCTTCACTCAGTCATATAGTGGAGTTTAGGGGCAGATCAACTGGATTTTATTTCTCCACTTTAGAGTGGAAGATTTGTTTTGAAACAGCCGGATAGTGCAAGAAAAATATTGGACCAAGCTTTGACAGACAACTCTGTCATTCAGCAGATTCGATGCTTTGAGTGATTTTACAGTATGATGTGCATACAGTATTTCTATCACATACTTGTTTGTGTAAAAATGGAAAGTGGCCATAGACTTTTGGTCATGTTGTGTATAAGAGCAAGTGACAAGAGCAAGTGCAGCCTGGATGTTCTGCTGTCAGGGGAAAAGAACATCATGTTAATACAAAAGTCAAAGACACAAAACACAATTCGATCCTCTCCTCTATACATGAGATAATTCATAAGGAAAAGTCTTTGTTTTAAAGACGTTCTAATAGCTAACATGAGATTTACTTGAAAGGCTCATCTTTCATGGCTGAATGAATGGGCTTCATACATAGAATCATGCTTCTTCTAAAATGCAATTTTGGGCTATTTGAATTTTTGGTGGAAAGTGTGGAATTTGAAACATTTTTCTCATTAAAAAAAAAAAAAACAACTTCAAACTTTTCCAACATGTCAATTTGTGCATCAACATGTCTGTCTTTCTCTCTCTCTGCCTTCCAGACAGACAATTCATTACTTTCATTTTATAAATACTTTACAGCCATTTTCAAACCCAGACCAATATCAATTATTATAACACAGAGGTTCTGAATGGCAGCATTTTCTTCAAGGCTTAGTGCATATCCAGGTGAATAAGAAATGTGGTCTGGCTTTGCCTGTAGAGCACCTGTGTCTTCATGCTCCACTGCCTGCTTTAAAAGAAAGAGTGTTGCTCTGTTCCTCGCCGAGGTCTTTGGAAGGTGAACGGTAATTGCTGAGAGAGGATTTAGCCTGACGATGGAACAAAGCACCTCTTTTGTTTTACTGAGGTAACTCTTATACTCTGAGATGGAGCACTGCTTTAGACGTGAACTTTAGTCATGAATATAGCATGTGGGTTGGCGATTCCATTTTGTGTTAGTGTGTCGGGGTGTCTGTGTGTGAAACGCAGAAATAGACAGACGGGCGATGATTTGTAGGCTACATTACGAGACTCCACACAGTTCCTGACTCATTAGCCCTGTGGTAATGACATCATGGTGGCAGTATTAGCTTTTAAAGTCTGACCGCAGAGTGAACAAACTGTGATGCCCTTTTAAAACAGAATTCTTTCGCTCTGACTTCATCATGTGGTAAACTTTTCAGGAAACCCCAAACAGGTCTATTGTTTGACTCTTAAATAAAAGTTATTGGATGGACAAACTGTGAATTAACATACAGACATGGATTTAGGCAATCAGACTGGCTCTCTAACACACATAACGCATGACAATTATGGTTCCTAACACATTGGACTTTTAGTCTCTGCTCCCATGCTTTGGAAAGGGGAAACTGGGAAAAAATGATTTTACACATACTATTGTATAAACTATACTAACAATGGAGATTGAAAACATTAGGATGCATGCCGACTGTGAAGTGACTAAACATGATCTTTTCCTGGAACTACGTTAACGTGTCTGATCGGTCAGAGGCTGACAAAGAGCTTGGCTCTGCCTGGTTACTGGGTCTTTCAACACCCCTCTAGAGCCTCCTCAGCCCTGACCAGCATTGTTTGTGGAGAAGAAAGCTATCAGAGGATCTACACGAGATTAGGGTTGCCAACTGTTCCCTCTGCGGCTTCCTGTTTTGCCACAGGAATTCTTTTGGCTAGCGAAAAAAAAAAAAAAAAAAAAGTACATAACTGCACAAATGTGACATAGTTAACCCCTTCCTCTCAACATACTCTTATTTGAAGTCTCAAATAATTAAATGCAAGATTAATGGTATTTTGGTTTTGGCAGCTCTCAAGAGATGTTTCATT
The DNA here is from genome assembly GCA_038496675.1 of Rachycentron canadum. Classification (NCBI taxonomy): domain Eukaryota; kingdom Metazoa; phylum Chordata; class Actinopteri; order Carangiformes; family Rachycentridae; genus Rachycentron; species Rachycentron canadum. The sequence goes on from CM076654.1 coordinate 14,680,206, forward strand.
CTGAAACTTTGCTGCTCATGTATCCATAAGAGATTAATGCCCATACACAGTTTGGTTAAAGGGATAATTCAGCATTTTAGGAAATACACTTTGGGTCTATCTGCATTCTTGTCTAGAGTTAGATGAGAAGATCAATGCCAATCTTGTGTGTATGGTAAATATTAGCCTAGCTTAGCTTAGCCTAGCAAAGCAAACGGGGGAAATACTTAACATGGCTCTGTCTCTCACTAACTGATATGTCATATCTTGTTGTGGTGCACCAGGGCGTGAAATAGTCAGACACCTGACTCCCCAACCAAAACCACTGTACTTTTGGTTTTGTTTTCCCGTTTCTAGTCTTTTTTGCTAAGCTGAGATAACCAGCTGCTGGCTGTAGCTTAATATTTACCATATGTGAGAATGGTAGGGTATTGATCTTCTCATCTAACTGTCAAAGCCAATAAGTATATTGCCCAAATACTATTTCTTTAAACATTACACATTCAGAACAAATGGTAGAAAAATAGTATTTATTGTGCAAGACACTGCAAGAGTCAAACCTTTTGCTAAAATTTTCAATTTCTGTCATTCAAATACACCTACTCTTTTTTTTTTCTATTTTTTTTTCTCTTCCCACAACCATTTTCCTGCAGTGCACCCATCCTTCTGTCATTTACCTCTCCCTTGTCTTCTCCTTTTATCCATCATCTTTTCCTGTCACTCCTTTCAGCCCTCCTTCACTTTCCCTTCTCATTTTCACCCTCCCACACCTCCTGCTCTTCTCCTTTCCCTCCATCTAAATTGCAAATGGCAGCAGTGCCGACTGCCAGAGGAGCTCCTCAATGTCATTAGAGCTGACCCTGTGGATTAACTAGAGGAGAGAGGCGGTGTGTAGAAACTACAGATCAATAACTCGACTTATCCTCTGGGTTCTTTTACTTCGCTTTGGATTTAGATCTGACTAACTGCTACTGTCTACTCTATTCCTGCACAACAAACAAGATTTTAAAAAAATAATTAAAACAACAACAAAAAAAAAAGCTGCGTGATTATAGGGAGCTGATGAGGGCTGTTATCGAGACTCAGAAAGGACAACGTCAGAGGGAGAATCATGTTTGTAAATCTGTGAAGGTGTATTGTACCTGAAATGAACCAATACCAACAAAACTAAAGCTGTCATAACGCCAACTCCACGAGTACTGGACACAGCTGGATCAGAAAACCAGCTCCTGTCATATGGATGATCCAATTAACAATGTGATGTGATATCTCTGAGATAAGGAGGTCGATGGAGGGATAGATGTGTGTATGTGTGTAGCCGTCATACTGAGTGTGGTTGGTTTACCTGCCAAGTTGGCAGGCAAAGTCAAGTCACCATGAGCTCAACTAAACCTGATAGGTACCCTTATCAGAGACAGCTAAAGTCAAAGCCTATTAGAAACATTTGTGTGTGTGCGTGTGTGTGTGTGAGCAACTCTTGACCAACATGTGGATCTGCATCAAAAGATCAGGTTGCTTAGCCTCTTTTACTTGGAAGCAGAACCTGCCAAGTTCTCATCTGCATCAATTGTCCACACTTACAACAACCCGCAACCTTTCACAAAACTGAGCTACTGAAACATCAGAGAAGCCAATGTTCCCTCAGCACAATAAAGATTCACTACAGGACTTGCTGAAATCATGTCCCTCTATCACATTAAGATCAGGATTTTGAGTGCAGGTAAAGAGGTAAAAAGGTAAAATGACTGTGATCTCACAATGATCTTACTACTCACTTTAGGCAAGAGCATAAAGGAGTAACTGTGCTTGATGTGATAGCTCATATCCATTAACTAAACTTTCCAGGAGTGTTGTGAGTAATCCTTAAAAACATCAGAGCAGCCCTGATGCAAAACAGCTGGGATCTTGATTTCATTTGAATGCCACTTTGCACAAGTTACTATCCAGGGCTCCAGCACCATTGCAACAATAAATTCTTTCCATTGTTTATATGGCTGAATGTTAAATCTTAGAGCAGCTAATGGATGGTTAGTCTTAATAGCAGAGATGATTAAAGTTTGTTGATTGAAGCGATTTCTGCTTTTTAGCTCTTCCTGTGTCAAAATGAGACACTCTATCCAGACTTTGATCATGAACATTTAGCAAACAGAAAATGAACCATTAAAAAAGAGATGGGAGTTTAACTAAACCTTTGGTTTCCTGTGTTTTTAAAAACTGAATTCCTTCAATAAGTGGCTGTTAACATTTGACAGTGCATATAGTCCAAAGTTGTCTGTGTGTTTTAGTGATTATACCTAATTCCTGTTCTGTGACAGCTGCCAAAGGGCAAATCTAGTATAGTAAGAAATGCATGGCTCATATATATATATATATATATATTGTACAACGTGTTGTGCCTCACTACACACCAAAGAAAATCTCTTACTTTAGAGGAGACTGCTGGTGGGCCTACCCCCCCATCTTAAACAGAACAAGACAGGAGGTATGAAAAGATATGTGGTCAATTTAACTTGTGCCAGGAGTTTTTATATACCTTGTGCTGTCAGTTTAATGGGTCTTTATGTGCATTTTATGACTGTATTGTGTACCATAACCCTATCAATGCGCAGTTAAACCACTTGTTATTAAAGCACAAGACAATATTATGTTTAAAATGCCACTGTGCAGCTTTTTCCAAGAGTAGTTCTGAAATGATTGAATTGCATCTTGAGGAAATATGACATTTGGGTTTGTAATGACATGTTACGTTGTCAGTGAGTTCTGTAAAGTCATGGTTTATACTGTACAATGCACAGTGAGCATCACGATAAAGTGTTTAGTGCCATCTAGGGGTTAGAGTATCAGATTTTAAAGGGTCAGTTCAACAAAATTACTTCCAGTAAGGCCAATGGTTTACCAATAGCTGCTACTTTATTTATTTATTTATTTTTAAAACCTGGGTAAACAAAACAAAAACCCAATAATTCCTGTAGAGGAAGGTCTAGAGGTGCGTTTTTAGATTTGGATTTTTTAGATTAATTTCTGTCAAAAACAACACTGGAATGCAGTTGCATTTACAGCAGTAATATCTGTCTCCAGCATGACATGCATTGGGAGTTCACTGTTTACACTAGCATCTAGACTTTTCCAAGACCTAAATTTTAATAATTATCATTTATGGCCTTCCCATCCATGTGGATAAAAAAAAAAAAAAAAACAGTAGCTGTCTAACATGAAAATGTTTTTCAAATACTTTGATCCTAATGGCATGTTTTACAAATATGCTATTGTGGGATACAATCTGCTCGAACATTATCAGCAGATTAGGTTTTATATATTTTTGAAAAAAATTCCATTCAGTAGACGCCTCAGTTTGTGTTATTTCAAAAGAGAAAAAAAATCTTTATGCTGTGATAAAATGATTCAGAAAATAAGGTAAAAATGGGGCACTGCCCTCAGGCTAGAATGTCAAGATACATTTAAATAAAGAACATGAAGGATTTTTTTCATTAGTAACAAGTTCCTCCCCATGCAGGGTTTTACTCAATGAATAACATAATCTTAACATCCAAAGCAAACTCAAATGCTTGTATAAAAACCTAAAATCTGCAAATCCCCTCAAGCTTTGTCATGCACATACAGGGGGTTAAATCACCTGCTGTCAAAAGTACATACATTCTCCTCAACGTGATGAAACTTATATATGAATTTGCTCATATCCATGTAAAACCTCTGGCTTACAAAAGCTTGTATTTTATTTTTATTGCAAATTTCTAGTTGTTTAAATTGATTAAGGAAATAGTCCAATAATCCAAAAGTGGTTTGGGAACAAACATCAATGTGGCAAAGCAACGTAATCCTGTTCAAGGCATGCTTTTATTTGGGCATGAAAGCGTTACATAATCATCTTGTGTTTGTTTAGTGTCTTATAAATCCACATGATAGCTGTTAAAATGTTGCACCATCAAGTGGGCCCAGTAGCGAATAAACTATGTTAAGCAGCAGATAACTTTAACAGTTGGGTTTTAGTTTGGGATCTGACAGGAAAGACAGTCAAACGTGTAGAAAACACTCACTTGAGCCTAACATTTATGTCATGGGGCCACGGGGCCCGGCCCCGCCTGAGGGCGGGGCAGGCCCTCCGGCACGCACTGCGCCTGCGCGGTCTGCTGAAGTCGCTGCTCTGCTGATGTTGTTGGTCGGAAGCGCAGCGTCTTTAGCGACTTAATTACCTTTACCCGCACTACTTCTGGCTGCAGCCACACGTTTATGTCTGTAAAACTAGTTGTTGTTGTTTGTTTTTGTTGTTTTTTGTTTATAGCGATTGTTGTTTTCCTTAACCCGAGAGTTTTCAACGATGTTTCAGCAAACCTTCAAGAATTTCAAACTCAGTTTCAACGCGAGGAATGAGGAGAGCACTTTCTCCAGTGGCGATCAAATAACAGGACACGTCTGCTTCGACCTGACGAAGCAGACGAAGATCACTTCGGTGACGATGGCTCTGACCGGGAGGGTCCACGTGCACTGGTCCCGCGGCGGCGGGGGGAAGAGGAAACACCGCAGAGTCTACTCGGCCAAAGTGGACTTCTTGAACTTGAAAGCCGTCATCATGCAAGGAAACAACGGTACGTCCTCGCTCGGCCGCGATGTTGCAGCACAAACAACCGGCCGCTGATCGGTGAACTCTCGTCTCTCTCTCCCGCAGTCACCAGTGCGGCGGTGAAACTTCAGCCCGGGACACACATGTTCCCGTTTACATGCCAGCTGCCACAGGGGTGTGTAGCAGCCGCCTCCGTTCTTGTTTTAGTTGTTGTTGCTGTTGTTTTTGTTGTTTTGTTGCAGAGTCACGTGGTATTTGGTGTCCACCACACGCAGATATGCACGAGACAAATCGACCCAGATGCATTTTACATAGTTTTCTGTCAAATCTGAGCATCTTCATCTTAACTTTTGCATAAGAGTTTTGTGTGTGCGTGGGTTTTTTTTAAAAAACATCTCATTATTTCCTTTTTGCACCAATGCAGAGATTTCCCATCCTCCTTCCATGGGGTTCATGGAAAAATTAACTATACCTTGACAGTGGGCATCAACAGACCCTGGCATATGTCTAAGGACTTTGTGACAGAGCTGAAGTTTGTACACAAGTTTGATACCAACAAGCCAGAGCTGTGGGTAAGTGATCCACGGCCAGATGAATCCAGCGCTGCTCCCCGGGGCACAGGTAAAGGGAGCTGCCGGGCCATTATCAACCTCCCATGTTCCTGCTGCTCTCCTTTGCTGTGTGTACAGGTTTTTCCTGTACAAGAACATACCTTTATTCACAGCAGACATCGTGACCTTTCATAGAAAGAAAAGTGCAGGTGGAGCCACTAACATTAACGTTGGGTCTCTTCAATTAAACGTCCCATGAATCACAACACTCATGCAGGTCGTGCTTTGACATGTCAGAGTGAACACTGTAATTCATGGAAGCATGAAATGATGTCTGGAAACTAGAATATGACACAAGGCCAGTTATGTCCCTTTATGCCCTACTTCGGTATCTTCAAATGTATTTTCAATTGAATTACCACAAATCAGTAAACACACAGGCTCGGTCATAACTCTATACTCACTAATCCTAGGGAGGTCACAATGGTAAAAGGGGCAAAATAAACTTTACTCAATTTCAATAAATGCTGGATCTTTAAGTGTGTTAATAATTTACACTATGGCCCCACAATGGAGCCGATTAAACAAAGCTGCAAAAATAGAAAGCGACATGAAAATGTACCTAAAGTCACAGTTTGCTTTACGTCCATTGACTCACATATTGTGTAACTTGTTTGTCAGTGTAGTGGGTAATAAAGTGTATTGACTTCTGTTGCTCCTCTGCCACTGTGTTGTTTTTTTTTTTTTTTTTTTTGCAGGCTCCTCTCTCAGGCTCCAACCAAATGACACTGTGCTGTCTGTGGTGTGCCTCTTGTCCTATCACAATGGCAGTCAGACTAGAGAAGAAGGCCTTTAGTCCTGGTACTGTTCCCATCAATCCCATTCATCGACATAAGCATGATGGCGAAGAAAAATTTGCTGCTGCAATGCTGTATCTGTTCCTCCTCCAGGTGAAACTTTGAAAGTAATCTGCGAGTTTAGTAATGGCTCATCTCGAGCAGCTACTCCAAAGGTGAAGCTGCAGCAGAAGCAGGCCTTCTTCAACCTCCACAGGGTCCACAGCAGGCTGGTTTGCTTAAACCTGGCGTCGGTGACCGGACAGCCAATCTGCGCTCACACCACCTACGTGCACACTGAGATCATGTTCACTATTCCCGCTTCTGCATCATACACCATCTCTAACTGCAGCCTCCTGGATGTATCTTATTTTCTTGAGGTTGGTACTAATGAAAGACGGATGCTGGTTGAAATTATTCATTCTTCGTCCTGCAGTTTGGATCACTGATTGTTTGAATCTTTTTTTTCTGTGCCTCCCACAGGTGAGCCTCGTTGGACGGGCTTTCCCTGATCTCACAGTGCTGTTTCCCATCATCCTGTGTGACACCTCTATACGCGCTCAACCTCCACCTTATTAGTGAGTACATGTAGGTGAGGCCTCACTGGGATTCATTTTCTCTTCCCTCTCTCCCTTTTGCTTTGGCTTGGCGTCACTCTGACTCCACTTCCTGGATCAACTCAAATTAGGGGCACTCCTCAATGTTTGAAATTTGCATTGTTGTTAATGGGTGAACCTTACAGTATTTTTCTCAGGGTTTTTATGTCGGGCTCTGTGCCACTAGTTGAGGTACTTTTTTACTGCTCAATGTTTGTTTTGAAATATAGCTTTTTGTATTAATTACATTTTTCAGATCTAATTGTAAATTTATGTACTAGATTATGTTCTGCCTGTCCCTGTGTGAGTATTACAAGTGCAAATTGTCATTCTGCTGAACGGTAATATAAGTATGAATGTGAAGTCATTTTATATTAATAGCTTTTTTTCTTTCCAATGTCTCAATGGATTGTAATGTTAGAAAAAAGAAAAGGAAAAAAAGTTACCTTTCCCCACTTTTTTTGTTGGATTTAGGATGAATTTTCCAGGAAAATTCAAAGCGTGTGATGTTTCCTCACATGGTCTGTTTGTGATGGAAGGATAGACTGCTCATTCTTCTTCTAATGATCCATAAATTGGCATTATCTAAGTGCCACACCAGGATTAATTTACAATCATCAGTCCAGTTCTGACCAGGATGCTCACTTGTGCCTACCTACAGAGACAATAGTTTTCTGACTGTTACATACACAACCTCAAAACATGGTCCCCCTGTGTTTTCAGAGAAAGTTTTCCCCTGTGTTGTCAGAGAAAAATCTGAATGCGATCTATATCCTTTTTAAACTCAACTCTTGAGTTTACAAGACCTGTTTGAGATTGTTGTGCTGTTTATTGAACTCTGTTTTGAAGATGGACTAAAAATCAAGAGCTTTCATCCAACAGCATAAAAATAACATGGTCAAAAATGTTTTTGAAATGACATACACCATAGTGCTTTGTTTATACAGCAAGTGACTCTTAAGTATATTTGTTACAAGTCAAAGCCACAAAGCTTTACTGCCTTAAAGCGTTGTACTGCTGCCAGACACGCTGTCAGTCGGTGTGTATCTGTGTTTTATCTATGTAATGTTCCTTTGGGATTAGAACGGATGTTTACAAAATATTTCTCCAGTTTCACCATATGACTGAGTACATTGAAGCAAGAAGGGAGAGAGGTTTTGCGGTATCACCACTTAATGCCATAGATGTACTCTAAAAAAAAAAAAGAGAATATTAGGAATATATTCTTATACATACAAGTATTTGTTTAGTATGTTTTTATTGTTTCCTCTTAACTTGCACTGTGCATACTCATCAACATATTAACTATTGTTACATACATACTGTTTTGCATGTAAACTTTATAGAAAAGTATTTTGCTATATAATCCAACTAAATTAAAAGTTGAAAAGTGAAATAAGAGTAAGTGTGCTCTAAATGATGATGATGATGATGACAAAGAGCTACCGTGCAAACAGCTGAATGCTTGGCTAAACTGATTCAATACCATGCGCCAAATTACCTTTTGGTCCCTTCAGCAGAGAAAACGCTGCTGAATTCAATCTTTTTAGCCTAATTATGTATCAATGCAAACACCATCAGCTTAATTTCCTGGAGGAAAGCCATCTCCTGTTTTGTTATTCAGTCAGCACTCCCTCTAAGCCAGTATGTTAATATTCACTAACTTCAGATGTCTGGCTGAGAGCAGCTCTGCACATCTAACCCTTTTACAGACTCTTGTTTAAAGTTTTCTTTTCTATTCAAATGTGGGCTCATATCATTTCATACTGCTACTTTCATACTACAACTGTGTGAAGAAAAAAAACCGAATGTGGTTGTTTTGATATATGAAATAAATGTATAGTATTGGAATTAAGCTTCTATCCAGAGCGAATTAATACCTTGACAGCTACAGCTGCTGAGCATATAAGCTGGTTTGAGCTGTTACCTCTTGTTTTGGTCATGTCTGGGCCCTCCTGTCACCAACTGAATCAGATGCTGATAATTTTATGCTGCAAGTAAATCTGAAGTTAATGTGCTATGTATTGTAGCCCAAACACTGAGGCTATCACAGCTGAAGGTGGTTTGACTGCATGAACAATTTTGTCACCTATCCATCTGGAGGACTGGTTTAACAACTTGAAACAACATTATTTAAGGTGAACTTGTCCCAGCTTTCTTTTTTTGCTGCTTTCTTGTTGTGTCATGATCCCCTCTCTTGGGCGTGTCACATGATAGTATCATAATGTGAAGGGACTCGTCCTCTAGGATGGATTTACAGGAATTATACAAGTTTGTCATACTGTTGCAGTAGCATAGGCTTGTTCCTTCAGCATAAAAATTTGATGTCAGATGGTTTTGCATCACTGTGCTTTTGCAAAAATATCTTTTTTTTGTGTGAGACTTCTCAAACTTGGTTGAAATTATGGTTCATGCCATCTGTTTTCCTCTAGGAGGCAGCAACACATAGGGTTATACTGTGAGGAGCTAATCCAGAGACTGAGAGGCCTCTTCATGCTTATTTCCCTGTATTTCAACCCCAGCAAATATCAAGTGCTAGAAATATCACTGTCAAAGGTGCAGAAAGTCATGAGTTTATTGACATTCGTGAAAGGTGACTCTTGGACTGGTGACAGTACCTTGACAACTGCTTCAGCCACATCTAGTTGTTTTCCAGGCAGCTTTAAGAACAGTCTCATATCAACAGCATAAAGCTTTTTGGGCTGTCACGTGAAATTGTGCTGTTCTATGACACATATTATACTTAACTGTAATATAATATGATTGTTATACAAGGAATACAATTGTGCCATGTTTCAGTGCACAGGGCACAATATGACAAATATGTTTGATAATTATGAAGCCCTTTGTAACGCCTTTTTTTCAGGCAGCATGTAAATTAAGCCTTACTTATGCATACCAAGATAAGACTTAAAGACAAATGATAATTTCTCCACACATTTCTGTGAAAACTATATTTTTGCTCACATTGTAGTTTAGTTCAAAGTTTACACCTTTGGACAGACACCAGGTTATAGGTTAGCATCCACCAGTCTGGATCTAGCCAGTAAAAGACATTTATTGAAGCTCTGTGGTTTAATTATTTCCAAAACGTAAGCACCTTACAACATATATAATCTCTCTTCACTATCTCACCTGACACTCTTTCCTTAGCAGCTTCTCTCAGCGGTCACACAGTATATCATGTCTGTTAAGAGTTTTTCAGTGGGATATAATCCCATAAACAAAAGCGACATTTTCACGAGTGGTGATTACATTACAGGACAGATTACTTTAGAGCTGGAAAATAGCTGCAAAGTAGATTCACTCTGTGTAAAGCTGAAGGGAAAAGCAAAAGTACTTTGGACTGAGTATTACAGTAAATCTATTGTAGTGCACTCTAACAAAGAGAAGTACTTCAGTATCAAGCAATTTATCATTCAGGAGGGCATGGGTAAGTGCAGTACTACTACTCAATTTAGAAATAGCCTAGCCTGCTGGAATTTAGTCACAGTGTAGTGCACTAATGTTAAAATAATGTATTGCTTTGCTATGAACAGTTTATGCCACCTTTTATTCCACCTTCTGTTTAAATATCAGCTTTTATCTCTGTTGTAGAATGTTTCTGTCTCATCTCATTTTTATAGATGTTTAATTCATTTTTAATGCTACATTACTATAAGTGTGTTTGCACATACAAAATGATACACGGCACAGTATCCTTTGTAGTCATTTTACATATATACCAAAGCTTGTTCTTGTTGTTATCCTGATTCTTCTTCATTAGCATACAAATTTGGTATTCAATGTGATATGCTGAGCTAGAAATGTATTTATATATAGTTGGATTTACAAACCTTGCAATAATTATTGATGGATGTCAGATTTAGTCACTTTGTTTTGTTGTTTTCAGGCAATAATGCTGTTGGCCCAGGCTGCCATGTCTACCCCTTCACCTTTCAGATTCCAGAAGAGTAGGTTGTTCTTAAAAAACTAAATAGTATAATCAATAATTAGTGTAAAAAAATATATAAACAAGTATTATTATTTTTTATATGATGGTTTCACATTTACAGAGAGCTGCCATCCTCCTTCAAGGGCTCACATGGAAAGATCCTGTACACTCTGGAGGCGAACCTATGCAGGCCCATGAGATTAAACAGCAAAGCAAAGGCACAGTTCACCCTCCTCCACAAAGGAAACCTGAACAGTGATCCATCGCTGATGGTGCCCACCTCACACCACACACAAGCTTGCAAATAACTTCGACACAACGGCAGTAATGACAACTAACGCTATCTTTATCTAATTTGTCTACCAGACTCCACAGCAAGATATGATTGATATGAAAATGAAGCTCTTTACACAAGGAACAGTGGGCATGGATGTAAATATTACACGAACAGGCTTCCACCAAGGTACTGAATCATACATTCACTGCACAGATGATCTATCTTTGCAGTTCAACCGTATGTAGCTCAAAGTCCTTTTCCTCATGGAACCTTTTTATGGTCTAATGATAAGACAACAATAACTGTGTTATAGGAATAGTAGTGTCCGAGATAATCACAATATGTTCTCTAGGGTCAGAGGGATTACTTCTTCAAAACACACCAAGCAATGTCAGAATTGTTCAATAATCCATAAAGTTTGAAAGAAAAAAAAATAGCACATTCACTTTCATTAAAATTAAAAGTTGAATTCCTAAATATTAAAGCGCACCTTTACTCACATTTTGTTGCTATAACCTCACTTTCCAAAGAGGCAGCTGTTCATTAAAAGCTACATAGCTTTAAACTTAAGCTTCAAATGGTTTTTACTGAATTGAAATTTTGTACATTAATTCAATTTAGCATCTGAATTCAAAATCCAAAATTAAAATAATTTCAAAGTATCCAAACAAGAGGCAGTCTGACACAGCTTGTATGTTCATTCTGAAAGTAGATAATAACATGTCTTTAATTTGTCATATCTCTGCAACTAATTGCTGAATATGTAATATTGTTATGCAGGCCATAAAAACTTTGTTGCATGCAGCATGAGATAGCGGGTTGTAGGTGTCAACAAGTTAGACTCTGTGTACTGAATGTTACTCTTTTTTTCCAGGGGAAGGCATAAAGGTTGTGGCCTCCATTCAGAACAGATCATCTCGTGACATTAAGCCCAAGTACTGTTTGTATAAGAAGATCAGCTACTTTGCAAAGAGGAAGAGGAGAGTTGAAACCAAAAACATCCTGAAGGAGGTGGGCGAAACTGTCCCACCTTCTGCAGGTCAGACTGTCACCAGGATCATCACCATCCCTCCCACCACGTGTGTTTCCATCTTAAACTGCCACATCATCAAAACAGAGTACAGGCTCAGGGTGCGCGTTTCCATTTCCAAATTATATCAGTACATGTCTTTATGGCAACAGGGCTCCATGACGGATATAAATGTTAACTCTTTCCACCACAGGTCTATCTGGATGTCAAGTACGCTTCAGACCCTGAGATCAAGTTCCCCATTGTCATCCTGCCTGCTTTACAGGGGCCTGAAGAAGAGCATCCACCTGCATATTCTGGCTATGGATTTGGAGCATTTGCTAACTTACCACCTCCATCCTACAGTACATATGGGATGTACCCCTCCTTGCCTGGTTTTAATGGGAAATCCTAGAAGCTAAAATATGGACAAAGATCATTGTTTAATTAAGAGCATGACATGTGACTTAACATTAGGCATTACCACTATAAAGTACTACACAGGTCTTTGCTTAAACACATTTATTCAGACAAAATGGCAAGAATGATGTCATTGGAAAGACTTTTTAGGGTTAAAAAGTAGAAAAAAGTAATATTAGAAGTATTATAGTTACCTGCACTACAGTGTTGCAGTGGTGGTTGTAGCAGTGGGTCCCTTATGTTAAGATGAAAGTTGTTGGCAGTCTCAACCTTTACATTGTATAGTGACCTTTGTATTGATCAGCACCTGTATCACTAGGATGTGACTGCCAGTAATGAATTTCTTCATTTGATTTCTTGTGTTGTGCTTTATGAGAAATACTAAAATGTTGCAGTAAGTATATCTTAAGACCTGCATGTCTGGCTGTACGTCTTTCAAATAAAACAATAAATATGAATGAGCATCATTTACAGGGGGTGACCCAAAAGCAGAGGGTGAGTATTGTGTGAAAAACCCCTGATTTGATTCCCGGCCGGAGCCAACTATTTCCTGCATGTTATGTCCCTTCTCTCTGTCCCATTTCCTTTCTCCAGACTCTGACCTATTATATAATAAAGCCACAAAAATAATAACAGTAATAGAAAGACATCTATACCTCAATAATTAAATCTCTTACTTCAGTGATCACATGGTACCACACAGAGGAAATGTATTTTCCAGTCTATTTTCGTCATCGTATCACCCTGACATTGTGTTTACTTGTTAAACAAACTCCTCACTTTGCAGAAACCAGAAGTGTTGCTTTTGATACACTGCAGGAACTTGTCCAGCAGTTTCTCTTCAGTATAAAAACATCAACAATTGAATCATGTTTGTATTTTATTATTAAGACAGTTGGTTAGGTAAGCCTTGTTGGTTACTGTTGTTATGAACAACACATAATGAATGATAAGCATTTCCATTAATTATGATATTTAATAAAAAATAGTCAAAACAGGAAAATACAAGGACATCTATCTCTACTGACTTACACTTCAGTGAAAGATTATGAGGGATTTTTATCATCATGGTTGTGGCCAGTTTCAGGTTACAGTCACGCCTAGTACTACTTATAAATCATACTATTACAAAGCCGGTAATGTTCAGGTTTTCTTTGAGTAATACAGTGGACACGGTCGACATGCTCATGAAAGACGAACTAAATTTGACATTTTTGAGATTGTTGAGATTGATTTGAGATAACAACAAGACAGAAAGGGAAACAAACATGTTTTGAAAATGAATAGGTGCACAAATTAGTGAAGGAATTAATAATGAGGGGAGGAGGCAATATAATCCAGATATAAATCTGATTCCTGAATAGAGCTGGGACCAACCTATTGAATTAGTCAGAGGTGGTCGATCTCTGCTTCTTAGTGCAACAAGACATGTTGAACGTGAAGAGATTTAAAATCACCTGTAACCCTGTAAAGGGGGAAAACAATTTTACTAATGGTGACTGGGTTTCTGGTCAGGTCACTCTGGAGGTGTCCAAAGACTGTCAAGTAGACTACCTGTACATTAAGTTCAAAGGGAAAGCCGAGGTGGAGTGGACCAAGAGCTACGGCTTTGTTACTGAGGTTTACCACTCCAAGAGGAAGTACTTCAGCCTGAGACATTACTTCATCCAAGACAAAACTCTCACAGGTAGTAGGGCTTTCATATTTCTACAGACACTGTAATGTTAAATGGTAGAATGTGATTTTACGTGTTAAAGAATTTGACATACTTTGTCTAGTTTGCTGAAGTTTTACAAAATTTAAGGAATTTACAAAAATAGAGCACAGGTTTTATTTGGTAGAGCCTTTTTGTTTTTGTGGCAAAAATAAGATGCGCTCTTGTTCTGTTTCTGTTTGCTCATGCACACACGTCTGCACACAAGGAGCCTGCAACTACACCTGTATCGTGTTTCTTCTCAGACTTTCAACAAATATTTTACATTGTTTAAAAATGGATATACAAATCTTGACATGTTAGCGACAACCCTGTGGGTGGTGTGATACTCTGAACCAGCTTTGTGCTGTGAGATACTTTCAAATCTCACCTGAGATTTTGTAACTCGGTCCTTTTAAGTTTATTGATTTAGTTGGCCATTCTGTGCCAGACTGCATTAAATGCTGAGCTGAAATCAATCGGTAGGATCCAGGTCTAGATGTTCGTTTTGTAAATGAGCTACAATGAGAAAAAAGAATTTCAAGAATTGACAAACAAGAGAGTAGGGTTTTTTTTGTTGTTTTTTTTTTTTTTTTTTTGCAAAAACAAGATGTGCACTCTTTTTCTATTTTGTCATGTGCACATGTCTGCACATGTATAAGCAGACAAAAGCCTCACATTGGGTATTTGCAGATGCTCGAAATTGGACTTGTCTTATGTTTCTTCTCTGATTGTCAAAAGAGCTGCACAGTTAATCAAACTATAATCAAAATCACAATATGGCAGTGCAATATCCAGGAGGGCAATTTGTTTCGTAAAAGTAAAATGTGTCACAAAGTTGTTGTGTATTATTACCACCATAAACACTGTGGTGCTACAGAGACACCCCGGCCCACAATACTTCATATTCTCCACACGAAAAGGAACATGTTTTACTAAAAGACCCAACAAAATCACATAATTATTGCTATTTTTTTCAGTGAAAATCAAAAGCTGATTTTTTTCTTTAAATGCTGAGCTGAACTCAATCAGCAGGATTGATCCTGATGCTGTTGATGCTGTTTTCTGAATGAGTTACAGTGAGATTTGGACAAAAATGAAAGGTTCCAACCAATGATCACTTGCCAAAAAAATTCATAATAGCCAGTCAGCTAATGTCATCATTTTCCTGTAGCCATCACAAATGAAAACACACGTTTAACATTATGTGAGAGAAAAAACTGTTCTGAGTCAAGCTGGAGTCCTTTAGCAGCTCAAAGAGCTCAGACAAGTGCTGACCTCGTGGTCTGACAGGGAAAGAAATTCAACCTTGGACTTTATCTGCAGTGAAAAACTTTCTGGATGCTTTTATGTTTTGATGTATAAATCTTGTGTATAGAACCTCTAACCAAAATGTTAAAAGCTCAAAATACATCTCCATCAATTGCCAACAAATTATTAGAGCTGGAGCAATTAGTCAATGAATCAATTAGCTGATCATTCATTTCCTTTATTATTATTATTATAGTTAGACTATTCAAGAAAATGATCTTCGGATCGCTATTAATGACAATATTTTTTCAAGTGACAAATGTTAAGTGCCATTAAATCGGTGTGCTGTTTTTTTCTTCAGGAAAAGACAACCGAACACTCGTGACAACCCACTCGCAAAAAACATGTAAGTATTTCACAGTTCTGTCTCAGTTCTGTTTTAATTATAGAAAAATATCATGTCCTGCCACAAGTACACATTTACTCTCTGATATTCACTGAGGGGCTTTTGAAAAAGTATTTTAGAGGCTTGATGAAGAAGTCTGAGACATTTTCCCAGTTTCTTTACTCATTCATTATGTCTAACCTGCTGCAGGGATGAGTCTTGTGTCCTAATGGCTCTAATTCAGGCAGAGAAATGTCCCCAGTTCCAAATCCCTTTACATCCAAAGGGCCAGCCCACGGTTGAAAATGATCCTCTCCTTACCAGTTTTGTCTTTAATTTTTCAGACAGCCATGGCGTTGCTGCAGGATGCCACATCTATCCATTCACTTTTCAGATTTCTCTCCAGTAAGTAATCGATTGGTTTGAATGGTCCCATAATAAATGAATCCTCTCTACACTTGAAAATATTGAACTTGTATATTGATGATTTAGATTTTAAAAACATAAACCTACCATAGACCTGCTGTATATTCATTTGAATGCTTGCAATCCATTTTTCTTGTTCCTTTGGCCTATTTCCTTGTGCTTTAGGGATATACCCTCCTCCTTCACTGGTTCTCATGGTAAAATTGTGTACTTGCTGGAAGCCAGGCTGAGCAGATCAGTATGGATTGACAAGAATGATTCAACCACGATCAACTTTGTGTCAAAAGCAGATGTAACCAGTGGCCTTGGGATAATGGTATGTGCTTAGTTACATCTTCATTCCTGTCGTCCCTAATGGGACAAAAAAAAGAAAAAATTGGTGATAGCAGTTGTGCAACTAAAATTCTGTCTTTTAGGGTGTGGTAAACAATGTGGTTAATGACAACATGCTCAGTATCACTGGCAAAAATACATTCTTTTTCCTTGAAACTATTAGACATATTATTTTTTATGAAGCCTGGACATTGTGTTTTGAGACACCAAATTAAAAGCTGAAAAGCAAAAGGTGTTTTATCTCTGTTGTATTGTATCTGGTCTTTCAGATGCCGCAGCACAAGGCTAAGGATAAAACATTGAGGGTTTTCAACTCAGGAGCAATATCCATGGATGTAAACATTGAAAAAACAGGATTCTTACAAGGTGAGAGAGAGAGATATTGGTCCCTTACCAGTCTCATGTCAAACGTTGTTTTGACATTTTTTGGTCTTTTTTTTTTTTTTTTTATCAGGAGAAAGATTGAAGGTTGTGGCCAACATTCAGAACAACTCCTCTCATGAAATCAAGCCCAAGTACTGTGTGTACAGTAAGCACAGCTTCTTTGTAAAAGGGGAGAGAAAACTCAAAACTAAAGACATCTTGAGGGAGGTGGGAAAACCCATCCCTCCTTCTACTAAGAAAAAGGTCACAAGGTTCATCACCATACCGGACAATATGAAGCCCTCCATCCTCAACTGCAAAATCATCAAAGTAGAGTACAGACTCAGGGTAAGTAGATACTAAGAAGTATTTATTGTCAGTTGTTGGGATTTCAGCTCTTAATAGAAAGGTGTGTGAAGCATTGAATTCCCAGATCATGCAGCAGTCAAGTATCCACAGATGGATCCTAATCTCAGCTAGTTTTTAACTTTTGCTCAAGTTTCTAACTAACTAATATTAGCTAGCTGATATCACACCCTCTCCGTTCCACTGTTGGCTTGCCATTTCATTACCAATATAAAATGTCATATCTAATTTTAACAAGCTGTTGGCTGTTGTAGTTTGACTAAATGAGTGATCATATTTCCACCACTGGTCAGCCAAACTACTCTGCGTGAGGGAAAATACTGAAAATATTAGACAACCTTTATTTTGCATCTTAAATTAAACAAGCAAGATAGTGTAAGGGAAGTAACAGATACCCCTGATTGTCATTGCATAGTTTGCACTCTGCTTAATAGCACGATATCGACTGCAGTGTCCATGTGTCATTGTTTACACTGGTGTTTGCCAAGGGAGTCAGTCATGCACACAGCGTGTAAAATGTAAAATAATTGTGGCACAGATGATGTTATGTACAACTTGTTCATGAGTTCATAATTTAACCTTGTAGAGCACAGACTCCAGACGTGCCATGAATTATTTATTATGAACAAGCCTAAGACTGTAATATTGGTGATAAATCTAGGACATGCTTGGTAGCATAATTGTTTAATTAGGTGACATCCTTAGTCATTATCAATCCGCCGAAAAGATAAGTTGGCCTGCCCTAAGAGGAAAAAAGGGAAATTGAAAAAATATCAAATGATTTGTGGTCTCTGACGCATGATGCATGTCTATAGAGTATACCCCAAATATTTCAGTGATATAGAGCAAATAAACGAATAATCAACAAATAAAACCCAGCGATATAACATCAGATGTTTTTCCCACAGGTCTACCTTGATGTCAAATTTTCTTCAAACCCAAAGATCAAATTTCCCATAATCATCCTGCCGGCTGTTAAGCCTCCTGCTGTGGGAGCACCAAGTGCTGCTTCTGGTGCTGCTCATGGTGGGGCTGGTGCTGCTGCTGGTGGTGGTGCTGGTGGTGGTGGTGGTGCTGATGGTGCTGGTGCTGGTACTGCTGCTGGTGCTGGTGGTGGTGCTGGTGCTGGTTCTGCTGCTGGTGGTGGTGCTGGTTCTGCTGCTGGTGGTGGTGCTGGTGCTGATGGTGCTGCTGGTGCTGGTGCTGATGGTGCTGCTGGTGCTGATGGTGCTGCTGCTGGTTCTGCTGCTGGTGGTGGTGCTGGTGCTGGTTCTGCTGCTGGTGGTGGTGCTGGTGCTGATGGTGCTGCTGGTGCTGGTGCTGGTGCTGATGGTGCTGCTGGTGCTGATGGTGCTGCTGCTGGTTCTGCTGCTGGTGGTGGTGGTGCTGCTGCTGGTTCTGGTGCTGGTGGTGGTGCTGATGGTGCTGGTGGTGCTGGTGCTGGTTCTTGTGCTGGTGCTGGTATTGCTGGTGGTGGTGCTGATGCTGGCGCTGGTGCTGGCTCTGGAGTTTAACCACTCTTGAACAGAGATTGACCAGCCTGAGGTATCACGCCACAGCCTTTTGACACTGCTTCTTCCTGTAGAGGACGTGTGTTGCCCCATGGACGGTGGAACCAGTACGACCAGTTTGGCCAAGGCTCTCACTACATTTCATCATGGGAAACACTGCTTCACTGTGTGTCCCCACACAGCCCATCATGACACATGGGCTGTGTGTTGGCTCATTGCGTCATGAATTGAAACACACCAACATTGCTCCCTTCACTCAGTTCAGAACGATGCCACTTAATTCTTGGATGTAATTAGTTTTTACTGACTTACTTGGAAGCCACAATGTGTCTGGTGCCAAGCCAACGACATTTACCCGGTAAATGGGTAAAAGGGTGAATATTGTTGGCTGTCCATTGGTTGTACCCTCCTTTAATGGAGTTTGTATCACAGGTATCAAGATTTCTTTTTTCTGATTATAGTGAAACTGTTTACTAACCTCAGCACAATCTAATCTAAAAGCTAATATTATCTATAGCACCCTGTATACAGAGGAGTGTATTGTGCAGTAGTGATAAAATGTGTTGCAGAGAAGTGGAGCTCCCAGAGTTTACAGATATGTCAGGTTTTGTTTCAATGATTTTGCAGCATCCGACTCTGTGAAGCTCACAGTGATTGAACTCTCTGTGTTGTTAAGTTTGGAAGATAAACTGGAAGATGTCATCAAAAAACAGCTCTCCTGGGAATTCATTCATTAAGAGCCGTGTGAGTTAATTTGCAGAGTCATTTATATATCTTTTCTCAGTTCTTTACCTACTGTTAATAAGCATGACACAGAAACATGATATGTGTGCCACAGCTGAGTATTATGTTGTGTTATGTAACTATATTACATAACATTATCAATTTCTCCATACAGTTTGTCTCCTCCCAGGCTAATGTCTGAGAGAGCAAGAAGGCAGCTGTTGGTCCAAACAACTGTGAGTCAGAGGGGGTGGGGGGGTGAAATCATTAGAAACTTAAAAACGCATTATTTTTCATTTATAAATTTTAAGATGTTGTCAGTAAGGAGGGGACATGTCCCTACTGTGCCCCTGGGATTTCCACCTATGGTATTTTTGTCCAAAATCTTGTTAACATAACCTTTAACCTGCAGATTTCCTGCATTGATGAAATAAAATATCGAAACTTTATGCAAACTCTTCCTTTGTGTGTCCCAACGTTTGTTGATCACTTCCAAACCCTCTGACTGTACAAAGGCAGTTTTGAAATAATGCATAATAATTAGAATGAAGGAAACATATCGTGACATATCAGGGGTTTATCCTACAGCAAGACCCCTATTTGAAACATTACAAGAAAAGCATTCAGTGACTGGATGACCAGCACCGAGTCCCGACTTGAGCTGGTTTCCGGTCGAACTAAACACAAGAGCAACAAGTGCAACACATTTGTAGGAAATTTTGCAACACGTGTTGGGATTGAAGGAACCTCACAGTGGTGTTCAGCTGCTACATGAGTCAAAAAAAAAAAAAAAAACACCTCCGCAAACTATGACATCAAGTAAGTTGTGAAACAGTGAAATGCTCTGCAAATACAAGTGCCTCTATGCATTTTCTGTGGCGGCTTCTCATGGACTTTGTGGCCGGTTTCCAGTTACAGCCTCTACAGTCCCCCTGGCATCCATTAGAGCAGGTTAGATAACACCAGCACTGGAGCTGTCTCCCTGTGTTTGTTTGAGAACAGTTCACCGCCACAGATGTGATATAACTTCAGCTGAACAATGTGATCAGCTGTTAATGTCGACATCAATAGGAATCCTTTCAAAAGCAGAGTTTAAAACTGCACCACAATGACTTTTTACTTGAGAGGACAAAACATGATCGTGACAGCACCGGATGTGGAAAGCATTCAGTGCAATAAAAGCCTCTCTTGCAGAGTAAAAGATAACGTTGGAGTATTGCAGAGGGCTGTGTCCGGATTTCTCATTAAGGACGGAGTAAATTTGTGTTGTAACTTTTAAGGAAACAAAACAAACAAACAAACAAACAAAAAATGAATAAATGCACGAAGTAGTGAATGACAAGGGGAGGAGGTAATGTCTAGGAAATATGCCTCATTCCTCATCAAAGTTAGGACCCACCCCTTGAGGAAGTCAACCTTCATCATCTTCGTTTGTTGGGGCTCCGGCGTCATGTCGTCCACGGTGAAGAGCATTAAAGTTGCCTATGAGCCCGCGAAGGGGAACAGCTGCTTCACCAGTGGCGACTGGGTGTCCGGCCATGTCACCGTGGAGGTGGCCAAAGACTGTCAGATTGAATCCCTGTACATTAAGTTCAAAGGCAAAGCCGAGGTGTTGTGGACCGAGAGGCACGGACAGACGACTGTTGTTTACCACGCCAAGGACAAGTACTTCAGCCTCAAACACCACTTCATCGCGCACAAAGACGCCTCAGGTCGGACTTTATTATATAGATATATTTCTACAGGGACTGTGACGTTGCACGGTTTAAATGTCACTTCAATGTAGGTGTTGAAGATTTTTGGCACCGGTGGGCTACTTTGCAGAAGTTTTACAAAATTAAAAAAAAAAAAAAAAAAAAAAAAGCCGTGGGCTACTTTCTAAGTTCTTTGGGTTTATTGTTGGTCATTTTGTGCCAGACTGCATTAAAGATGAATTAAAGATAATTTACAAACAAGAGAGTAGGGTTTTTTGGTTTGAAAAAAATAAGATGTACACTTGTTCATTTTTACATTTTTCGATTTTTTTTTTTTTCTTTTTGTCATGCACACATGAATAAGCTCACTAAAGCCTCATTGGGTAAATATTTGCAGATGAAACCGCACAGTTAATCAAACTATTGTCAAAATCACAATTAGGTGCAGCAATTTGTTAGGTAAAGGTAAAATGTGTCACAAAGTTGTTGTGTATTATGACCATGAACACTGTGGTGCTACAGAGACACCTCGCCCACAACACTTCACATTCTCCACACGAAAAGGAACATGTTGTACAAAAAGACCCAACACAACTTTTTATTACAGTATTAAACTATTTTTTTTTAATATTGTACAGCCCTAATTTTCAGCAAATATTTTACATTGTTTAAAAATTGATATAAATCTCGACGTGTTTGCTTACAACCCTGTGGGTGGTGTGATACCCTGAACCAGCTTTGTGCTGTGAGATAGCGCAGTCCTCTGTTTGTTGATTTAGTTGGCACAGCTCAGGAGTTTCATGATGAAAGCCACATCAATGCTCAAACTCTACTAGGATTTTATCAAAAAACTTTATTAAACTGCATTATTTTTTCATTGAGGTCCTGAACTCCATTCACTGGGGCATCAGAGATCAGCTGAAGCCCTGTAGCTCATCTCTGTCTGTAATGCTCAGACTGCTATTCACAGGATTTGCAGAATAAAATTATGCCTGATATAGATACACACACACACAAACAAATCAGTTGGAGAAGTTGTGGCCAATTTGATAAATACTTCTTGACTCAATGACCCTTATGCAGTATGGACTCTGCTCTTCATTCATTCTACTTCCTCCATTCATTTGAAAGAAAGAACGTGTTTGGTTACAGAGCTTTTTTATTTGCCTGAGCTCAGCTTTTACGCTTCAGTTTTTTTTTTCCAGATATCTTAATTTGCTTTGAGAGATTAGAGAAATTCCTTGACATTTGAAACCTTCAAACTAAATATATGTACAGATTCAGATTTATCAATTTACCTGCTCAACACCAACTCAAATACTGCTACTGCTGAGCTGCAGCACAACACCGGTAGTGACATATCCCTCCTGTCCGTACTCACATCTGTGTACATGATTTCAAAAGGCTTTCAAAAGGGAATGTTTACCTGTCCAGTTTGCAAAAGGTGCTTGGTGTAGTAAAAAAACAAAACAAAACTAACAAACAAAAAACTCAAGCTTGCCAACACAACAGGCAGCCAGTCAAATATTCTGTTTCAGGTGGCACACATCTTTAGATTATGATATTAAAAACAGCTTTCTTTACATAGAAGAGATTGTGAAAGGGAAGCTGAGAAACATCAGTGAGCAAGAAGTTCCACATAAAACAACGTGTAAAACTCAAAATACGTTTCCATCCATTGTAAATAAATGATTAGAACTAGAGCAAATAATGAATAGATCATAATTTGTCAGACATTTTTAGACCAACTATTAGATTATTATTAGAATAATGATAAACACATTTATAAAGCTAGTATTGGCGATAATTTGTCCAGTCTAATTGCTTTTAAATCATTGTGCTGTTTGTTTGGTTTTTTTTTTTCAGGAAATGACAACCAAACACTTCTGAGAACCCAGCATGGAGATACATGTAAGTATGTCACAGTCCTGTCTCTGGTGTGGCGCAGTTATGTTTTCAGTACACAAAAAGATCCTGTGTGGTGGTTTTAATTCAGACAAGAGTGACTTTAGACAGGTTTCTGGTGCATATTAACAGCTTTTGAAAAACTTTTTTAGAAACTTGATGAATAGGTCTGAGACTTTTTTCTAGCCTCTTTACATCTGACCTATTTCTGCAGAGGGGGCAACTGCATTGTGCCCCTGGCCACAAATTCCCCAACATCCAAAGGGCTAGCTCACAGTTAAAATTTGTAGGGGTTGTAAAATAAACAGATGTCACAACAGCCTCTTCTTACCAATTTTACTTCTACATTTTCAGACAGCAGAGTTGTTGCCCCAGGATGCCATGTCTACCCATTTACCTTTCAGATCCCTTACCAGTAAGTAATCATTTTTGGTTGGACCGTTTGAGCAGGGCCAGCCCTGTAATCTCGAGTGTCCCTGACCGACTGACTGAGCAATCACATGTCCACCATTGTTCAGCTGCATAGCTGTTAGCTGTTAGTGACTTGGAGTTTCTGGCCAAACGGTTTCTTGGGGCCGGGGGTGGCAGAGTGGCAGTGTTGCCAACTTAGTGCCCTGAGACTATATTTAGACACTTTTTTTCAAACATAACTGAGACTTAGACCTAATGCATAGCTGGACCGTATATGGATGTCAACCATGGGATTATAGCTTATGCCACTTGTTACGGCGAATCTACTAACATAGGTTTCCTGGCTGCTCAGGAACTGAAATATGAAACATTAGTCATTAACATGGGAACATTGCACAATTCTGTATATCAACCCAGGGGAGATACAAATAAAGACTTGCCTCTATTAAAAGTTGTCGGGGTTGGAAGTGAATAAAGGGAAAATTATTGTGGATCCCAGACTGAGGCTGTCAGGCTGTGAGCTGTGAGTTCATCTTTCCCCTGGGCACCCTGGTGTCTTACATGGTGGAGTGAGTGCCACGCGTTCAGGTCTGGCCTGTGGCCGTTTGTCGTATCCTCCCTCCCCCAACTTTACAATCTATCTCTCAATGCAACTGTGATAACGACAAAAGCCTGAAAACATAACTTGAAAAAATAATGATATTCTGTACCTTCTAACTTTCTCTCTGATCGATCATATAAGTACATGGTACCAAAATCACAGCACAGTCTTTGTATTAATTTATGTCTTTGGTGATTTTGTCAGACAACACTGGGTTTATAGTGGATCAGCCACATACTAGGTTTTGACCTACTCTTGTTTTAATGGCTCCATAATGAATTGCAGCAGACAGGCCCTTATCCTCTCTATATTTGCATATTATCTTCTGAAAAACATGTTAATGGATTAACCTATATTTTATGATGATACCATAGATTTAATCTACAATATAGTAATTTGACTGCTTTTTCTCAAGTTCCTCTGGCCTATTTCTTTGTGTTTTAGGGATATGCCTCCCTCCTTCACTGGTGCTGTTGGTAAAATTGTGTACTTGCTGGAAGCCAAGCTGAGCAGATCAATGAGGATTGCCAGTAAAGATTTGACTAACATCAACTTTGTGTCAAAAGTAAATGTAACCAGTGACCCTGGGATAATGGTATGTGCTAAGCTATATCTTCATTCCTGTCATTTAAAAACAAATAATAATATAGCAGTTGAGTAACTAATCCATTTTTGTTTACTACCTGCTTGGAGGTGTGTCATGTTTTTTTTTCTTCTAAGGTTGGTGATAGCAAATAATTAACTAAAGTCTAACCTTGTTTACTACCTGCATGGAGATGTGTTGAGTGATGTTGTTAGACCCACCAGGAGAGGTTGTTTGACTAAGTATTTGCATTCAGCAAACCCAATCTGTAAAAAGAGCTTAAGAAAGCACACAACGTGCTCAGTCTCACTGGCAAAACTACACAAATTGGCCATATACTAAAGTTGAAATGTATTTTTTTTGTTTGTGTAGCTGTAATGTTTTTAAATACACTAGACAAATAGATTTGAAACACCAGAATAAAAGCTAAAAAGTAAAATGTCTTCTTTTTCTTGTTGTTGGGTATTGTTTTATAATGGGTATTGCACTAATGAATCTGGTCTTTCAGATGCCACAGCACGAGTCTAAGGATAAGAAAATGAACATCTTCAGCTCAGGAGCAGTATCCATGGATGTAAATATTGAAAAAACAGGATTCTTCCAAGGTGAGGACCCTTACTGTGCTACTTATCAGTCTCATGCTAAGAGCTATTTTGAAATGTTTTGGTCTTTTGTTTCCAGGGGAAGGATTGAAGGTTGTGGCCAGCATTCAGAATAACTCCTCTCGTGAAATTAAGCCCAAGTACTGTGTGTACAGTAAGCACAGCTTCTTCGCTAGAGGAAAAAGACGACTTCATACTAAAGACCTCTTGAAAGAGGTGGGAGAGCCCATCCCTCCCTCTACTAATAAAATAGTCACAAGGGTCATTACCATCCCCCACGATGCAGAGCCCTCCATCTTCAACTGCAACATCATCAAAGTAGAGTACAGACTCAGGGTAAGCAGCTCATGGTCACAGTCAGATGTATCAAGAGGGAAATCAACACGAGAACATTCCTCCACGCCAGGTTACTGTCTTGTGTATGCACATAATGGTTTTAGTCAATTGGCGACAGTTAGAGGTGATACATGGAAATTACTAACATTAGGGACTGGGTTATGGGTCTGTTCACCCATGTGTGAAAACAACAACTTGTCAAACTGATTTTCACTGCACAGACACAAGGGCCTCGTTCTTAACAGTAACACATCATGTATGCAATTAGATAATAAAAGCACATGCAAAAAGACGCCACATGCCCTGATAACTTTATTGTACATAGTGAATAGTAGAATTATAAAGGATTGGGCATTTAGAAACCATGCTGATTTTTTTTCTTGTCTATTATAATGACTAACTTATGAGCTGTTCAAGAACAGTCCTCTTGGACTGTTTGCGGAGCTGAGGGAGGAGTTACACACTGACAATTACAAGTGCTAACCACAGTCCAGAGAGTAGGAGCAGATCAGTCAGGACTGTGGCAGTCGTCCTTGAGCTGTATCAGATGGGGATCATCCTCACATCAGGTATAAACTTCCCATACAATGTAGTTGACCAAGCTAATATTGCAGCCAGGACTGGTTTCCCTTCAGGAGATGGACTTGTTTGCCCATGTTAGCAGACATACATTTTCATTCCATAAAAATGCAAATATGTGATGCACAGATGTGACTGACTGGCATTGCGGCAAGATGACCTGGATCAACTCACAGTGCATTTATCTGAACAAACAACATGGTCAAGAACAGCTACAACCTGGCAGGGTGTTTATTATCATTATAGTTAAATTAATTTAAAATCATCTCCCAACTTGTGCACACAGGAGTGTGTACATCCCCAAATATACAGGGCCATAGCCAAAGACTATGTGTCATGACATGTTGTTTTTTTTCTTGTTAAACTAGAGCATCAGCTCTTTCTGACAAGCCTCTACTTGTCTTATTTTCCCCATGTGTTTAAACAAATGCATGCTTCTTCTTTTTTTTTTTTTTTTCTTAATCATCCCCCAAAACCTCATTCTGGTGCAAAGCATGTCAGGACCCCACCTTAACAGCTTTTGACCCACTCTCCTGCTTCATTTGTTTGGTATTATTATTAATGCCAATGCACTGATGCAAAATAAAATATTTTTCTTCTGGACGACTGAAAGCAGCACCCATATTATGGTAATAGGGGTGTGTGTGCTTGTTCTGATGTGACAGAAGGTGTCATATCACGTGAAATAGTGTTTGTTGACAATTGTTGGGGTGTTTGAGGTGAAGTTGTCAACAGGTTCCTAAAAAGAACAGTGTGTCAAGCATTTAATCTCTGAATTATGTGGCAGCAAAAAATTGTACTCTTCTATCAAAATGAGTTTCTAATGCTCAGCTTCCTGAACACATGCTTAACAGCACATTCTCTAATACAGTGTCAGTGTCAATGTAGTGAGTCCTACATCTGCTGGATGTTTTTGACACCACCTCTGTCATTCACTGCAATTTGTTTGCAGTCTGTTTGGAGACGTTAATGTTTACAGCATGTTCAGAATGATAGCAAACCTTATTCATCATTTCAGTAAAATGTGAACAAAAAGCCTCAGTCTAGGACATGGTCCTAATTGGTAGCCTGATTGTTGGTCCGAAGAAAAAATATCTAATGAATAATTAGCTTTGTGGTTTCTGACCCATGAGGCATGTCTATAGAGTATGCTCCCACTGTTCCAGCGACATAAAGCAGAACAAAAAAAAAAAAACAAAAAACATATAACACATCACCATATATAATCAGCTGTGTCTTCCGCAGGTCTACCTTGATGTCAAATACGCTTCAGACCCGGAGATCAAATTTCCCATAATCATCCTGCCGGCCTTTCAGGTTCCCGCTGTGGCAGCACCTTCACCTGCTGCTGCTGCTGACTTTGGATTTGACTCGTTCGGGAGCACTAACCCACCAGCCTGGTGCACCGCTCCACCACAACAACCACCAGCATCCCAGCCTTTTGACCCCCCTCCTCCATATGGATCATATGGGTTGTACCCTCCTGTGACAGATTTTGGCAACAAGTATCAGTGACATGACCCTGAAGATAAATGACATGGAAAAGGAAATTACATTTCACCGTTATATTGTGATTGTTTTCTAAAATTTGATGAAGAAAAGAACTTGTTGATTATAGTGAATCTGCTAATATTATTTATAGCACCCTGTATATGGTGGAGTGTATTGTGTAGTAGTGATAAAATGTGTTGCATCATAACCTGTAAGAAAAAAAAAAAAAAAAGTAGTGCAGAGAAGTGGAGCGTCCAGAGTTTCAGATGTGTCGGGTCTTATTTCAATGATTTGGCCCTGTCTCACTCTGAGTCTCACAATGACTGACAGATTTCTGTGACTGGAAATGTATTCAATAAAATTGTTATGAGTTAATTTGCATGAAAACATTATTACATAGTCCTTTATATAATATATGTGTGCCACTATACTACATTTACATTTACATAATTTGCATTTCTTCATGCTAGTAATTCATTCTAATGTACAGAACTGTGATTTTCTATTATGTTTCTTGTAATGGTTTCGTGTTAGTGTTTTCTTCCCAACGTCAGGATAGTCTGTGGTTCTGATATAAGAGGTTGAGGACGTTGCTGTCCTCATTGGATTTCCACCTATGGTATTATTGTTTAAAATGTCATTTACATAACCTTTATGAATGATGAACTAACTATATTAATATTTGATTTTGTTGAACGAAGGGCCATATACAATAGTTACAATAATATACAATAACATCAGTTTTAGATTGTTATGTTGTGAGAAAGAAAATTGTTTAAACTACGTTATCAAGATTTGAGATTATGCACATGTACATGGGAGATATGGCTTTAGAAATAAGACGATTACATATAACACTAAATTACTGGATCAGTTCACAGGGCCATAGCCAAAGTAATCCATAGCAAGATATATTGAAACCTTGCTGGAAAAAAGAGAGGGTTCGAACCCCTTTTGGAGGATTTTGATTCCCTGTCTTTCTGCGTTGTGTAACTGGTAAAATCTGTTACTCTAGCAGGTATATTCACTCTGTTCCTTATAACTCTCTGTCTGACTGGTCATATTATAAGAAATTAGGGCAGAAATCACTGCAGACTTTTACTCATTTATTTATATCGCTGATGACTTTTTTTAGATGACGTGGTTCAGCCACACACTAGGTTTTGACCACGTCTTGTTTCAATGGTTCCATAGTGAATTAGAGCAGACAGGCTCCTGTCCTCTGCTATAGGACAGATTTAACCAAAAGATTTTACTATAGGAACATAGATAACATTTCAGTGACCTGCTGTATATTCAGTTGATTGAATCAATTACTCATGTTCCTATTTCTTGGTTTTTTAGGGATATGCCTTCCTTCACTGGTTCTGTTGGTTAAATTGTGTACTTGCTAGAAGCCAAGTTGGTTACATCTTCATTCCTGTCATTCCAGGAAAAAGGAGAAAAATCCTGCAGTTGAGTAACTAACCCAGCCTCATTTACTACCTGCATGGAGGTGTGGAGGTGTGATTTTTTTTGTGTGGAGCATATGGGTTGTACCCTCCTTGGACGGAACAGCAAAAATCAGTGCAAGCCTAGTAAGACACACTTTGTCTGGTGCCTCATTCACCCTCATGGTAGTGGACTTTGGAAATAAGAAATTGGAAATAAGAAATTAAATATCAAGAGCTAGAAAGGGAAATCAAACTTAACCATTATCTTGTGATTGAGGGTCTTTGTTTTGTGACATTAGATTATTCTGTCAAATCTTTGATCAGAGTGAAGCACCAGTACTATATGCTAATATTACATAATAATTATTAGGATAATTATAGCATAATATTTATTATAATATAATAATTGTCTATAGCATTCTGTGTTAGTGCATTGACCAGTAATGGCCAATACACAAGTGACAAGTTTGAAAGGACTAATTTTCCGTCATATTATGCTCTCAAGCCTAACCTGACATAACCCTGATGGTGTCATCAGAGTTATCCTTTGAGACTTTAGAAAGCTTCCCTTAGACTTTTAACAGGCTGTGTGCAGTTGTACTAATCTTGACAGATAAACTGACCTTCACATGTAAATCAGAAGAGTGTTGTCTTAATGCTGAGGTGAGAAATTTGTTGTAGGCTGCATTAGTATCATTCATTTTCTGTATAGGAGCCTGTCATGGAAATTGCATGAATATTAACCAACACGCAAACCACTGAGTATAAAGATATACAGACAAATTGCAGAAAAGAAAAAAAAAAAAAAGCGTGGAGAAACTGTTTGTCTTCCTTCATGTGTTTGTTAATTCCCAGTCTGTTTTTTTTCTCTCTCTCTCTTCTCTCTCTGGTCTCCTGGGTTTTCTGTTCCCACTAATCTTCTTCCACTATAGTATAAAAGGATGGGTCCAATTCACCATTCTTCACCACATTCATCCATCTGTGGAGTCAAGTGGTCACTGTACTCACCTCACCTCATCTATCTGCTTGTACTAGTCACCCTGTGAGGAATCTATTCCCCTCAGTCAGCCAGCCACAGCCCAATAGCTTTCGCCTACAACAGCTCTGCCCCTGGGCACTTCCCTCGTTGAATCAACGCCAATGGGCACCGAACCCTGTCTGATGGCTCGAGGAGGCCCAAGCCAACACTTTATGTCATTTTTTCCTTGAATTTGTCTTCTGCCCGTATGTCACCCCCAATATACAATGAGAGTCACTGAGTTTCATCTGTTCATTAAATTACATTTTAGACAAAATTGTGTCTTTCCAAAAATGTCCTGGCTGTGCGAGATAAAAGACATCACAGACCATCATTTTGATATTAGTTAACCCTTGTATTGTATTCACTTTTACTCTGGTATCCCTTGGGTCAAATTGACCCAAATACCATACAAAGGCTAACTTTACACACAAAAATTATTTCCAAATGAGTTTACAGAGGAGTCTATAGATGGTCCAGATCCACCACGACATTGTTTCTGAGTTATGACTTAAAGCATTTTATTTACCTGATGTCATGGTTGGAAAATATGTGACAGACTGAGAAAGCTGCAGCATGTGAGCATCAGTGGTATGTAGGTATTAATGCTTTGTCACCATATGTGGCTGTGTCTGTTGGCGAGGTGTACTACAAGAAAAACAGGTTTAACAACAGTTCAGATCAGAACCAGCGTTCAGCAGCACTGTGAAACACAGAGTTTAGTTCCTTCTCAGTTTTACAGGAGAATTTAATTTTCTACTCCGTGTTTCTCTGTGGAAGATGACCATCACAAATTTCTCAATCGAATATGATGCCATCAACAGCAACAACACCTTCACAAATGGAGACACCATCAATGGAAGAATCATTGTGGAGGTTTCTAAAGAAACTAGAATCCAATCACTTGTTTTTGTGGCAAAAGGAAAAGCTCGCGTTTGCTGGCATGAACATTATGGGCAATATCAACACCATGTTTACTGGTCTGATGAGAAATATTATGATGTCAAGCATCATATCTTGAGAGAAGCAAGACGAGATGGTAATGTATTCAATCAATATAATAATTGACAAGCTTTACAATACATGTGCCTTATGCAATGTCTTTTAGACGTTACACTATCATAACACTCTTTTCCAGGGACTGAAGTCATTGGTCGAGGAAGACACGTATTTCCTTTTTCCTTCACGATTCCTGACAGGTGCCTCTTCTTTTTTTTAATCTTTTTTTTTAGATTGTTTTTTTAATTTTTTTTTTCTCTTTAGGTCACTGTAATTTTTGGTTATTGTATTTCACAGAAAGATCCCATCATCCTTCAAATCCTCCATAGGCAAAATTGTTCACAAGCTGAGGGCAGAGCTCAAACAATCAATGAAGCTGACGAAAAAGGCCAAAGTCCACTTCGCATTTGTCTCCAAAGCAGATATGGATACTCCCGGACTTATGGTAAAACATCAATTATCTTGAAAAATACAACCATGATTACAGTGTAACAGCATCATGAATGTTGTTTAAGCAGAGGAGACAGTTATTTACCTGCATGGTGGGGATTTTTTTTTTTTTTTTAGGAACCTCAGTATGGCAGCAAAGATAAAGCTGTCAAACTTTTTGGCTCTGGAAATGTTTCAATGGATGTTCACACCAAGCAGATGGGATACAAGCAAGGTATGGAAGTGGCAGTCCTGCACCTGGAGGATTTTGATTCTCTGTGTTTCCTTGTTTTATAACTGGTAAGATCTGTCTGGGTTACTCTGGAGAGCAGGTATATTCAGTTAAGTCAACAGTGTCTGCTACTACCTACATGTTCCATCAAAGAAAACATTGATCGCAGGCTCTAACCCACTGCTACTTAACCTACATGAAGGCAGGAAACCTTGTGTAACTTGTGGAAATGCTTCTGTTCTACCAAAGACGAGGTCATGAGAATAATTTGGTGAGAAACTTGTTCCTTGATACTGCGGAGGTTCCATACTTCAAGAAGGAAGCTAATTTTATCTGTACTCTTTCCTACTGTCCATCATGTCATTTTATCTGGTTACACGTGAGGGAGGTATATACATAAAAACATAAAAAGGGTACATGAATAAAACAGCAAGACTGAAAGATAAAGGACCATATGTTAATACATACAATAATACATAAAACAGAAACAGTATGTTAGAAGATAAGTTAAAACATTTCCCTTTTCCTCTTACAGTCTAGGAGGGAAATGGCAGAGGGTATAAAAAAGTGCTTGAATCTGTTTGTTTTGGCTAAAGGGAGTGTGAGGACATAATCAGATGGCAGAAACTGGAACGGTTGATGGGAAAATGATGGGAAGAGTGGGAACAATCTGAAAGAATGGATTCAGTTGACACCGCTGATTAGTGACTGAGCTGTATGTAAATCGTGTTAGAAAGATGACGTTGATACAGCCGTTGTCCTTCCAGGCAAGGCAATTTTATTTGTATAGCCCATTTTTACAAACAGTTTGTCTCAAAGGGCTATACATAGCATCATAACAACATCCTCCGCCCTTAGATCCTCACATCGACAGAGGAAAAACTCAAAACAAAAAAACATTTTAACAGGGAAAAAAAAGAGAAACCTCATGGTGAGCAACAGAGGAGGGATCCACAGGAGTGGATGCACTTATTTGCTCATCTTGCCAATAAGCTACCAGTGGACACTGGACTTACTGGGAACATGAAGACACACCTGATGTTGATGAAGCTGGACCTTGGAGGAGCCACACTGTGTGAAACAGTCGTGAGGGATTGTGACTATGTTGACTATCATAGGTCATGTTTTTCTGTTTGGGATCACTGGTCAATCCCCCCTTTTAAAGCAAAAACCCTTAGGAAAAAAGTCGAATCATATTGCATGGGACTGTATAGTTATGGTTTGATCATTTTATCATATCTTTATATTGCAAAGTTTACTCCAGTGATATACTGATTTACATGGCTTTATGATATTCAAGATCATTGTTGCTGAGCAAATGTTTAGTAATGTATGAGGGGCCATTAGAGACATTGTTTAGAATTGCCTTTCAAATACATGACTGAAGAAAAAACTCATTTACACATTATATTGAAAACCTCATGCACATGTAGGTGAATAACTTTTATATATACAACCAAAACACTCCCACACAGATTATATTTGTGATAAGTGGCTAATGTTATGACACTAACTGCTTCCCAACAAGTGCCTTGACAGTGGTCGACCACTGTCAGATTGTCATTGTCCCCATTAAAAATTAATTAAATATACCTTGATCACAATATTATAAGGGAGTGTTTCAACTGTGTATATGAAAACATTTTACTAGTATGTGTGCAAGGTTTTCAGTTGTATTATATATATATTGTGGGATCATTTGGAAATTGACTGGCTTTCCTCTCTTCATATTACAGGTGAAGATCTCAAGGTCACAGTTGAAATCAGCAACCACACAGGTCGCTCAGTGAAGCCCAAATTCATACTGTATGAGAAAAGGAGCTTCTTTGCCCAGGGCCGCAGGAGAGTTCACACAAAAGAGATCCTTAAGGACAAGATTGAGGCTGTTGCACCATCGAGCAAAGAGACTGTGACCAAGGTGATGTCCATCCCAAGAGAACTCCCTCCCTCCATCTTGAACTGCTCCATCATCAAGCTAGAATACAGACTGAAGGTAAATATGGTCAATGCCCAGTAGACTGTGGGATGTAATCCTGTATTTCCTCAATCTTAGCCACTGTTCTATTAAAATGTCTACTCATGGGAATTTTTTTTTGGGGGGGGGGGTTCTGTGTCCCTGTTTCTTTTTTAACTTAGTGATGATATAAAAAATAAAAATTAAGATAAACAAATCTCTTTTAGGGATATTCTTAGTACGTCTGCAGTGAGAACATATTGATAAGGGAAAGGGAAGCATTTACTTATTGTGTGTTCATAAAATGATCAGGCAAATACTAAGTTAAAGTCACCGATAATAAGACACATCAACCTAATCACCAGAGGAAAACCCAGTAAAAAAAAAAAACCTGTAGAAACTCACAGAATGCTCACCTCATGGAACGGCCCCTTATCCAAAGAGGCTGCATTGACCACTGGGATAGCGTCATGGCGTTCAGGCAGTCGGTTGTGGCTAACCAGGTACTAACCACAGCCTGACTCTTGAGGAAACTGCAAACACTAACAAACTTGTAACGCAATTGTAAGGAAAGCCCAACTGACTTGAAATAGATTGATGCAAAAAGTTTCCATTTCAGAAGATGAACATTTATCAGGAGAAAAATCAATAAATAAAAACTCACTGTTTTTTTCACAGATCCATCTGGATATCAAATGTGCTATAGACCCAGAGGTCAAACTGCTGATAGTTGTCCTGCCTGTGGCTCCATCTGTAAAACAACCACCTGCTGCCGCTGCTGGCTTTGGATTTGAGGCCTTTGGGGAGCCACACCAACCAACCTGGAGCACTACCCCACAACAAGCAGCACCCACACTTGCCGATCTCCCACCTCCCTATGGAGCATATGCAATGTACCCTTCCTTTACCGATTCTGAACAAAAATAACAATGCACTCTAAATACCTGCCGTAAGTGAGTATGTCAGGTGTGTTCAGTAGCAGCCGTCAGCGATGTGTAAATTCAGTTCCCCTTTCAATCCACATGCTTTACTTTCTGACCTTAGACTGTACACTATAGGTAATGCAGCATCATCACAGCTGCATTCTGGCTTCTAGAAATACAAAGCTACTTAGGTACTTAAGTACTATATATATTGTAATTGTAATTGTAAGTGTTTAGGGGTAATTAGATTATATTAGCAACACACAATCAAAGATCGACATGGAGGCTCTGACAGTGACAGGAGCACTAGTCTAGATGCTCACTCTTTCTTCTCTGCGTCTGCCTCTCTCTCTGTGTCTGTGCTCTACACTGCATGTGGCGATATTGTGTTTGTCCTCTCATAGGCTGGTAGTGTAAAAAGAATCATTTGTTTTTAGCAGGTTTACAAAGTTTTAAAAAACAGCTTCGGCCTGCTGATTTTGATCTAAAAATGGTATTTGAGAAGTGACTAGTATTACTGGAGGGAAATTTCTAAATGCTTGTGTATGTGTATTTAATGTGTACTCATCAAGGACGCCTGATGCCTGCCTGAGCCATCAATATTGTATTCCTGCCATGTGAAAAACATTCTCCTTCATGCCCCTGATTTACTTTAAGGGTGCTGTTTGTAAGTTTTGCCGTTGCTACATAGCCAATGTTAGCATTAACAGCTGTGTACTCACCAGTCTAGAAGAAATGTTGTGAGATGAGTATCAAACGTCATTCCTGTCTCCGGCAGTGAAAAGCAATGCCTCTTTTCTCTCACATGTATTTTCTTCAACTCTACAAGTTAGTTACAAGTTAGCACGCTAACCAGCTAGCCCCACTCACTGTAGCCTCCGATCTACCTTGAAGACATTGCTGCTGCTCAGGGGGCGTATTATAACCTCTTGTATTATAAAGAACGACTGCTGAAGCTCTTGTCAATCCAACATACACAAGGCCAGGAACAAACTGGATTTGCTGTGCGTGCACGGTGGCTGCGTCACATCTTGGTTTTCATTTCATTGCCCCTGTTCACTCCATGTTAACTGGAGTGCACATACTGGCTGTGTCTCACATAGGCATCTCACTATTTTTCAAGTGTAACGTGTGAGTCTTTCAGCAAAACTAAACAAGGAAAAGACCTGTTGACGGTCACATTGACATCAACATTACAAAAAAAAACACCTTCCACTATAGTTGCCTATGTCTAGGCTGGATCATAATGTGACACACCATTTTAGTCGCTGCAATTGGACTCAGCTGCGTTTTAGTGACATTTTCAAAAGTGAGTTCATAATGAAGTGAAATTCAACATTTAGGTATCCTGCAAACTCTATACAGAAAGCTCAGCTGGCAGGATCTGGGACGCAGCAGACACACAGGTGAAAACACACGTGTGTGAGCCGCCGCAGAACAACCGCCAAACATATACCCTACACATCCAGTTTGTTCCCACCATAACAGTACATTAGCTGAGTCAGTGGTAATCTCGTGTTTCTGCTCTGTTTTATAATGTATGTTGTAAAGCTGACATATAATACTGTGAGTGGACAAAGTTAGGAATGTCATAATTTTGTGAATAAAATACTGACAATTACTGACAAAGTATGTTTACTATGCACTGCTGAACTGTGGTGTGGCAGTTTTTAATACTTTTCATTGACCGGTACCAGTGAGTTTTAACACATAATGTTTTGTCTCAGTACACAATGACTCAATTTATTTAGACTAGTTTAGCCTACAAGGCTGCAAGCTAGAGTTACCTGTGTGAAAGTGACACCTGCAGCTCTTAATCACGTGATCATGTGTGACACAGATACAGGTTCTGGAGATGTCCACTGCTACAGCGCAATCCTTGTTCAGCAAGTAAAGGTCCCACTTTGGCACCACTGTGGATCCATACAAGCTGTTTCTAGTTCTGTCATAGGATTTTCTCCACAAGACAGGTCTTCCTTTTGCTTTCACTCCACAAGTGGGAAGGTTATTTAATGAAATCTTATCATGACTGTGAAGCATCTCTCCGTGGAGTACAACAAGGTTAATGAACGTGGAACCTTCTCTCCTGGGGACATTATCTCTGGGAGGGTGGTAGCCGTGACCAACAAAGAAACCAAAGTGCAGATATTTCTGGTCAGAGCCAAAGGAAAAGCTGAGGTAACCTGGCATGAACAAGAAGGACAAACCACTGTGGTTCACAACAAGAAGAAGATATATTTTTATTTGGAACATATTATTCTTCAGGATAAAAACAAAGGAGATGGTTAGTATGGTTTTTCTCTCTTTTGCCAAAACATGTCTGTCACAAGCTTCCAC
Organism: Rachycentron canadum; assembly: GCA_038496675.1. Taxonomy (NCBI): domain Eukaryota; kingdom Metazoa; phylum Chordata; class Actinopteri; order Carangiformes; family Rachycentridae; genus Rachycentron; species Rachycentron canadum. The sequence goes on from CM076654.1 coordinate 14,716,965, forward strand.
ATTGATGACAAATTTACATTTAACATGTAAAGTTTCCTTCTTTAAGGTTCAGAAATCATTGGCCCTGGGAGAAATGTGTATCCGTTCACCTTTAGGATTCCTAATAAGTGCGTATGCTAATCTAACCTCACAGTAAATATGGTATTTATATTTAACATAGACACCTCCTCACTATGAAATTGTAAATGGAAATGAAATTATTCCCCTTATCTGTTTGGATTATTTCCGTACAGAGATATGCCCTCATCTTATGAGGGGAAATGGGGAAAGATCACATACACTTTGCGAGCACAGCTGACTCAGTCAATTTGGCTTGTCCACAAAACCAAGACTGAATTTCCTTTCCTGACCAAGTCTGAGTTCCCCTTCGCCTCGAAGTCGGAAATGATAATCATTGGACTTGAGGTACAGAAATGACTGAATTGATTTTCTGTTGACTTGATTTGTTGAATTGTTCTGTTGATTGTGCAGTTAAGTTTGTAATGTCACTGTAATGATCAGCTATAAAGTACTGTAAGAAAATACTGTAATGGATAACTCTATCTGATGCCAGTTCAAACAGGCTTAGTGACAGCTTATGTCTTTATTTGCCAGGAGCAACAATGTGCGACCACAATCTCATTTTGTGGCTCTGGAAAGGTTACTATGAATGTTATCTCAGAAAAAATGGGAGTGAAGCAAGGTAAACAGATTTCAGTAAGAATTACTTTATCTGTCGGCTGGCTGGCTTTATCTGACACCTGTATGTTTTTTTTTTTCCAAACTAAATCCAGGGGAGGCAATGGGAGTCTCCATAGAAGTGCTCAACAACTCAGCGTGTACAGTAACACCCAGATTCTACCTGTGTGAGAAACAGACCTTTGTTGCTCAGTCAAAGAGGACAGTTCACACAGATGACATCCTGTTCGGGACTGGAGACTTTGTTCCAGCTGAGACGAGTCGGACTATAACCAAAGTTCTCAGTATCCCTCCACAGACTACCCCTACCTTCTTCAATTGCTGCATGATGAAGCTTGAGTACAGACTCAAGGTACAAATGCTATTTTGATCAACACTGTTTGTTACTACTGTTAGTACAATCCACACCAAGGCCCATTATTTTATTATATCTTGATTAAATATTGGATGGGACATTCAAATGTTGACACACCCAGTAAACATGGGATCTGGTTTTAGTTTTCTACTATTTGTTTTCTCATATTGTTGCCAAGAAATAAACACTAGGGAACATTTTTAGTGGTGCTTGATGTACTTTTGAATAATACACCAGGCATGGACGTGCAGTACAGTGGTTGCAAAACATTTCTGTGGAAGACTTTTTGTGACAATAGCACCACACCGTGGATGTATTTCGTGGTGAGACAGAGGGAGCAGAGAGGGAGGAGGGGTTAAAAGGGACAGTCCTCATGGCTTATCGACACAGTTAATGAGGACACATTTAGGAAAACAGTGTCATATTACAACCTGTTCTGTACTGCAATCAGCTCTAAATGGTCAGTGCTTTCAGTAAACACTGGTGTATTGACAGAGACAAAGCTATGTAATTAAACTGTACAATTTAAACTGAGAACAAGATCTCGCTTTTTTCATGTAAAACATAGTATTCATGTACAGGATTATTGTGGAATTTATATAAACATAAGTAATTCAAATGAGTATATATAGACAGGTAAGCATAGGTTAAAAACAGTATTAAAAGTGGTGTTTCTTTGGTTCCAGGTCACGTTCGATGTCCCGCTGGCAAGAAACCCAGAGATCAAACTTCCTCTGGTCATTCTGTTGGGTTCACCAAAACCACATCAGCCAAAACCAAAGAGGTCCATCTGGTTTAGAAAGCTTCCAGGATAAGAGGATGCACTACATCAAGTAACAGTGACGTGCACACTGCATGACAAGAAATGACATCACTTAAATTACCAGCACAGGATAAATCTGTCTGTTCAGACCAGCATTTTTTTTTTTTTTTGTGGGGGTGGGGGTGGGGGGGGTCAAAGTAAATTAAGTTCTTGTGAGTTAACTCACTGTATGTTTTCATGTCCACTAGATGGAGATATGTGTCACTTAGTTCCCTAACATCCATTTGAAAGGATTTGAGCATCCATGTACACAGATTGTTTACTTAAGTAAAAGTGAAGTCCAGTGTACGGATGCTCCATTACAAGTAAGATTCCTGCACTTATGTTATATAAGTACAGAGTACTTAATGTATCACAAGTAGAGATACTAATTCCTGAATATTGTCTCCAGTGACTGACATATTATCATCTATGATGTTATTAAATCATGAATACTGATGGATTATGCATAAGTAGTGTTTTACCGTTGTAGGTCGACGTGGAGTTTTAATGTTTATATACACCTACAGTTTAGTTTAGTGGTTCCAGAGCTCATATCCTCCAAAGAGTCATGAGATGATTAATGATGTGGCAACAAAGAAAAAACAAAGATCTGCAACACAAATGTTAAATTTTTTCCCCCTTTGAATGTTCTCTAATCTTTGCTTCTTTTGGAAAATATTAGCTCCTTGAAGCTCAAGCTGTCTCAATGTGACTTTTTTGTGTTTAATTTTGGAAGGTTTCTTAGCCAAAAAGGCGGATAAAGTATTTTTTTTATGTTTGTTTGTAAACCCTTAATATAAACTCTTGATCTGAAACCTAGTGATTACACTTGTGAAATGTAATGGAGTGAAAACATTATTTTTTCTGTGACGTGTTGCAGAATAAATATTAGCATAAACTCAGTTACTCCCCACCACTGCACTAGTGTGCATTAAAAAGCTGCATAAATCGAAAATAAGATAAATGTGTTATGGTACATGAAGGTTTCTTGTCCATGAGGCACAATGCGAACAGGTATGAACAGTTTACAGTTCATCTAATTCATTGTTAATGACTGTCGAGAGTGAGCATTCATACATACACCTCAGCCAAGAGACAGCAACAATGAATCTATGTGAGAATTAAATGTTAGGGAAACGCTTGTCCCTGTCTTTGGACTGATTTTGCAAGAGGAAAGTATTGAACAAAGGCACATTCACATTCAACAGTACATGTGTTGCCCAACCAGTGGTTCTTAAGTGAAACCAGGCCCATGTTCTTGACAGAGACTCAGAGATCTTTCCCTGCCCAGGAGGGGAAACATGTTGAGAGCAGAGAATTTTATGGTCAGGATCCATCCTGGAAACATTAGATCTGGCTATTGTGACACCACATACAGCACACCCACCTACCCAGAGAGAGAGAGAGAGAGAGAGAGAGAGAGAGAGAGAGAGAGAGAGGGAAGGGTTTTTGGTTCTGACTCAGCACAAACAAGGCCTGATGATTTCATGCTCATCCCACAAGATAAAGATGAAAACCATCAATGTTCTACTCTCACCATTAATAATACAAAAGCACAGGGGTGACCAACAAAGGCTTCATATTCCATTGGTCTGGTGGTCACTGGGTCATCGCTGCACTGCTAGTCTGGGAATTGATATTTCTGCTCAAAATTGCCTTGACATCATGTATCACTTAAGTCTGTTAGAGAACTTATCAATATTTAAGTGGAAACATGAAAATGTAACTGAAATAACATGTCTGACTCATGACTTGAACAGCTTTTAAAAAGACACTGTAATAATTTTGATAGTGTAATCACTGTATGGGTAAGGAGAGACTGACAGCTGCCGACACAACTCAGCAAATGTTGGACAAATGGAAAGTACATGTGTAAATGTTATGTGATTGAGTAGAACGGAAAAGAAATTTGCTGTGTGGTTTTGTGAAGAAGATTACCCGGGACAGATTTAGCTAATCCATGCTCCTACATCTGCATGAAGATATCTGCAAAGCAGCAGTGTGCCTCATGTTTTCAATGAAGCAGAATAGACAAGTTGAGTATGGTTTGGTATGATGCAGAACACAGCGTGACAGATTCCTCTAATCCCTGAATCCTACACCTGCATGAAGACATCTCCTGAGAGCAGTTTGGTTCATTTTTGGCTGCTGTCATGGCCTTGGCTGTGCTGTAGCAGAGCCTGCCTGGTAACCAGTCTGGCTCCGTGTACAGTGTGTAGGCTGTCGGCCAGCCAGCTCCCTGAACACACACACACACACACACACACACACACAAACACGCACACACATACACACCACAGCCTTGCCTGGTTTTGGAGTAGGGAGGTGTGGCCTCTGGCACCCCCCACCTCCATAGCCAGAGCCAGTACCATGACAACCATGCGGGCCTGCTGGCGACTCCCTGTCTTCATCGGCCGTGGTTGCCATGGTAACTCCCCACGGGGCTCCCGCAGATCAGCGGGATGGGCGTCCAGTTGACTAACCCTCTCCCAGCTGGGGAACGGCTGAGGGAGAGCGAGAGAGCACAGTGAAGGGAAAGGGAGGGTGCGTGCGCGTGTGTGTATGTGCATGTGTTTGTGTGTGTATGTGTGTGTGTGTGTGTGTGTGTGTGTGTGTGTGTGTGTGTGTGTGTGTGTGCGTGTGTGTGTGTGTGTGTGTGAATGTGTAGGATGGCACAGCAGAGCCCGAGGAGAGAGAGAGAGACAGAGGGAGAGAGAGATACGCAGACAGTTTGTCAAGAGAGGAAGGCGAGAGACCTCAGAAGGAGACACAGGAGACGGCAAGTCTGACCTGCTGAAGCAGCCTATCTCTGCCTACACACAGCCTTTAGCTTTCCAGTCCGAAAACAGAGTGGACAGAAAAGCTTTGACGAGAACACACAGCAATATGTTTCACATTTGTCACTAATATTTTAATGTTCAATTGCCCTCCTCTCTTGGAATAACAGGCTCAGGTCCTCACCCTTTGAGCTTACTCAAACCCATCAGTCGTAAAGACTCTTCTCCTAAAAAGTGTGTTTCTGTCATCTTTCTTCCATTTTCCAATCATGTCAGTGACAAGTACCACTTTTTAGGTTTGGACTCTGTGTAATAGGGCCACAGATGGCTCTGAGTCTGTGGTGCGGTTGGAGAAAGAAATGGCATCACTAGGTCCGTTGGCTGGAGAGTACTAAGGGGCTTTTTCTACTCTCTAATTGCTCCAAGCTGTGTCCCTTTGAAAGCCCAGAAACACACATTTTCATGCGTGTGAAGGAAAAAGAGAAACCAAAGCTGAACCTACTTTAAACCAGTGTAAATTAATTTAATGCCATAACATTGGTTTTCCTGCTCAATGTTAACTATGGCGATATTGCTTTAACACCATGTAAAGAAAGAGGTGATTCAGTTAGGTTCATCATAATGAAGCTTTTATTTTGGAAAAGGAGAGAGATAAACTTCCCATAGTAAACATTTTCTGATCTATTGTAAGTGCAGAAAAGTTTGATTTCCTCTTTTCATATAAAATCCTTAACATATTTTAAACGTATAAAAAAGTGACACAAGGCAGTTCCATCAGTGTTATAGAAGGCAAGTTGCCAAAACATTCTATACTTATTCAAATAATCTACAGTTTCTCAGTTTATTTTCTCTAATGTACGTGCAATAATACTTCTATCCTAAAACTAGCTCTACATAAAGTGTGTGACTATATTGTGCACTTGTAGTGGTAACCTTTGGAATTACAAATTGTTTTACCGTTTAAAAAAAAATCCCTTGACACAAGTTGTTTGATTACACAAAGGATATAAAAACAAAAACAAAAACACTTCAATTTTATTTATGAAACTCAGAGAAGCACCCTCCCCTGCATAGGTGGACATTGCATATCTTGCAGCCGAACACACTTTCGTGTCGCAGTCCCTTGTTGGTGCAGTTCCTGCAGCGACGAGAGCGCTCTGACATGCGCTCCAGGCGGTGTCCGTACTCTATGGGTGAATCTGCGTGTCTCTTGCGTGCTGCCCTCTCCATGCCCCTAGCCCCTTGGTAGTCTCCGATCAGCTGCTGTGCCAGGCGCACACGGAAGTGGCGCTGGGTGAACTGCTTGCCGTTGAAGCCAGCCGGTGGGGTGCCCCCTCGACTTTCCCTCAGGATGATGTAGGCGTTGACAATGCACAGATTAACGTAGAACCACAGGAAGTAGCGCCACCACTTCTTGCACGGCCTGCCAACCTGGTAGCACTCCCTCAGCTGGTCACACAGGTTCACTCCCCTCATGTTCTCCTGGTACAACAGCAAGGGCAGAGGTCGGGGTACACCGAATGACAAACCTGAGCTGTCCATGCTGTCACTCTCCCCCTCCCCATCTGTCTCACGCTGCTGCCGGCCTGGACTGATACCCACAATCCCTGGAGCAGAATTGGTAGAGAGGCAGCTGACCATCTTGATATCCCGTGTTACGGTAGCAACCAGGTTGCCGCGCTGACACTGGTAGAACTCGCCCTGGGACAGCTTTCCAACGTTACGGGGGCGCAGGACCTCTGGGTAACCTTTGCGCCCTGGCTGTGTGGGCCCGCAGGCGTAAAGTCCATCCCTCAGCAGCCTCTGGAGGAGGGACACAGAGGTGAAGAAGCTGTCCATGAAGAGATGGTGGTACTGACCCTCCAGGCCGCGCACCAGGGAGGTCACCACCCTGTAGCCCAGGGAGGCCACTGCCTCATCTTCACTGGGCTTGCCAACACAGATCTTGGCCCGGTGGCAGTAGCCCGAGCGTGAGTCACACAGCATCCACACTGTCAGCCCCTTCCTCAGGGGCTTGGAGGGCATGTACTGGGTGGGGGAGAAACGTCCCTTCATGACAATGGCACACTTATCTATGGTCAAACAGCGGTTGGGTACGTATGAATCCCACATAGTGTTCTCCACCACATCAAGGAGAGGCCTGATTTTGAAGAGGCCATCATACCCACGCTCCCCCCGCACGGGCTCAGACTCCCGGTCACACAGCTGGAGATACTGGGTGAGCTTCTCAAAGCGTCTGGCCGTCATTGTTTTTTTAAAGCCCGCATTGCCTATGAAAATGTCACTGGCCCAGTACATGCCAGTGTCTGGAAGCTGATTGATGCCCATAAGAATATTCAGACCCACATAAGCCTTCATCTCTCTGACATCAGTGGGGTGCCAGTGGGGGTCTGATTTTCCACTCCTCCTTTGCCGATAGAGGGCGTAATTGTTTGTTTGTTCTACCATGTGTTCAAAAAGAGAATCTGGGAAGAGTATCCGGAAATAGTCACGGGTGTCAGCATCATCCCCCAGCGAGTGCTGCGGGCCGCTGACAGCGGAGAATGGTTCGATTGAAATCACCTGGTCAGGTTCGCCCCAGAAGTCGGGAGAAGTGCAGTCCTCGTCCAGGTCGTCTTCAAAGCCGAAAAAACTCCTGCGCTCCTCCTCCTCCAAATCGGAGAAATCAATATCCGAATCGTTTGAGGTGGTGTCAGAGCAGTTAGTGGAGGTAGAATAATAACAGTCCTCTGCGTACTCCTCCTCGTCGTGCTTGATCCCATTGCTGCCAGTGACCAAAATTATGTTGCAGCCTCCTCCCGCGATGAAGCTGGCCGCGTCTGCAGTCTCCGCCGCGGCTGCCGCTGTGCTCGTGAATCCATTCTCCCCCTCGCCGCCGCCGCCGTCCTCCTCCTCCTCCTCCCGCACTCCGTCTTCCTCGTCCGAGTCTGGCTTTCTGTACGGAATTTCAAACCACTTCACATCGGCCGAAAGATTAAGCGGGGAGTCTTGGCTGTCGCACACGGTGCTACTTTCTGTGTCCGCGCTAGTTTCCAAAATAGTAAAAAGCTCTCTCCCTTTTCTTGCCGTCGCCATGTCGGGGTATTAAAGTGCCCCTGCATGAGTCTTTTTATGTATAATTTTTCACCGTGGAAAAATAATCGCACAAACCGGTCATCCGAAATGAACTGATGTGCACTTAACGGCAGCCTCTTCTCAAAAACTTGCTGGTCGTGGACCTATGCGGCGTCTATAAGCTTGATTCTCATTGTTTCCGCTCCTGGTTTTTCTGGGCTTTGTAGCGCAGTGTGGCCGCAGACGTCAGAAGCTGCATGCATGTCCTGCTTTGTAGGGCGTTTTGCGACTGCAGCTGGTGGGGTTGCTAGTTCGCTAGGCTGGCAGATGGCCGCTTGCTGTTCTAATGCCCGCTGGCATTCACCACTATCAATACGCCGGATACCCATCTCTGAGGCCGCGGAGATACAGAAACCACTGCGTAAAATCCAAACATCAAAAACCACAAACTGTCAATCAACTGTATCACCTACCACTGGGGAATATAAAAACTTTCTAGTGGCCACTGTACACAGTTCACAAACTGGAAATGCCCTCGTTCCGCCCAAATATCTTTAGTTTGAAACTTTATTGAGGATTTCATAAATGCACCCATATGGAAGGAAATGCGTAAAAACGCACCCAGTGTGATTAAAATGCAATGATGGACGTTTCCACATCACACAGTGGTCCTTATTCACCCGTTTACTAAACAGACTACACACTGAACTCGGGCAGAGAAGCAGCTTGTTCATTCATAAACATGCTTCTTCCCTCTGACAGGTTCCTACATGAATCTGAAGCCCTATAGGCTATTGTGGAATTAGGGACCTCCCTCTATTTTATGAATGTGGGCAGATACTCTTGTGTTTTCCTCCAGAACTGGGGTTGAAGAGCTCTCCCAGATGAGTTTGATTGATCTTCTACAGGTAATGCCTGTGTACCTACAATACTGTCCCTCTGTCTATGTTATAGCCTGTTTTTATTTATCGCTGTCTCTGTGAATATTAACAGTGAAGTGCATATTCAAAGGCCCCTCCTGTGTTTATCATTATCATCAACTCCTCTGTGCACATTTCAGTAGGTTCTGCTTATGACCCGCAGTCCTAAATATATTTAATAATAATGGCACGATAAACAACCACAACATTACCTGTCATTGTTTTGCAGTGCCAACCCCCCCCCCCCCCCCGCCCCC
>CM076654.1:14730788-14772333 GCA_038496675.1 Rachycentron canadum
CCCCCCAGGTGTAACACCCCCACTTCCGCTGTGCTGAGTACAAGGAGCTGTAAATAGCTTTTGTGATATGTGATGTCAGACAAATTAAAGTGGACTGTCCTTTTCAAATTCTGGGTCAAACTCCAGAATATATATATATATAATCTGTTCCCATCATCACTGCATTGCAAATGAGATTCAATGTCATATGTTTTATCTGTGGTTTGATACAATGTTATTGGACAAACACAAACAGCACAGCATCAACCTGTGTATCAGTATAGTAGAAGGCAGGAAATGTAAAAAAACAAACAAAAAAAAACCTTTGGGTTTGACTTAAAAACAACAAACTCTGCTCATGGATTCCTTGTTGGCTTGGGAGGAGACTAGTAAAATCATGTCTTCTTGTATGGGGGGATGGGCTGCAGGAAGGGTCCTTTCCAAATTCTTTTAGCTGTGGCCTGAGTCTACATGGCTGGCTGAGCACTGGGTTGCTGCCCCTGGGCCCTGCAGCGGAGGCACGATTTATGCGTCCTTCCTCACTAGCTTATTGCACAGATTCTCAGTGGTATCATATTGCCTGTCTGCGCTACAGGCCTGACTGCTGTTTCTGTCTGCAGAGAAGGAACTGAAGCTGTGCAAGCAGCCTTCACTGGGAACCAGTATGTTGAGAAACTGTGGAAAATGAGGGAGGCTGTGGACCTCCAATATCCAGCCCAAAAATAGAAGTAAGGAAAAAAATGGCTCACTCCAGCGTTTCCAGGCCCCTGGAGCAGAGTACTGCAGCAGACCCCTCAGAGACTCCCGCGGTGGGGTGGAGAGACGCCGACCAATGGGGGCTCAGGCGTTCAGTGTGTGTGTGGTTATCTGTGTATGTGTGTGTGTGTGTGTGTGTGCGTGTGCGGCTAACTCAGCTCCTCCACAGCTCAGATCCTTCTCTTGTGGATGAGTTCAGAGATGGTTTCTGTGTGTGTGTGTGTGTGTGTGTGTGTGTGTGTGTGTGTGTGTGTGTGTGTGTGTATGTGCATACATCTGCCAGCATGTGAGCAAATGGTGCAACCACTGCAGCCTCTGCTAAAGACAGACCAACCCTTCTCTCTGTCATTCCCTGACATCGTGTATGCTGTGGTGTGTGTGTGTGTGTGTGTGTGTGTGTGTGTGTGTGTGTGTGTGTGTGTGTGTGTGTGTGTGATTCTTTGTGTGCATGTGAGTGTGTGTGTGCTGGTGAGGGGCTTATTAATAGTGATGTTTTCTTCCACCGCCAACGGCATCCTCAGTCTCAGCTGATGTGATTGGAATTGGGAAAGCAAATTATAAGCAGTGTGGTGAATGTGTTAGTGAGTAACTCACGTAAAACAGATGAGCGATCGGAATCCGTCACACAAGCGGTCAAACTGTTTTGAAGTAGAATAGCGTGCATTTTCAGCATGACCATGACTGCTTTCGAATTGGAACACCACAGCTCTTAAAAGCTCTACCATAACCTGTCTTTCATATTCTCTGCTAAAGTGTTGCCTTGTCGTGAACTTGTCCTTATTCCATTTTGCTGTACATTTAGAAGACCTGTCACCTCCACAAATAATCAATGTGATGTCATGTGTATTACTGACCTTGAGAATTACTCACCTGGTTGCCCCCTCCCCTTAGACAACAGTAGTATGATGCCCTCTGGTGGTAGTTGGTGAGAACTAACTACTCATCAGCACTTTGGCAAAGTTAGAGTTAAGATAATGTTTCCATGCATCCATCCAATCATTATCTACAGTGCTTATCTATGCAGGGTCATGGGGCGGGGGGGAGGTGCTGGAGCCATTCCCACAGAGTGTTTCATGATGTTTATGATCTTATTTTCATGACCTGCCATGATACCCTGGTATATTCAATGATGACATAGTTGAGTAAATCTATGAAATGAAGCAGAGATGTCATTTTGCCATTGTAAACATTAATTTGCCTATACTACAGGGTACTTGTTTGCTAATATTTGCTAATACTGACTATGCAAATAGATATCAGGATGAAATATAATGACAATGAACATTGTGACTTAACATTAGCTAGTTTGTTCTACAGCAATCAGGCCATCAGTGGTGTTTATCAGACTTAACATTGTGCGTGTATCTATATAGTATAATGATATGTTATACACTGTGTTTGAGATGGAAAAATAATGTGGTGGGCAACAGGTTATGCTAAAGAGGAGAAAAACGGTATGGTTCAATTATAAACACTAGATGGCGATAGAAGTCAGAATACACAGGACGGAGGAAAGAGTCACAATTATACTGATCATGTTGTATGCTTTGATTATGTACAAAGTTCTGTTACCAGAGCAGTGTATTGAACGGTTTTAATGAGACCACATCTCTGTGTGTCTTATGTAGACCCAAGCTCTGACTTGGCTCTGATGTTGCCAGACCATGTGTTCCTCATTATGCCTTTTGTGCTGGACCAGGACTGACAGACCTGGTCAATGAGGCCTTGGCTCTGGCGTTGGCACATTCACAGGGCCTCTGCTGGTTCTAGTCAAAGCCAAATTCAATATGGGACGTTTCCTGAAAATCACAAATCTTTTTGTAGTCATTATAAGGTTATATTGGCTGCCATTTGAGGCACTAAGTGGAAATTGTTTCTGACTGTTCTAGGAAAAAGTGAGTTGCGTTAGGTGAGTTCATTATTGTGAAAAATGCACAAAAGCTGAATATGAAACCCAGTTTCTGCATATTTTAGCATGAACCTATCTTTGTCACGTCCCTTGGATGGATGTATAAAAATTGCTATTATCATTATCTTTTAGCACACCTCTGCTTGATTCAGATGGCTATAAACCACCTTGGAGGAAACCGCTCACTCTTTTTATTGTCCCTGCAGAAAAATGAAAGACAATGAGAGAGGCAATAGATGACACAGGTAGATTTTAAGTGCTTGAGAGGAGCAGAAAAGTATTCAAACCTATTGCAAAGTGGCTACAGGTTATTTTTTTCTACACTCACTGTAGATTATTATGTTCAGCGATATTGTTGAAATATACTGCTCATACTGTTTGTACTCATATAACTGTTTGTTTACACTTAAGTTGTTTTTTGTTACTGATTTGAGGGGTGGCATTCTGACTATTTAGATTCATGTGTCATTTTTAGTACTTGTCTTTGTCCTCAAATTAACCCGTGTATTCATATGAATATGAATACCCATCACACTGTCACACTTCAATAGTTGGGCTACTCATCTTATTAATTGCACAGAAAGTTAGGAGTCTCCAGACTCCAGTGAAGGAAATCATTCAACATTAACTTTCCAGCTGATAATTAAGTTTGTATTATCGTCCTTTGTAAACTGTCCCCACACGGGAAAAGCCATTTGGCCATTTACTTCTGACAAAGAAGACGGGTGTTGTTTTTGTTGCCGTGTGACTTAACACTGGGTGACAGATTTTCACAATGATGCATCAGAGACCACAAAATATGGAGCGTTTGGGGATTGTGAAGAAGTGACTTGTCTGCTACTCACAGAGAAGGACTGGAACCTTTTTCGACAGGAATAAACAAACACAATTGTTTTGAAGAATGTGTCACTAATCCTCTAACATATGTCAGTAATTTGTATGTGTCCATGGGAAACTGAACATTGCTATTGGTTTGAAATATAATTAACACTCTGTATGGGGGACAGTTGGTGCAGTGTTGATCATTGTGGTATCCCCTCACTGTCCCAGTCTGCTGTAATTTTATTATTAACAATAAATCATCTGGCTGCACCAGAGTCTGCTAGATTACAGGAACTGTTTATTTGTTGCGTTTAATTAGATCCAAATGGCCTGGATGGGAAAAATATCAACAAATGGATTGTGGATATTGTACACAATCATTTATCAATGTTGTAAAAAACAATGCATTTCATTTTACTGACAAGTGACCTTGTCTCACAATGAAGATCCACAGTGTTTTGTACCAGCTTGTCACCCAAAGATCACTCACAGTAGTTATTTACCAATATCTTTGAACAACACAAAGCTGAGATTATCGCAGAAGTGTCTGTTAATGCATAGAAGACCTAACAGCCTCTTTCACAGAGTCATTCTGGGAGTTTCTCCACCTGTTTTTCAGCATCATGTACAGACAAATGCAGCGCTGGTGTGCAATTATTTAAATCTTAAAGATGAGCCGTTATCTGTGTTGTGTGAAAAAATTTATTTCCTTTGAACTTCAAAAGTGGCACATTCATTCTGATGACTGATTTATTAGTCAGCACTGTGCCTGCATGGCATGATCAATACACTGGCTGAGCTTGTGGTTCAATTCCTTTGTAAGAAGTATTTATTTATTTAATTTCATAAAATGCCACCTCTTGCCAAACCTGAACTTGTTGGAGCTTGATGTACTCAAATATGTTTGTGTAACAAGCTGCCACACTGTACTGCCACAAGCAAGATAATCCGTTATGAAAACTACTCATGTAGTTCAATATTGTGTGAAAATATCATGAGATCCTGCGTCATGTTTTAACAGCTTTCTTTTCCCTTTATCACATTGTCTAATTGTCCTTTAGCTTGAGAACCATTAAAATGACAGCTGCATTAGTGCTGGGTATCTTTACTCAGTAAGATTTACAGACTTCATTTGGGATTGGTTTCACCAAATGCCAGTGATCAGTTGTGTGATCTGTGATGGGAAGTGAAAATCCCCCCGAACTGCTGCTTCAAGCACATCCCGGTGTCAAAGAAAGTTATTACTTGAGGAGGATTGTGGGTCTCTTTCTCCCTCTTTGTGTCCTTCTTCTTCCTCTGGAGAGTAAATCAATAGATTCTGTGGTCCTGTTAATACTACCCCCTCACGTTAGGGCAGTAGAGGAAGGAAGTAACCACATATGGACCTTGTTACAGTCTCTTGATGCACACTTCAGGTCACAGAACAAGGGAGTGTGTGGGGTGGTGCATGTGTGTGTGAGAGAGGGACCCGCTACAAATGTCTGTAATCCTGGTGTATAACCACTACCACTCTTCTGAAGACATACCTCTAGGTACTTACCACAGTAATTGTTACCTCCTATTGGTAAGTACCTTGTGTGGCCAAAGCTGTTTCATTGGATGTTCACAAAAACGAGCCATATGCATTGATTTTTTTTTCTTTATTGTTTTGTACTAGTTGTGTTCATGCAGCCTAAACTGGATAGGAGGATAATTTGATTGTGAGAGATACAGAGTGAAAACCTCAAGTGAAAATGTTTGTATTTAGCCTTTCCAAAATGGATGACTGAAGATAAAGACCACTGTTTTTTTTAAAGGAAATGACTAATGGACAGGCGTCTTAATCTGAACCTAAACATTCTCACAACTCCAGTGGAGAAAAAAAAGAAGAAAATATTCCAAAGTGAGGAACTTAACATCCCTCTGGAAGTGTTTAGATTGAACACAAACTATTTCCTGAGCTCTCTGTAAACCATAGCTGATTATTTTCACCAGTTATCACAAGTGCAAAGTTTTAAGAATGGGAGTAGTTAAAAGAGTGACTAACAAGCCTGCATGCGACACTGTTTGTTTCAAACTGTCAAACAACACTCGTATAAGAGATAAATGACAATCTGGGGTGTTTCATCTGGGCTTTTCAGGTCAGTTTCTGGGAATTACTTTGTGAATTGATGAACCAGGGGTGACAAATATGGTTGTTTCATATATTTTCTGCAACATGACTACACTACTAAGCTTTCAATGTATATACAGATAGTTTTTTCCCCTTACTATTGGAGTCAAAGCCAAGAGCAGGGGAGGCCTGTTACTACAAGACATCATCGCCCTCTCTAAGCCTGAGTCATGTCTGAAAGACCAGGAGGGCACTCTCAGTTCCCACATCTAAAAACTATGTCTCATTGGCAGTAACATTTTTTTCTCTTGAGCTTTTGCAGTTTTAGCCAAATAATATTAATGGACAAAGAATGATGAAGGGTCGTCTACAAGCTGATATCCTGTCTAACAAAATAAAAAAACATGTGAGTTTCCCACTTGGTAAAGTCAAAAATATATCTTGAAGACCACTGTGACATGTTGTGATGAACTGTTTTGCTGCAGATTTTCCTCCTCACTCAGCCATTTGAAGCTCTTATTTTTATTTTTTTTTTTAAATCAAGACATCACATACCAGTCACACAGAAAGGACAGAAACAACATAACAGTGGTTGGGTAACAAAAGACAAAAAAGAAATTGTTGGCGGTGTCGAACTGAACTAAGCACGTCCACCATCAGAGGCAGACTGAAGAATTACTGGATTGTAACATGAGAAACATTCACACCAGCCATTTTGTGTTAGTGTTGAAACACACTTGTGGCTCACTTAATCTCTTAATTTGTAGTAAAAGCATCAGTTCACAGAGGAGTATGAACGATCTCTGAACCTGATAGGTTTCAATAACCATAATTTAGCCTTGGTTCTTATTCTAATGCCTAAAAGACTTTGTAATGCTTCGGCACATGCCTCTAAAGATGAGGATAAATAGGACACTGCAATATCTTCCATGTGCTATTTTCCCCTGCAGCCGCATATCACCTATGCTTTTTCTGGCCATTTTCCACCATATTAACATGTTTTCAGCCCAAATAGAGGTCATTCTGCATAGCATGTAATTGATTATGTCGAGGAAATAAAAAATAAATAAATACAGTTTACATTCTGGCTGATAAATCATCCTCTTGCTTGTGTGATCTGACAGGCACACGTTGAAAGGTCCCGTGCAGAAGATTCATTTTGTGGGTAATTTTTTTTCCTCTGTAGATAAACAGGAACTTAAACTGTCAGAGCGTCACAGACATTTGGAAACTTCTTTCTGTGCATGGATTCCCACCGCTGTGTATTGTGTGTATTGAAAATCCACCTGGATATTCACCATTGTAATGTTCTGACTAGAAATGAGAGGAACCCAATAATGTTGTTCACTTACATAGTGAGCAGACGGTAAAAATCTTTTAATGATGAATTAAGACAAAGACAAAGTTCTTTGTTTGAAGAATCGTCATATGTAGTTTTTGGCAACTGTAGGATCAAAAGTTTTGGGAGAACAATAGTTAAGAGAATAAACTTAATTCGGAGACAATGAGAGCAGGAAAAAGATGGAGACAGTCAAACAGTGTCCAAGTGGCACACTGCCTTTCTTTTCTGGAACATTTCAAGTGTAAAAAAATCACAGCCAATAAGTGACAGCAGAATCTGTGCTCTGTGTATTCGAGGCACTTCACCGCCAATGTGACACAATACACTCGCTGTTTCTGCCTCATAATTAAATCACTTCAACCTGGAGCTCGCTTTTCATTTCATTAATTCATGAAACACGTTGGGATGGGCAAAGAAACACAATTTTGACAGCCTGTGATGTTTAATTTTTATCCCCCTCCTCAGCCAGTGACTTGCAAGCAGTAAGTGAGTGGACTCATCACTTGCCCCCCCGCAAACCTTCGTCACTGACTCTCGTCATTTGAACTGTTCCTGTTTTTGCGGTGGTGAAACTCAGGTGAAGAGGAAGACTTGTTCTACAGAAAACAAGCAGCCTCAGCAAAGCAGGGCTGTTGTTACGCAACAGAGAGGAGTGTTATTTTCATTGCACAGCACCAAATCCTGTGGCCAGCTGACTGTGAAAGTAGTTGTGTTTGTGGCCCAGTACAACGTCACTGATTTGTTGCGTTGCTCCAGTTTACATCATTTGGCCAGAGAACATTTACTGTTAATTGAACTAGTGTGGTGGGAAAATAAACAAAAACAAATGATACACATGTAGACTGATTAGAAACATTTATTTTCTGTTTAAGTTTAAGCTCTAAATCCTGGCAGACCCATGCTTTGTATCCAGTCTCTCGTATAACACATTATTCATATCATTATTCCCCAATTTGAGGTTAGACCCACAAGTGAGACTCTGAGATGGGCATCTGACAGAATTTTCAAACTAAGGATTTCAAGCTCATTGGCATTAGAGTCAGTTGACATTAGACAGATGTGCCTCATGCTGGCTCTGTGAGTAGCACTGCCAACATATGTCTGACTCTGCCAGGATGTGCCTGGTGATGTCTACAACTGTGGGTATGCCATGATTTACTCTGTTAGTGAAGAGTGATGGTTCAGCAGCAACTATAATACACTCATGGTGCCTCTGTTTTTATGGAGACCAGGAAAATAGATGATCAACAAGTCACACTCAAAATCAGAGGGGTAGACTGAGAGAAATGTGTTCCTGCAAGGAGGATTATAGACCAATGAAGTGAGTTGAGGTTATGTGGAAACAAATCAAAGATTGAGTTTTTTGTGGAACAAGGAGAAGGATAATTGTCTTACATGTTGCACCACGCAATCCCGAATCTTTAATATTTAGTTACTGTGATATAATCCATTAAATAATGGTTGAGGATTTCTGTGTTAATGGGCCAGGATTTACTAAGTATCTTGAAAATGGTGATTATTAAATTATATATTATATACTTTCCATTTAACACTTACTACTTGATATTATACAGCATATAGACATATTATAGACTATAATTGTAATATATATTTAATATTGAAACAATATTCTTTTGCCACAATTGGAAAGAGAGCCAGCAAAAACACTCCATTGTTTCATGGTGAGCTATCGTTTGACAGTCTACATGTCATCAATGAGCCATTTTTAAAAAAAAAATCAGGTTTAATGCCTGTAGTATCTACTGCGTCTTTAATACTATTGTTTAATTGACACCATGCCATCATTTGCGCTATGGGTGGGTGTGTATATTGACCACAAACCTGTATATGAGTACGTACAGTGTGTGTGTCTTGTGTAAGAGCTCTCTCATATCTGCGCTGCTGATGTCTGATATTACTGCTCTTCATCAGCAGGCTTCACTCAGCTGTGTGATCGCAAGCTGTTACAGTACAGTATGCTGTTCCATTAACTGCACGGCTCCTACAGCAGCTCTGAGAGATGAAGCAGAGAAGCACATGTCCCAGTTCATGACTGGAAACCTGCCTGCTGGACTCGGGTGACCATCTCAACTGCCAAAGTCCTTGGTCTTCCTGGAAGTGATAGAGAAGCTTAACACTCTGGTGGTCAGAGACACTTCACACTACTGACTGAAAAGTAGAATCCTCATATGGAAAAGTTGTAAAACTCCTACACGATCCAAAATTATGAGAAAAGAAAAGAAAAACGAGTTTGATTTTGATTTATTCACAAATTCTCCCACTGGAGAGCAGTCGGTGTTTAACCGCCACACACTGTTTCCTCTCCAGAAAATGTGACTGAAATCATACAGTGGCACTTAATAGTCACAATAATCCCAAAAAAAAAAACAAAAAAACAAAAAACAATAATCACCTAAAATTTAAATGCAGCTGATCTTTGAGCAGTGTGTCTCAGTTGCCAAAAAACTGGTTTTGAGGTTTTGAATATATGCAACTGTGTCATTGTGAAATCACACACGTCATCTTTCATTGAAAATCTGATAATGACTAAAGTTGAGGTTGCCATACTTTCACATGGGTTTCTGTGCCAAATGCAGGTGTGTTCATCAAACACAAAGCCAATTCAATTTTAATAACAATGATTAGCGAGAAAATAAGATAACCAATACAAGCCTGAACACCCAGGGCCATAACAGCTTTTCCTCTCATATGGGAATTTTCCCAGAGGATTTGAGAGATACACCTAAGTGACATTTAAGTGTTTTTTTCTGAATGCTAGAGACACAGTTGGATTTTGCATTGTATTTATTTTATTATTAAGTGCATCAGACATGCTGGTGTATCGTTTAATATTTTGAGAGTTGTGGACACAACTTGAGGCATCACGTCCATACAGTTTTGTCCTCCTAATTGCTTTATTTGCTAAATTATGAAGTCAAATTTCAGTGTCTATATTTTTACTGAATGTCATCATTAACTTCAAACGTATTTCAACTATCTTCACTTGCACTGAACTCGGGCTCCCCAGCTTTGTGGAGCTGCCTTGTAACATGAAGACAACTCCTGCCTTGGGCTAATGAGCATGGAGCGGGATGTCCTCTGAACACACTGTGAATGCCACCTTCAAAGGAGACACGCAGCGCCCCAGTTTCTGTGGCCACGGGGAGCTGTCTAACAGGGCCGAGTTTAAAATTTTCTCTTGTTACCATTAAATTTCTGGTAAAAGATTACATGTGGAAGGAGTTAGAGTGACCTAGAAGGCCTGGATCCCAGGATGACATGTGAAAGTTAATGTACAGTTTAGCTTTACCATTAATGGGTCAATCACAAACAATGTTATCGGGTCTGCCACCAAACCAGACTTGCCCTGCGAGGAGGATATTGGTGTCTTTCAGCTGGCAGCATTATTATTGTGGTTTGTTCCATCATGAGCTGAAAACAAAGGCTGCACCTAATGAAGAAGTGAGGACAGAACAAAGGCTTTACAGTTGGAACGTAATGTCAAGCATTTTTAATCTATCATACTGTAGCCTGTGTAATCCTCTATGTATAAAGAGGAGTTTTGGTTTGTGGCTGAAACCACAAGCAGGGGCAAGAGAATACTTGACCTCCTAGGTATCAAGACGCAAACCAGCTTTTAAATTAATAACTAACCAAAGAGGAAAATATGGGGTCATTGAGCGGTTGATCACTGAGATACACCAGTGGTATAATAAGGACTAATCTACTCATGTTTTGCTTCCCTCCTCTCCTGTTTCTGCGTCCCTGTCATTATCTCGCTCACATCCTCGCTCTCAAGGCCTCTATTGGAGTTTTCTTTCCCTCGTTCATCTTTCATTCCCTCCGCAAGCAGAATCAGTGCAGTGACTCAAACAGGCTCCACTGAAAATTTAAAGGGTCAAGGTCTGGTTGGACACTTCTAGCTCACACAGCGGGAGATAGAGGAGAGTTTATTAGCCTGATTGCCTTTGAAGTCCTCAAAATGACAGCAAGACACTCTCCTCTATGATCAAAGCAGGAAAGAGACAAGGAAATTGGATTAATATGGTTTGAATATTCTTCTGCTGGAGCTATGGATAATATCTGTGGATAATATCATATTACAAATCTTCCACTCATCTGCTGAGGACAAGCGAGTGAATGCAGCAAATTATTCAGGATTATTTAATATAAATGTCCACATTGCTCATCTGAGAAAAATTTTCACGACCGGGGGGTTAAAATTAAAAGCAGTTTGGAAAATAAACTGAATGAGCTCAGTGTTGTTCAAATCAGTGAGGTTAACATGGCTCATCCATTACATGATCTCCTCACAGAAAGGGAATGACTCCGGTTTATTGACGACAGAGCTGACATTTGCCACAGCGATCCATGCAAATTATTGGTGCATGAAACACCACATGGCGTTACAGATTCGGTGTTTTGGATTCAATGTGTGAATTTCATGCCGTCCCATGCTGTCACATTGTGGAACTAAAGGTAAGAGGGTTCACTGAGAAAGGCCCTCATTTATGACAAAAAAAAAAAAAATAACAGTGCCACAAGCCCAGAGGTTTTGCCCACAAAATAAAATCACTTTTTTTTTCAAAATGTTCATATTTTATTTATTTCTGTTTAATTATGCCTGTTTGTAAATTGGAAAATTGGCCTGTTTCTAAATGGAAAATGAAGATTTAAATGTTCTGTCTAAACCGATTTACTAATCTGTATTTGTCCATACTGTAGTTTACAAAATATCATCATCATAAAACCACAAATTAAACAATAGCATAAATAAAGACATGCTTAACATCTACAATATACTGTACATGGTAATATTCCTTGGCCCTGGTTTTCATAAAAAAAAAAAAAACAAAAAAAAAAACACTATAATATGCTATATGTCAAATGCTGGGGAAAATCAATACTTAAAATGATGAAACAATGCATTGCGTCGTTTGGCTCATCTTAACCTCCATGAAGGACAGTACTGGCTGCAGTAAGCGTTTAATGCTTCAAACCAACTCGATTCACACTCTCTGAGGTTCAGGAAGCCTTGCCTCAGAGTTACAGGAGCGATGCTCAACTGACAACATGTAAAAAAAACAGAATACGACACACTGAATTAAATAAAAGGTCTATTTTCTTGTTACCATAGCCATATGGCATCCACTTGAGTAAATCTTGATTAGCCAACTCTAACGCAGAAATCAGGACATGCATAAAGCCCCTTTAGAAACAGCAAGAACAGTCCAAATGTTGTTTTAGGCATTCAGTTACTGAGATGCTGCCAGATATTCTTCACTGTTATTGTTTAGTAACTATGCCCACCATTTAATGGAGTAAAGTAACCACTTTGACCCAAAAAGTAAAAAAAAACCAAAACAAAATCTTTTCACTTTGAGTTTCGTCCCCAAATGGCCCCTAAGCTAGGCACAAGGTTGCATCTTTGTTTTTGCAGTGTTGTGTAGGATTTTTCTAATATTCCCTGTATACAGTGTGAACAGTCTTTCTACATATAACAGAACCATCAATAGTAGCTGCTATCATCAGCTGGAGTTAAGTGACTTCAGGTCTCCCATATCATTTTCCTTTCATCATCACCCAAGACATTAGCTCGGTTCATTGACCCAGTGATGTGTCTCCAGCAAACCAGTATCTCTGCTCCCCAAGATAGAAGCAGATGACTGAGAGCTTCCTGCTCCTCTGTGTCTCTCGTATCTGCGTCACTACCTGATAATGATGACTTTACCGGCAGGCTTCACTTGATGCTTTATCTCAGCTGGGAAGTGCCAAAACGGATGCACACTGATCTGGGATCCATGTTCCCTAACAAGGGACCGTGTGTGGGCATGTTAGGATCTGGACACTTATCAGTGATCAGGCTATCAAAGGTGAGTGTGTCAACAAGTGTCCTCCTTTATTTTAGTCCTCTGTGCAACACAGAGAAGAAGAAATACATGTGGGATTGTTTTCAGTTAATATAACGTACAGTGCTTATTCAGTGATTGCGATTTGATTTGATTTACTTTCAATTTTCATGAAAAAAGCCATAATACAAATGTACGATTTCAGGACTTCATAAATAGGTCAAATCTTAAAACTGACAATATAGATTAAATCAGACGCTAGGTTCTGAAGTTAAAACTTTTCACAGCTCTTTCATGTGAATCATATAATTCAAGCTTAAAAAACAGTATTTGGAATAATATTGTCACATTTTGTTATGCTTTTTATGTGGTCAAAGTTGTCTACAGTTAAAAGATGAAAATAAGAGTATTTATCATCTTAATGGCCAGTTACACTTCGTCATAACTTTTCCCAAAAACATTCTGGATTTCCTCCAGGACCTCAAACTTTTTATTCTAATTCAGCTTCCTGCTAAATATCTGGATGTACATACTAGTCACTCAGCTAACAGCTCTTTGCAGTAAACACTGTGGAGATGAGTGTTGACATGCAAGGTTATGGAAGAGGTTATCGCAAACTCTTCACTGTCCATCTCACTCTGAGGAGGATCCCGAGGGCTACACTTCAGCTGTGCTCTAGTGACGCAATTCTTAAAGTCGTAGTTTCCTCATTCCTTTAACCAAAAACTATGCTTACTTTCCACCCGTTTGAACAGCAAACACTGCTTGAATTCAATGACAGAAATCAGTCTTTTCAAACCAGATTTCCAAAAGTTTCTTTAATAAATAGCGACAAACTGACTGACTTTAAAAACATCAGTAGCTTTCTATGACAATTGGACATTTGAAGGTCTATAATACCATTTTATTTGTTGTGGAATATGATCACCATGTTCAGATACAACAAACAAAAGTTTTCACGTGAATGGTTAAGCAGTAATGAACATTGATGTTGGGAGAGTATTGCAGCTAATGTTAAACAGGTCGACGCGATTGGTGACAAACTGAAAGGAAAAAAAAAAAAAAAAACCTTTGAAATGTTCGAACAAACAAAGCATCATTTGGTCACCCATTGTGATTTGTTTTTCCTTTTAGCAAAATGGCAGGTAAGCACTGCTGCCCCCAACACACACACATACATCAGGACAAAACGTTCCACATGAGCAAACACAAGCACAGACCTGGAAGTCTGTGGAGGGATCTAGACACACTCTGGGGCTATCAGCTCACCCTTCCTCCAAGACAGACATTTTCTCTCTGCGCCGTAACTGTGAGTTGTGATGGGTCTCCGTTTTACATTATCTAAGCGACAACCACTGGTGGTCCTGTTGCGCTTCCAGGATCGTATTGTCCATGTCTTCTTGTCTGTTCATTTCCCCAACGTTTCCATTTGTGGTTTTCTTTGGACTGCTACTGTAGGAACAGTATACTAAAAGCCATGATGACACAGCAGCAAGCCACCCAGGGACTCTTCCGCTCACCTTAAGAAAAGAAATAATGTTCAATTCAAGGCTACATCATCAGGCAATATTTCACTGATACTGAGAGAAGAAATATGAAGAAAACATAAAGCATTCACAGGCTTACCAATTCTGGCACACTTCCAGAAAATTCCTAGAAGCCTAAAAGATAAAATAAATAAAATAAAACAATTAAATTATCCTTTTGCTGCATTAAAACCTAAAGGCAGAAATGGCTGTTGTTGGATGTTAAAAGCTAAAAAAAAAAGGGAGGGAGGTTGGGTGTTGTGTTTATACATCAAGGTAGTACATGCAGAAACTGCTAGTCAGACCTCAGGCCTCACATCTTTACAAGAGGACTGATCATCTTCCCACAACATCCAGGCAGCCATCAGATGTCCATGTAAGGAGTGTGCACAGGGGAAGAGAATGGGACAGCAGGAAAGTCTTTTTATCTCCAGTGACAGCTGAGGCAAATGTGGCATTCCACATTGGCATGTGTCTCCAAGTGTCTCTGTGTGTTTAAAAGCTTGTTTTCTTAACTTTCACAGTGACCAGAGGATGTCAGCGTCCCATTGTACAATTTCCTTTTATAGACTTGGAACACGTTACAGTTTGCACTATCGAGGCTTCTTTGTTTTTATCATTTACAAAATGTTTTTCTATTCGAAACACAAATCCTTCAAATGTGTCGAGAGATTTGATTCCTGCCAGATTTGGGGCCTTTCCCTACCACACAAGAATTATCTGCATAATGTGTGGCACCAAATCAATACAAATAATGGCTCATGTCTTAGTCAACAAATCAACCAACAGGGAAAACTATTAAATCATCCCATCTGCCACTCTCAGTCTAATGTGTTTGTCTGGAGACGATGTCCCTCCCTGCTCCAATCCTGGTCTGTGCCAGACTCATCAGAGGTGAATCATAGAGTTTGTACATCCAAGAATAATAATGAGCTGGTAATGATGAAAAATGAAGGCTTTCTGCTACTTCACTCATCTAAAACAGGAGCCTTCTTATTAGCTGAATAAATAAGCAAGTGTCCTTAATAGTAACCAGAGAGTGATGAATAATTTTTAAATGCGTGGCTACATATGCATCCACCCTATTATTAAATAGAGTGGAATCAGCTTTATTACAGACTTTTTGTTAGTTACATTTTCTACCATAGACAGAAAACAAACTACTCTAATTTAAGTTGTAAAGTTGTAAATAAACAAACGAATTGGAAGCATCTGTTAAAACTGAAAATGTTCTTGTGACAGACTCTTGAAGGATGGTAAAAAATGCATAGCACTTTTATAGAAGAAATCATTTTTTGTCTTAAAACCCAGAGTGATTGCTGTACCAGGACACAGTGGCAAGCACTAAGGGTATGAAATAAGGATACAATCTTTTTCAATGTCATTCCACTCTTAGTCTTGGACTTAGTGACTTATTCAAAGGCCAGACTTTCACTTCTTCTGATGGAAGTGGTATCATTAAACTATTGCCAAGATGTAATGTTAAATTTTGATCTTGCCCATTTGTCTAGAAAACTGTACATACCTTAGAGAATAACAATATTACACTTTACATAAATTATATAAAAATATATTAGTCGGATGAGGAAAAGACGAGTGAACAAAGTTTTCTAAAAATCTGAGAGAAAGATGGCCATTTTAAGACTTCAAGGGCAGCTCCATTGTTAAGTGCTACATCTCATGGATTATCTGATCATACCCGGTCTTGTTCTTGTCTAGCAAGCTGGGAGCCAACGCTCTGATGTAGGCACAGGTACAGATGAGGAGGAGAATCACTGTTAGCAGCGACTGGAAGTTGAAAATGGCCGACTGCAAGTTGAAAGAGAATTCTAGATTTAGTACAGACATGATCCATTGCAGTTTACCAGCAATAAATTATACAATTTAGAAACCCTGAATTTATTGTAGTTTATCTTCTGTAACACTAATTATGAACAATGATCATATATATATATATATATATATATATATATACACCCCCCAGACTGATAATCTGATTCATTCTTTTGTATAAAAGCATAATTTCTTTGCCACCTGTGGGGATCTGCAGACTACTTTAGTCCTTCCTTGTTTGGGTATACATTTGTGTAAAACCTGTCACGTTAATTTAGGAAATTCAGTTTGACAACAAATTTCAAGTGGAGTGAAGCTTTGTTGGCCAACAACGCTGGACATCTCACAGATAAAAACAAGGATGCACATACACGTCAAAATTTGAGTAGTACTCTCTCTTCCTCTTATTTCTTGAACAATTACAATGCTCCAAAGTTACCAAGTATCTTTGCATTAAGGTGTTGTGCCTCACTATTACAAATCAAGAATTCACCTTTGCATATGACCAAGGAAATGCTGACACATGCGTGTTTTTATATTAATTTATTTATATTATGCTTTATGCTTACATTAAAACGTATATTTAATATTTATTTAGTACACTGTGATGTTATGTTTTTATAATGCCGTGACCATAATCACTTTTCCTGGCTGTAGTTTGTTCAGGCTACATTTTGTGTTCACAAAACTTCAGACGAACTGTCTGCTTCAATGTTTGCTTTAATACATTCTTCACGGATTAACATATATATATATAGTTACTACTGATATTTGTTGGAGAGACGCACACACGCTCCTTTAACTATGGGCAGCTACGTGGCAAACACCTGAAAACATTGCGATGCTCGCTTGCATTATGCTCGTGATTTATGATACCTTTAGCCGTTCTTACAAAACATCAAACAAGTCGCTTTGACATGTGACCGTGGCGGACGTGATGAAATTCGTCTCTAATATCATGAAATTTAGCAACAGAAAAAAAAGGGGCAGCTAGATTGGCTAAACTGTTAGCCGATCTTAGCTAACCAATGCTAGCTTAGTAGTTTAGCATTTGCAATACGTCCTCCTGCTTCCCACCGAATGTAAGCGTTAGTTGTTGCTATGGTGTATTCACGTCACCGTTTAGACGTAGAATGTATTAATGCTTCAAAGTCGTTTGATAAACATAAACTTACCATTTTTTATGGGAGTCAAAGCCACATCACACTTCCTGCACTCTCTAAAGTAGGTAACGTAACCAAAGCGCTTTACGAAACGTCATTACGCACTGCGCCGCAGAAACCGCGTTTGCTGATTGGCTGAGAAACCCAGAGTTGAAAGTTGAAACGTCTGTCATCAACTGTCAACAGAGTCGGAGTCCGCGGCAAGGACTTCAGTTTCACACTAAAATGACTTCGTGTGGACATCGCAGTAGATAACAACACAACATCGTAAGTCGAATTAGGAAATTTTTATAGGTTTTAGTTTTCACCCACGTCACCCACTTTCTACTGTTTCACAGCCAACGTACTGTTTAAGCGGCAGGTTGAACGTCCGCGCCTCGACATTAAAGGTTTATTACCTGCACCATTATGCTTCAGTTCACTGGTGAAGGCAGTAATGGCCAGTTAGACAACACCAGTAGGGCCCAGGAGGATCTTATGATTTTACAATAAGATGTCAATAATAATACTTTGAAGCAGAGGACATTGAACATCTGTTCATAAAAGATATGTTGTGCTCAAACACTGCTTAAAAACTGAAATCGACAGAAAATGCATTATTGATGGTTGCAGCTTATAAATTCAAATATCGGTGACTTGAAATGGAAAATTGTCTATATTTATTGGATGATGTAGACGTTATTATAACCCTTACTTTTAACCTTAAAGACAAATTTGACACTTATTCATAGATTGATAGTCTAACAGATCCTATTCTCTCTTGGTGATGCAAGACTTGACTTGAGATTTTTGTGGTCCACTTTTCTCTCAATTTTCTCACAATGGAACCAACCAGCCCCACATCTTCATTGCATTTAAATCGTGTTTCATATCCCCCTAGACACTGCCTTGAGAAGAAAGCTGTCAGATTTGAAAACCACGCATAAATGATGCTTTGTGTATTTTACTACACAAGTTTGGATGAAAACTTGGTGAAAAAGAGACCAAATTGCTCTCAAATGGAGATTCTGGTTTCTGAAAGCATGTGTTAACTTTAAACAGACTTGCAATCCTCATAATAAAGTTTACAGTGCACTGATTAATTTGCGCAACAGAATAACATGCCTGTGTAATGTGCAATTGTTTCCTCTATAAGAGATAAACTCATGATTATAACACATTTGTAAGTTTTAAACCTTCAGGTAGTGATATTTGTTTTGAGTACTGATTGCGTGGAAACTAAAGGGAGACTGGTGGTGACTGCAGTGATGATGGTCACATGGTTTGTGTGTAGCATTGACCCCCTAACAAATGATTCCTGTGATCTGCAGAGCATGATGCTCATGGAAGTTTGGCTGATTAAACAAACAATATTGTGCTTTCACAGGTTGTATCTCTACTTTTACACAGCCATAATCTTAACTGATAATTTCCATACATTTGTGACTGAGTGTGACATAAATTTTCACAACTCTAACTTATTTCTATGTCAACACTGGGAATATGACTGATCTTTTAATGTGCAGCTGTTTCTCTAACTGAGTCTAAATGAGTGATAGCTGTTCCTCACTCATGTCTCCTCCAATTGACGGCAGATTACTTTTCTTTTGTATGCAAATTTATTGACTGAAGTATTATTTATTCCTTGTGTGTTTTCAGTTGAATTTAAATAATGAAATTGTATGACTTATCACACCACACTAACTAGCATACAGGGCTTTGTGATCAAGATATCTATTAGAGGAGGGTGGCTTGCAGGACTTCCTCAGCTAGGTTATTTGGCCAGCAGTAGTGCTTTCCTTGCTCAGCTTTACTCTGTTTTTCATGCAGGAGTTTAAAAGTGTTGATGGATTATTCATTAGAGTTACAATGTTACAATGTTCAGAAAAAAAGAAAAGCATGTGAGGGCTGTGAAAGTTGTGGTGGCCACATAATCCACTAAGATGGCACTACTTAGTTGATGTTATAGATGTAGGTCTGAAACTTGTCACCATTCTAAAATGCATTTGCTAAGAGTTTATAAATTGTAGTTTCTGCTTACATGAGAAGGTTCTTGTCATTATGAGACAGAGTATGACCCTGACCCATTACCACTATGTTACACTCTCCTCTGCAAGCAGCAAGAATATATACACATACACAAACTATAATAATAAAAGCAGTAGTTTTTCAAACCAGCTTTTTATGTTTAGGCATGCATCAGTCAAGATATAGTGACAGGTCACTATTTCTGCCTCTGACATCATCATGGTATAAATCAATTCAGACACATTTCTGGATAGATGTTGTTGATGTCCAGCCTTGATTTATTTTAGTGTGTTATATTTGCTAATTATGACTCTATTCATCAAATGGCTTAAGATAGCCAATAGTTAGAGAGAATAAAACCTAAAAGGTTATGGTACAGCCTGCTGTTGTTTGGAGCAGCACTGCTTTAATGCCTCACTGATGATGATAACAGAGGACTAACCAAAGAGCTGTCCTTTTCATCTTGAATTGGAGAAAGTGTAAGGTGAAAGTCCAGTGAGAGGAAAGTGAAAGGACTGCCCTGATCTTCAGGACCCATTAAACAGACAGTTAACTGCCTTGGCTTTTTCTGCTCTGCATGAATTCCTCATTTAAAACACAAGATGCATAATTAGAGGCTCTCTTTGTGACTCATTTGCCTACTACTTCCTTCACAGAGTTATGTCTTGAAGTTTTCATATGCAGCAATGCAAAAGAAAAGACAATGAAAAGGTTGAGGAAAAAATTACAGAGGGCATCAGAAAAGAGGATGAAGGCTGTGTCAAAACTGCAGGGGAGCTTCAGTTGATGATTTAAGCATTTCAGTGATTGTGTCTGCTGATTGAGTAACTGAACAGATGCTAACCAGAGGACTTCAGGACTGACTTTGAAGGCTTTGGGTAGCTCTCCATTCCTGACAGACAGAGCTGTTTTTTTAATTGGAGTGTCCTTCTGTCATTACCACAGGGTCATCGTCCCTGCGGAACAGATGTTACAGTAACTAATGAGTAGCTGAGCTCACTTCATGGGGTTAAAGTTGAACCCTTCAGCCCCCTCATTTTTTTCAGCCCCTTCGTCCAGCCACACCCCTTCTTAAAGCACAAAGGGTCAACTTTAATCTGTTGCACGGTTCTGTTTGTATGTGCACGTATGCATGCACTGGTGTGTGTATGTATGCGTAGAGGGCATGTGTGTATCATTTTGAATAACCTTGACCAACTGTCAGCATTCATGATGGGAGATATAAAGAACGAAAAAAAAAAACCCATACTGTCTCGTCATAACTTATAGCACAGTGTCCAAAGCTGCTCATTTTCATTTTTTCAAACATGTCCAGCTTGGCAACCTGCCAATTTAGCTGTCCTTTCCCCTCCATCTCCACACACATTGCCCTGTATTTATGCAGGGAAGATGTCCAACTCACCTCTCGCTTCACGTGGAAGCAGTAATCACATGTTCTAGCCTGGACATCCACCAGCAATCAAGTAAAAGTTTCTCAAGCCTTTAGAGAAGAAGAAAAATGATCCATAGTGAGTAAACCAAAAGGGCAAGAACAGTTGCAGGAATCATATTGTAATCTTTGGATCTTCCGTTGAACACTGGCTCTTTCTGGGGAAAAAACTGACTGCTGCAGTGGATCACTTAGCCAAGACATCAGCCTGAGGGCAAGGAGACATTACTAAACAAGTTTATTCAGTATATACAAATTAAAGAGAGTAGCACTGACAAATATTGATTTAGCTTCCTTGTTTACAGTGATTGTAAGAGTGTGGATCCCACAGGTCTTGCTTTGTTTATTGCGGTCTGTCATGGCCATGGAAGAATTAACTGGGTAAGGTTGTAGCTGTAGATGATGACGAACAGTTCTCTTCTCATTTACATCTATGAAATCTGTTGAAAGCGAATTGGACTCGTTACTTGCTATCATTGGTCTTTGCTTTGATGATAAGTCTCTTGGAAATGTCACATTTCTCCCAAACTATCTACCATAAACTTAATTAAGTGTGAGGTGATAAATAGAGGAATTAGGTTTTCATTTAATGCATAGTCTAATGACATTAGAAAGTTTGGCTGGTTTTGAGAGCTTAATCATGCTTCATCAGTCCTTGAGTTTCCTTCTGAAATCTGGTTGTGAAAACTGAACATATTTGGCTGTATTAGGATGATCTTATGTTAAGACTGTCTATCTTGTGTACATGCTGAATTAAATCAGACACCAACTGTGCCCTTCTGGGTAATATTCTTTTATTTATCTTTAACAGCATGTAATTACCTTGCTGGTGGTCAGGGAGCCTGCACTCCCACACACAAACCTGTTAATCTCCATGTGGTTCTGCTGACTCTTGAAGACACACATGGAGACTTTTACTGCCGAATCCAAGCAGTGAAACAATGAAGTGCATTGATACAACTGGAAGACAAACACAATGTCAGCACACCACTATGGAGGGGTAGGAGGGCTGTCATCGTAAAAATCGGGCCCATGAGATAACCTGATACAATGGGCTCTTTGCTGGAAAAATGTCATCATAATGCCCTTGCTGAGAGTTTCTAAATGTCTGTATTGGATTTTCTCCAGGTTTGAACACCACACGAGACATGAGTGGTACAGTTCGCCAAATCTCCATAGTTACTGATCCAGGTACCCCCTACTTCCTGCGAGTGGACTGGGCAGTAGACCTGGGTGCTGGGTTCACACTAGCTCTCACTGATGGCAGCTCAGCATGGATCGGAGAAGGTAAAGCTCAGAAAATTCAGCCCCAGTCAAAGATTTCAAAACAAAACATACAATTTGTCATGATTTTTCTACAAATTTGAGCTTACATGTGCTACAGAGACTTGAAGCTTCTGATCATCAACTGGACGGGGTTGTCACTACCATTCATCTAGCTGTCCAAACTGTGTAGGCACCTGGCATCTCATAATATTATAACTGTTGGTCCTTTAACCAGAGCAACGACAGCAATGACCTTGTTTCATCATCCCTCTTGACTCCTGTTCTGCAGCTTACAGGTGTATAAAGAAGATTAAACTCTACAAGGCTTGTCTTTGTATGTGCAAGTCAGTGTTCAGTGTGTGTGTGTGTGTCTGTCTGTGGTTACATATGCACAAGAGTACGTATGCTGTGGAAGGACACCTGGAACATAACCGCTCCCTGCTTTTCTATTGCTGTCCATCTGTGGAGTTGACAGGCAGGGATGGGGTTGTGACAGCTATGTGCAGGCTTCTGGGTCATCAGCATTTCTGTGTTTGATGTGTTAATTGGGACCCTCAGCCCCGTGTGAGCAGCTGTGCAACAGCTGATAACATTCCCCTTGGTTTCTCTGCATGCTTCTCTTCAAATCGGCTTTCACGTGCATCCATGCATTGCTGCGTAATTCGTGTTTGTCGTTTTGCTCCGCAGTTATCTGTCACCTCTTTGCCCTCTGTCTGCTCTTAATTGTGTGACTTAAGCGTAACACAGACATGAGAAAAATGTTTAATCAGCACCTTTGTGTTCAGTTTCAGAAGATGAAGTGACAAAGGAAGCCACTGAATTAGGAGTCACAAGGGAAAAATATGTTGAGGATCTTCTTCAAGCACTAACAAGAAGTGAAGAAGGAAGGGGAGGAGAAAGGAGAGGAGGCCGCAAGGAGATGTATTCTTTCCACCATTCTTCAGATCATTGTCAACTCTCATATCAGAAGATCTCTAATGAAATTTCGGTGAGAAAAATGGGTAGATTTTCTTTTATGTTGTGAAATCCTCACTGTTACCAGTGTTAAGAATGGAATATGTTATTGTCCAGCTAAAAGTATGACATTTTAAGATTTTTAAGTTAATATAATAAACTTCAAACAAAGTGGCACACGGAGCAGCTTCAAGGCTATATTGAGACAGACAACAGCACTGCCTCATTTATTTTACTGGTACTGCTGCATTGGCTCAGCTACAGTGCTAACACAGAGGGCATTAAAAATTCAGGTTTGTCTGCAAAAAAAAAAGTTGACTCTGGTTCAGCTTTGGCTGCATCACAATGCAACATAACCTGGCAGTCAGGTACATGCACGTGTCTGGCAGATGACTTTGCAATATGAATGCCATATTTCTATTGGTTACCTCACGATCAATGTGACATCATTAAGTTATTTCTGAGAATAGTCCTCATGGACTGTATTTTGTTGTCTTACCAGTACTTGAAGCGGTGTGCCTCCACCACTGCTAACGTCGCCTGCAGATGCCACGTGTTAAAATTGCAGCAGTTAGTACTTACCAAACTTGTAGATGGAGCACATTGATATTTCTGCAGTTTCAGACAGCTTAACTCTCTTACCGACATTAAAATGGACTGGAGCTGAAACAGCTGGCTCTGTGAATCTGAAGTTGGATTATATTTGCTGGAACTGGTTGTGGAGGATTTTCTTCACTGGCACAAAGTGCTTTTATGCAGTGACACATCATACATTAAGTAATAAACCATCTAACGGTGGTGTAGCAGACTCATTCGTTAAAGTGGATAGTTTGAAAGCCAAGGGTCGTGGAATCTGTTTGTTTCATCCTTGAATTCCACAACATCTTGCACTTACCTCTTGTCCCTGTTCCCTGGGGATAAATGCATCTAACGACACACAACAAAATAGGAAGTCTTATTTTTTACAGGGGGCTATAAAAAAGATAAGGTTTATAGTCTTCCAACATTATAGCAGAATTAGAAAGACTTGGTTGCCTTTAGGCTGCTGTGGGAAAAGCTACAGATAGGAATCATTCAGTTTTCTAGCAGTTATCTGATAGCAGCAGTATGAGGTAGTTGGTTAATGGCTACAGTTTGTAAGTGTTCAGAGAAAACAGGTTTATTGTTTGGAAGATGGTCAAATTCTCAGATGGAGTTCTAAACCATCACTTCTCCACATGTAAGAAGTTTTTGTTAACTTTGAGCAACAGCAACTGACAAACGCAGAAAATGTTCAGAGGGATGCAATGTATACTGTGCCGAGGTGGTTCTGCCACCGAAAGTGACAGGTTTGATGTAGTACAGGTCAGGGTGCTTTCAGTGGATTTGGGTGTAATTCTTCCAAACTGAGAGAGGATGCTGTTGCCTGCAGGGAACATTTCAGTCGGGGTCCTATGACTGCTGTGCAGGCAGATCGGACCTGGGGGAGAAGGCCTGGGGGGGTTAGCAACACTGTAGAGACCATAAAACCCTGATTTATGGACAGGGCCATATCCATCTAACAATGTTAAACAATGGTTGATTAGAGCCCTTTTCTTTTCTCTTTCCAACCTCCCCTGGCTTTCTTTGTCTCTATGAGTTTGGGCCACATGTACAAGTGTGCCTATGTGCACGTGTCCGTGTCCAGACATGTGCAGACATTCTGGTTTTAGACGAGGCCTCCTTTGGATGTCATACTTGAAAAATCAGTTTAATCTATGTGTGACTGTGTCTTGTAACTAGTACATTCCATATTTCATTAAGGCATCTCGTTGAAAGACAAAAAAAATATTCCCTGCTACTAGGGATACTACTGGGGGCAACGCTACTAATATTAGTTAATCAATGCTTTTTTAAAATGGAACAATACATTATCGATATGGAAAATAATTCACAATGCATTTCTGTTGCCTGTATGATTTTAACACTGTTACAGAGACACAAACTAATAATTAATTTTTAGTGCTTCCCAAATTGAACAGTTTCACTGATTCTGACTTGACGTAAATTAGTGTAGGTGGAAGTTTTATTGTGTTATGTGCTTTTTGCTTTGGGAAAAGTTATTGCCAAAAAGAGCAACAAGACCGCACAAAATGATAAGATGAGAAATCTGTCCAGTCCTAAGTGTGCTTTTTAAGAAATGAATCTATGCTCACATTGTTGCTGACAGTAATCATCACTGTGTGTGGTAGACACAAATCTAAGAATCCTGGGGGACTATTTGCATTAAGTGCAAACTACCACTCTTGTCTAACACCTGCTTCTTTTCTTTTTTTTTTTCTTGCTCTCCCTCGTTTGCCTTTTTTTTTTTTTTTTTTAAACACGTCAGAGGTTAAAAACTGGAACATATTTTCCCAGCCAGATAATTTGAGGGTGCAGAAATGACCAAAAATGAGGCAAGTTTCCTTTGGGACTAGAAGAAAAGGAGGGTAGAGACAAACCAGGTGGTGAACTTAACCTGACATTAATATTTTATGAATATGACCCCAGAAGTTGTAATGATGAATGTAATTTGGGTGTTTGTTGTTAAACTACCACTAAGCAGGTGTTTTAGATGGCTAAGTCAGACATTATCTCCTCCTTAATGTCTGTTTAAGTACCAATCTGTCACTGGTGGAAAAAAAAAAATCGACTGACACTTGGCAGAACAGACACTTGATATCCCTGCAGATTAAGGGTCTAAGTGGAATTAACAGATCCTGTGCATCTGTTCTCCAAAATATGAGACAAAAACTTTTTGGTAGTCGTTCATTGACATTAATTGATGACACATTTGCACTATAGTACTTCACTCTTTAACATGGCTTACTTTATTTTATACGCATCTTGCATCTGGTCTTGTTTGATAAAGAATGCAGGCAAGTATGACAAAGACAAATTATTTTATTGGTTATTCAGAGGTTATTTTATTAAAATTGTCACTCTGCGTGAGTGTCACTTGCAGCTTCATTCTAATTTCAGACCTGCTTCGATCTGGGGGGATTGGGACTCTTCTCCTCGACAGCTGTGGTAATTGAAGCCACAGGATGAGTCTGTGTGGATGAAATGTGACACTGATTGTTCCATGTTTTATGTCTGTCAGATCCTGTGTTATTGTTCACTGGGGATTCCAGCTGTGCAGTGTGACGCCAGCCAGAGATTTTACTGGAGCAGTCCATGTTTTCTCATTTTGGTTCAATCATACTACATTATGAAGTGTGAAATTAGATGTTTTATGAGTGTGTTTGTACATTCACAGCCTGAATTTGTCAACATTATTTACAGATATTGTAAATCATGCACATGATTCTAATTTACAAGGTTTTGGGACTGCAAATGAAATGAAATTAGACCAGATCAATCTCCATAACAGAAACTAATGTAATGGTAGAAAGCACCATATATATTTCTATATAATGTAATAGCACCATCTTTTATCAAGAACTGATAAAAAAGTCAAAAATTGAAAAGGATAACAAAACATTACAAGGTGACCTATATCTTTGTGAGCCAACAAGCCTCTTTCTAACAAATTTTACATGGCAATTCTTGTTTTTCGCCTTACCTTCTTTATGTAAGTAGTTTTTCTCAGTTATCATTTGCTAAAGTCTGTGATATGTTTTGTGTCTTTTTTCCTCATGCTTGGTGGCTGATATTGAGGCTGTTAAATTTTCATTTTCCCTTTTCTAGATCACTGTGCATAAATTCAAAAGAATAAAATGTTGTCGAAGAACTACAAAAGCTGTAAACTTTCATCAATGTTGCCATTGTAATGATATTCAGCTTCTGATTTGTTGTTGACGTTGTTTTTAGTATCAACTAATTTATTACTCATTTGTTTTGGATTCATTATTTAATGTAGAAAATGAAGTGGCCAAAGTGCTTTTATTGTGGTTTTTGAAAAAAAAAAAAAAAAAAAAGAAAAACTAAAATTGACAATGTTACAAACAATCAAGCATAATGGTCTGTTTAGGTCTCTTTAGTGTCTGGGAAAATTTGGAAGTCAGATTTAAATCCTGACCACACTGAAGAGTCTGATCTACTGACACATCTCTCCTGCTGTTTCCACCAGCAAGTTACAAACATCTCTGAACCCATATTCTCTGTTTTTCTCCCTCTGTCTGCTCTCCATGTCTGTTGTTTATGAGAACATTTGCGTTATCAGTGATGGACCGACTACTGTCGCCCCTCTACTTCCTGCTCTTTATCTGGCCTCACGCCTCTGCATGGCGGATGAGGGAGTTGATGGGACAAGCTGATCTCCACTCGATGCCTACGCTTCCCATACTGAGCACCCGTGCCCACCAGTCTCTTTGTCATCATGCAAACACTGCTCGTCCATTCACTTCCCTGTTTTCTCATAGCTATTTTCAGATAGATAGAAATAGAAATATTAGGGCATTCGGGCAGTGTCCTGGTCTTGCATAAGAATTAGACTTTTTGTTGGCAAATGAGCTAAATGACTGGCTGATTTATTTATTTATTTTTTCCTTCTTTAAATTACCAAATGTCAGTTTTATTGATTAATCTCTATTTATTAAAGGGGTTATTGTCCTCTGATCCTTAGGAATAAATTGTGGGGTAGGTCTGTTGTGGTGTGTTGGATGGTGTGATAAGGAAAGCTTTGTGTCCACTGTGCCCACAGTGTGTTATGGTATCATTTTCACTGAGACTGTGTGCTTTTGGCTTTGTCCTCCACACCTACATCCCCCCTTCTCCACGGGTTTGACCTTATGATCTGGCTAGCTATCTGGAGACACACACGCAAACAAATAGTGGACCACACAGGCAATTGACCACATTATAATGTAGGACAAATTCATCCATAGAACAGGACTTTACTGAATGTGGGTGTTGGCAAAATTATATACAGTGGATTTTTTTCAGAGTGTGCAAGGTCAAGAACTGAGCCTTAGTTTCTTTGGTGGTCAAAAACATAATGCTGCTCGAGGCTGAAATGACTACGGAGAGCCATTCATGTGTTTTTGTGCTGTTGTAGTTGAAAACACAGAAATATGTGGCAGTGGGTTGTGCATGACCGACGAAGAGTCTGACCTCCCACACCTTGGCAGAGATTGTCAACAGTGTGCAGTCTGACCTTTAACTTTATCTCTGTCTCAGGAGAGAATCTTGAGCAAATAAAGAGAGCTTTTTAAGCTTTTCTGTCTTTCAGCAAGGAACATTAACCAATAAAAACACACATTCATCACTCTGATATGTAAAAATTTGCATGCTACTTCTCTATAATTTTAGATTTATATCTATTGTTTATGTTTAGTGAATACTTCCTCTTTGCATGCAAGGCAGTAAGCTAAAGGTAAACTTTTGGTGATGTGGAATTTGCATGTTTACTGTAGTAGTTTTCAGAAACCCTGAAAGCAAAGACAGTGAAAGACACAACTTTTGGTACTGAGGAGAAGATGAAATAAACAGCAGCTGAATGCTATTTTCAGTGATAATCCAGTAAATAAGGGTTGCGATTCCCGAAGTTTAGATCTCTGTATCTGGTGTCTTAAATACTATGTTAACATGCTGGTCAAGAAGATTTATGGTCTCAAACAGTGTCAGTGTGTAAAAAATTGATGACAAAGTTTGACAAAGTCCCAGTCATTATTGTGGAGTGAGACTCGAAGAGTAAATGTAGGACATTACAACATTCTTGAAAGTGTGGAAATATTAGTGTACTCAGCATGTCAGTGTCCAAAGCCTTCACATTATCCTCTGTCATGTGACTGATTTATTGCACATTGCCTATGCAATTGCCGTTGCACACTATTCAAATAGCCAAACATCACCCATTCTTGCTGAGCCTCTACCTACACTAGTCTCACCCTTTCATATTAACTGTGGACCATCTGGCACAAAGACTAAATCACAGCTAAAATGGCAAGTTGATGACTTACAAAGCTCAGTGTCACACAAACTCCCTCTTAATGCCAGAGAAGAGCCTGCACTGGATCACTGTGACATCCCAATGTTTCTCTACATTTTTATTGCTTCCTGGGAACGTCATCCTCCTTTAGATCCTTGGTGGTCTCCTCTGTGTCCAAATCCTATTAAGATGAGTTTTGTTAAATTGCAGATTTCGTTGTTGTGACCAGGGTAGGTATTGGCAGCATTTGCACCAAACAGGCTGTGCAGTTGCAGAAGAGCTGGGAGGTTTTAGAGAACTTGTGCACATATATATGTATATACTTTTATGCGGATCGATATGAGTATGTATTAATTTTTAGAGTGATAGGGGGTGGGAGGAAACATGGAGGCGAGAAAGAGACAGATGATTAACAGAGATAGACAGGTAGGGCTGAGAATGGGAAGCTGTGGGAGAAACGAGAGGCGAACGTTGGCTCATTGAAACATGTTGAGGTTCACCAGCAGAGGGGAAAACAGCTGTGTGGCCTGCCAGGACAGCATCAATGTGGGACAAAAATGACAAGTATTTTATGAGAGCTTTTGAAGATGGAGGCGTT
Source organism: Rachycentron canadum (assembly GCA_038496675.1). Lineage (NCBI taxonomy): Eukaryota > Metazoa > Chordata > Actinopteri > Carangiformes > Rachycentridae > Rachycentron > Rachycentron canadum. Next base: position 14,760,183 of record CM076654.1, read on the forward strand.
ATTACAGTGGGTCTGCAACCTCCAAGCAGCCCAGTGAAGATTTAGCACCTCATCGCCTTCTGGTTTCCCAGTACATCACGAGCAGTAGCTTGTGTGTGCCTGTGTGTGTGCCTGTGTGTGTGCCTGTGTGTGTGTGTGTGTGTGTGTGTGTGTGTGTGTGTGTGTGTGTGTTGATGAATTGGAGAATCTCCTAGGCAACAAGGAAACAGAGATTGTGCTATTTATATAAAAAAAAAAGTTTCACGAGGCAGCTTTAGTGAGCAGACGCTTTCTCTGTATTTGATTATTGCCATTTGCTGTTAATCGATTCCTATATTGTCAATTTAAAGTTGGTGGGCTACAGTGGAATTTAGAAAAATTTACACATCAACTTAATGTCTGCAATGCAACGAGGCAGCTGCAGTGACTCGGCCCTGCTCTGTGACTAAGTGCCAGAATACAAACCAAATGAGGAATGTTTTATTAGTTCTGAAGTCTGCCCGTGATCCGAAAGAGCCACTGTCAAAAATCAACAGAGAAGAAACTGTGTGCTCAATTTGATAGTTTACTGCTGAACTGTGAATTCATCCTGTTTTTCTCACAGACAGTAGAAAACACCTCATCATCTCAAAAAGTCTCCCACTTCAAAGAAAATGTGATGTCATGGTTTGTTGCACTTCTATACCGAACAGCTTCTTGTGCTAACAGTGAGGTGCAAGTACCTGCTCATTTTTCACTGTAAGTAGAAGCTGCTCTAGATGAGACTTTTAGGTTCTTGCTTTAAATGTGGTCTCCTACTTGTGTCAGGATTATAGTGCTAGATGTGCTTTCCCCAGCTAACCTCCATCAGGATTTCCTCGAGGATCCCCAGGTACTCCCGGGGCAGCTGAGAAATGCAGCCCTAAATCTGTCTTGCTGTCTCCTCCCAGTCTGGCATGCTCAAAGGGAAGCGCCCAGAGGTTATGCTTACCATGTGCCATGAACTACCTTAACTGTCACCTGTCAATGCATTGAGGTCCTCCCACATTGCTGAGCTCTTCAACTGCTGATGAATAATGAAGCCAGTCAGCCCAAAGACACAACTTTGTTGCTTTAAATATAAAGTTGCTGTTTATGTAATTCTTAACAAAGCGATCTAGTCTTATTTGATGCTTCCCCCTTTTTTCCCTTCTCTCTTTTTCTATTCTTTCCTTCATCCGTTAGGTGCATTTGGGCCACGTGGAGCTCCAGCCAGCTCCAGATCCTCTAGAGCTGAACCGGGAGATGATTGGCCAGTCCCTAAAGCGCAGTACAGTCCTGGAGTCAGAAAACTGCCAGCTGTTGGAGGAGAACCACATACTGAAACAGCAGCACCAGCAAATACTCACAAAGTAGGAATAAAGAGGAGAGCAGCTCTTCTGGTGAATTCAAATGTTTTTATGATGAACAGCAAGTAATGAGTTAAAATGGAAAACGCCCAGACAGAATCTAATTATTTTCTTAAGATGTTAGCCACTGGTATTTTTTTGTTGATCGTCTTGTTTGCATGCAAACTTCCTTTGTTTTTTAAGTCATGCTGCCAACTGTTTATATCCACAACAATCACCCATGACATCATCACTGGTCGACCCTGCAGGAATATCCAGGGTTACACCCAGTGAACTGAGCTTATGATTTCTGGGAACTACTTTCAGATGATTCCAATGATGAAATGTATGCCTTTCATTTCATATATCCCTGGCACTTGATTATTATTATATTTTTTTTTGAAAAAGCTTTCATTGTGTGATTGTTTATCTGCTTGATCATTCATTGGCCAATGAATGAAGCATTGCCAGAGATGGAGGTTCAGGGTGACTTATGTCTGCACTGGGTGGAGGCAGCGGCATCATTCTTCTGAGTAAATTGCTCTCAGGAGAAAGGCGAGCTCTAATTCTAAGCTTTTAAGACATGCATTTGTCTGTTTTGTCAGATGTGTGCAAATGTGAGTCTATGCTAGTATGCCAACTTTTTGCACATATATATATATATGTATGTATATACATAGATTTTGTCTGCGTGTTTTCTTACCAGGCTGGAGCAGCAGGTTCAGGATAAGGAGACATTGGAGAGGAGGCTGTACTCACATTTTGTCATGGTGCTGAATGAGAAGAAGGCAAAGATCAGAGGCCTGCAGAATACTGTGCACCAGCTGCAAGAGTCTGCTGACCGAGAGAGAGATGATGAGAGGAGGAATAGGTCAGAACACTGATGTTACATGCTCCTGGCTAAATGTGTTTTTCATATACACAGGGTTTACCTATTTATTGTATGTGGTCAAACAAAACTTGTGTCTAACCAGCTGATGCCATAAACTACAGGCACACAGTGATGATGTATGAGTGTTTTACTAATTAACATTTCAACCCACATGATTTTTAAAATTTAAAGCTTCCAGATAATAGTTTTATTATTACTATCAATTAATCTTCTTGATATTTCCACAGTTAAATTTTTGGTCTATAAAGGATCAGAAAACTAGGCCAGTACACATCCATAGAGTCTGAGGTGGTGTCATGTCTTTGACTGACCTGTGACTTAAAACCCCAAAATATTCAGACAAGGAAAATCCACAGGTCAAACCATCAAATGTTTGCTATTTTTGTTTAAAAACTGATGTAAAGGATTAATCAGTATTCAGAGTAGTAACTTTCTGTAGATCAGTTAATTGCTACATCTCTAGTCTTGTTTTCTCGTCGGTAAACATTAGATTACTTACTGCTGTTTTGATTATTTGAAGCTCCATTCGCAGGCTTTGTGCGTCACAGCACCAATGGGTATAACTGAGGGATTAAAACATAAGGGAGTCACACAGTTTTGTGTGAGAATTAATTTAGCATTTAATAAATAATTTAAGATATTCAGGTCACCGATTTAGTTGCACATTTGCACGTTTTGTTTCCAACCAGGTCAGCACAGGGCTGTCAGATCTGGTTTACTACACCTCTGGCTTCTGCAGCACACTGACAATGGCTAATTTGTTTTTTTACAAGCCTGTGTTATACCTTCCGTCATTGCCACAGAGTTTGGATGGAAGATTTTACTCATAAATGCTACTCATATGTTTGGCTTTGCCACTATCCCTTGTGATCAGTAATATTAAATATTGAAAGATGCTTACCTAAAGTGTTTGCCAGTACAGTAAAATGAGATGTTGTATTTTCTAAAGCATATTCACCCATGTAACTGATTTTTTCATCTTTGTTTTTCCACACTGTCTGTCTCACACTGATATATCTAGATGAAACACTTTCTGTTCTCCTCTCAAACATGTGCAATTTTCTCCAGGGACAATGATGTAATTCAAGGTGAAGATGGCAGTCGGGACAGAGGGGAGGAGACAGTTCAGAGCATACATCCATCTCAGGAGCCAACTATCCTCATCACAGGTATGTGTGTGTGTGTGTGTGTGGTGAATGTCATCAGAAGATGACAAAACTGCCCTAAGGCCATTAAATAAACCATTATCTGCCAATTCAGGATGAATAATTGGGTACTTAGGGTGAGAGTGTTTTCATCTTTGTCTGCGTTGTAATATGTTGCAACACTAATACACATGTCAATAACTGGATTCAAACATCTCACCCTCTAATTACTATAATGCCATGTAACAAAGGCTTCCAAAGGGAAAGGCAGAATACATAACAAAATGAAACCTTGTCATTCAATGTGAGTTTATGAACTGATGTGCACAAAGTGTAGGCTTCATCAAAATGTACAACTATCATCAGAGTTTAGGTTGTAATGTTGCATATTAAAGGGTAAATGCAAAGCTACCAGATAATGCATGTATCATCAAGGTAGGGTGGAAGTTGGGGTATATAAGCTAAATGCTTAACACTATGTTATATTTCATTCATTTAAATATCATTTCAAGGGGTTATTTGTGAGTTTTGCTGTTGCTACATAACTGACTTTGTGTTAATAATGGTTTACTTGACTTGCAAAGAGGTGGTTCCAGCGATGCAAAGCAACCTACTTGTTTTGACCCTATTTCTACCTTTTTGAACTAAAAGTGCATTGTACATGCTAGTTAGGCAGGTTAGGGTGTTAGAGACTTGCTCACACAAGAGGTGAGTCTTCAAGAGACTCTTGAAGATAGAGAGGGAGGCTCTGCTGTATAAGCATTTGACAGCTGATTCCACCATTGGGGAACCACAAGCGACGGTCTGGAGTGTGATTGCAAATGCAACAAAGGCTGAAGCTGTTGTCAAGACTGGTAGGTTAACTAGTCAATGATAATGTTGGTGCTGATGCTAATGTAGCAATAGCAAAAATTAGTTGCTCCTTTGAGACAGAGGCTTTGTCTCTTCACAAAACTCATTTGGACTCACGCAGCACTTTTATCAGGATTTACTGTTACACAAGACACACCAGCAACAAATTATGCTTTAGTATGGTCCATTTACAGTACTTGCGCATGGACCATGTCTTGATGGAACAGGGTGTGTGAGTATTTAACATGGCAAAGTTTTGCCCATTCCCACCCCTCCTTCTGATGTCATAGGTCACAATGTGACTCAGTAATGATGCAGAGTAAAGCTCTGGAGTTTTAGCATTCCTCCAACTTATTTTACTATCCAATAAACCTGACAGTTGTATGTAATTGATCATGTAAGCTGGGGGCTTGAATGTAAACTTAAAAGCACACAAGCAGAGATTATAGCCTCGAGTTGCCAGGTTCTGGGAAACACTTGTCAGTGAATCAGCCAGCGAAGTCTCCTGTGATTGCTTCAACATGGCCGGCTGTGAGCCTTCCTCGTCCTGCATCATACAGAGAAGCCGTGATGTCAAATCTACTGAGTCATACCCCCCTCTGCTACAGTGCTGCAGTCTGCTGGGATAACCCACTGATCACTCTCTCAATGGCTGTGTTTGTGTTCAGAGCCAAACTCAAACCGCCCTGGGAGGACAATGCATTTGCAAAACACATTGATGTTGTAGTGACTTCAGCAGGTTTGTGTGGTTTGGCACGCATTCTCTGCACTTTGTCTCACTCACACAAATACACACACTCACATGTACACACAACATCCCCTCCATGCCCTTCGCTCCAATCCTGGCTTCAGTGAAGATGGGTAGAGGTTGTAGATTGCACAGTATGGGTCTTGGCTCACGCACTTTCTTGTTAGTGGTCCAGAAGGGTTTTACAATGCTTTCTTGTGTTTTCAGCTTGTCAGTGAAAGTCACCAGGCACTTATCTTTTATCTCAGTGCCCAGATGAATTTGTGCCTGTATTTTGATATTTTCTACTTTTTAAATGTCATGAGTTTGTATCCCAGCTTGTGTGTGTGTGTGTGTGTGTTTGGTAGTATTTATACTAATATAACAAATCAGTCTCTAGGCGTTTCTCTCTTGGCCATAAACACAGTGGTGGAAACAAGCCATATATTCATGCCAATGGCTGTTAAAATATGCTAATGGATCTCTAATACAATGTTAATCCTTCTTGTTTATATTGTGCATCCTCAGTCTGCTAACCACAGAAACCAATTAATTAATATTTACATTCACAATTATCTCAGGGCATGAAACATGAATTATGAGCTGCAGCAACCTTTTGTGTTTAAAAACCAAGTAAACACAAAAGTGTGTGAAGTGAATTTGAGACCTTGGTGACCTTTGTTGCATTTTCAGTCCCCACCCATTTGGTATTTGACCCATATCAGAAACAATGTTGTATGCACAATAGCAGATTTATGATTTATTTGCATTAAGAAATCTATCCAGCACAGTGGGCTACATGTCACCCCTCTGACATGTGTGGCCCCAGTTAACCCTTGTGCCCCGGGCTGTGTTTTCATATTGCTGAGGCCTGATAAGAGAGAAGAGTAATGACAGAGCAGACAAAAGAAAAAAAAACTCTCTGACCTACTCCCTCCAGGTTTAGCATCTGATAGTGACAACATAGGAAGCATATCACTCACAATGGGGTGACTAAAGATAAAAGGCATAGAGATGGAGGAAGGAGAGAGGCATTGTGGCTTAAGGGATGAAGGAGTGTAAGAGAAGGAAAAAAAAGATAGGAAGTGCAGCTTTTTCAGTCAGATGGCCTGTAATACAAGGCTCCATACACTCGTCATTCATTTTACTGTGAAAATCTATAGTGCTAATATTTTTGTAATATCACTAGTAGTAATAGTATTTATAATAGGAACAGGAATAATCTTTTCATCAGTTCAGTTCAAGTCTTCAAAGTATTTGTGTTTATCTAATCCAACTCAATCTGTTGATCTTTAAACAGGCTAGCAGCGGTGTTAAAGGGCAAACAGGTGTGTTTGTATGTCTGCATATAAATGATTTTATCCTAATGTGACTGGGCTTGTGTGGAATGCCAGATCTCTATTCCTGATAAAGTTAACAGGAATTCAGGTGTGGAGACATCTAGGGTTAAGGGAGCTGAACTGATGCAATATGCCACAAATGACACTGATTAATAATCGTCATTGTGTAGAAATTATGTTAGCATCAACTGCCTTTGACCTTTAATGACATCATTGATTATATATACACATGTTATATTATAAAGATATGCTTGCTCAAAGTAGCAACAGTAAAGTATATATGTATGTTTATATATATTAGTTAATATATATATTTGTGTGTATATACATGTATATACACACATACACACACATATACTGTATGTATATGTGTGTATGTATATATATATATAATATATGTATGTATAAAATATAATCTGTTTGTGTGTATGTGCATATGTATATATACATATATGTGTGAACTGTATATATTGTATGCAGGTCGTAACCTTGTGTGTCAAGGCATCTCTGTGGACCGGACTTTTTCTGATGATGAAGACGAAGAACCAAGAAGAAAGCGCAGGTTGCATCACACTCTGAGCCCAGAACCTTCTGAGCAGGAATAAAATCCCAGGTTAGTCATAGTACCAATCATCCAGTCTATCGCCATATTTGGTATCGCAGTTCTTCTTATCATTGCTTCCCCTGGATTGTTACATTTTTTATTTCATTAAGTCGGTTTTTTGGAGCTTCCCTTCATATACAGTAGCTTTAGAAGTATCTCATGCTAAGATAGTGTGAACATGACTCGAAATCTCTCGAGTCCTCTTTTAGTTAAAGGGTAATCTGTTCCATGTGGCCCCAAACTGGAGTTTAACAACAATGCAAGAACATCAATTCAAGCTTCAAGTTTTATAGCCCTATTAAACATTCTTGTCTTTTCCTTCAAATTTCATTCATGACATTTATTTTCAGTTTGGACATTCACACAAACCTCTTCACACAGTAACAGATGTGGGGTGCCTTACTGATTTTTTTATTTTTTTTTTTAATCCCCCATTACTTTCACTTCTCCCATTCAAGAAGTCTGAATCATTATTTCTTCATCATCATCGGTTATAGATGAAACCAACACATGCACACTGCTTTTACATAATTATATTGTTTTCTTCATCTTATCTCCTATAGTGTTGTTTGCATCACTCGTCAGGGTCACTTGGAGCTTGTTTACTGATGCTAAAGAATATTTACAGCCTAATAGATAGGATGAGTTTAATGTGAAAGACATATTTTGTTTTTTTCCATTGCAGTTTGCAAAAACAAACAAACAGACTTTTCACAATCTATCAAAAACATTTAACTTCTTAAACTCTTAAACTGATTTCCCCTCTTTATCATGAGTTGAATTTAAAATGCACATCTATCTTTATAAAGATTAACTCACTGGTGGGTCTGACAAAGTCTCCGAGATTAATCAGCTTCTGTTAATGTTTGGATTTACTGAGGTGTCCCCTGAATATCCGGCTCAAACATACAATGTTGTGAGGTCTCATCCTCATTCAACAGCTGCATGTTTTCTCATGCCGGCACACTGCAATAGAAAGACCAGAGGTTCTTGGACTGCCGCCTTTTAAGTCCACAAAAGAGCTCAGACTAACATTGGATCTTATTTTTATGCTACTGCTGAAAAAAAAGGCTTGAAAAGCAACAAATAAATGTTTTAACTCAATGCAGACAGAGATGGTGGTGATGTGTGCTGTTTAGGAATAGCAACAGAAGGTTTCGTTTTCCCTCACGTCGTCACTCGCTTCATGGTACATATGAGTTGATAACCTTTTGTGTGTTTTATTACAGTTACACTTCTAAATTCAAAAACCTCATAACATCCCCCCACATCTTACTTTTGGGTGTTGGCTGGCAAATAAACAACACTGAAAATTACTGCAGTGCGCCACTCCGTCCAGAAAAGCAATGACAGCAACAGCTTTTGAGTTCAAGTGAAAACTTCTCTCATTTGTACCCTTGTCCTTTCATTCTATCAAATTTAAGTTTTTGCCCTAATCATTGTTTTTTTTTTTCTCTCGCCAAACAAATAACATGAGCTTCTCTGACAGAATACATAATGATGTAATATAATCTTGGTTTCTATCAATTTATTGAACTGTATTTTATGAGATAATATGTGAAGTTTTATTAGAGCAAATTATATATTCTTGCTAATTTTTTCCCTCTGCCTGCTTCCTATTCCCTCCCTGTCTTGTCTCCACCATCCTCTCCAATGGACAGATTATATCCAGGACTCGTCAACATGATTACAGCTCTAAATCTAAGGCTTTTGTGATCAACAGGTTTTCTTGATCTCTATAGCAAGCAAGTCAATCCTAACCTCGATACACACAACCAAAACAGTGACAACTGGGCAACGGTGTCCTGGAGGTGTCCCTAGATATGATGCCAGACTTTGTCCCAGATTGTTGAGGCAATTTTCACAAAGCGGGATCATGTTGTTGCCATCTGGTTTGCTTTAACTGTGACAATTACCTGCCACAGCTTTCATGAGAGGCCCCCTGCTTGTGTCTCATTTTCAGTAAATCAAAAGATGAAAAATTAATGACGCCATCTTTTCCCATCATGCTCCAGATTGTGTGCTCCGTAAAGATGCATGAGTTGTCACGTGATAATAGGCACTTAACTTCCTCCAGTGCTCCTCCTCAGGAACTGATGCCGTTGTTGCTAATGACACCAAGAGTATGGCAAAGAATATGGACCAGGAGTATGGAAGCAATTTCTCAAGAGTCTGACATCACCCTGAGCTCGAATTTGGCTGCCAAGTCCCTCAGCCTTGGCTCCGTGTGAGAGCGGAGAAAAAGTAACGACTACTGAGGGACAACAGGCTACACCCAGAAAACAGGGTGTCACCACCAAGGAACCAAAGCTGCTTTGTAGCTGCTTATTCGCCTTGGTGATGTTTTCCTCCCTCTTTTCATTATGAAAATAAACTATACACCATCTCTTTCATTTCCTCTTTCTAAGCTAGCATTTTGCAAAAGATAATTTGACCTCCCCCTTTTCTTGTTTACATCTGCTCTTTTATTCTGGATATGTTCTGTGGCCCAGACTACCTGAGGGGTGTTATGCAGAGGGTTAATAGGGTTATGTTGTCTTCACCTCCTAACCTCTTCCTTTACCTCTGCTACCAGCTTTAGGTCCTGAGGTCATCACAGTGTGTCTTCACACTGACAGTAATGAAACTAGGGAGAGCTTCTCTTTATCTGACCATTCTACCTTTGACTTCTGGACCCTCCTGCCGTCTTTTATAATTTGGATGATACCTATATTGTCTGCTGAGGGCCACGGGTGGCTGCTGGGATAATCCCACAACACGCGCTTGCTGGTTAGGTAATCCCCACTGGAATGTCACACTCTCTCCTCTGCAGAACCATTCAATGAGGCTTTTTATACAGGGAAGTCCAGAGTGGGTACAGAAGATAATTTACAGATGAGTGCATGACATCGTACTATGAGAATGTGTTGACCATTTCAGTCAGTGGTTTCATTCAGAAAATAATTTTTCATACTATTTAAATCAAATATTCTAAAATATGATATTCAAATAAGGAAAAAACACAAATAGGTGTTCTTTTCATCCAGATTATGTAAGAATTAATAGTTTTTATTTGATTTTAAATATAAACAATTCCTGGAAATGTATTAAAAATACAAGATGGTGATAGCAATATTTTTATTTTAATGTGAAATATTGTAAATGTTTTCAAGTCTCTATGGTAAATATCTGTTGTGAACTGTCATGAGATAAGGTGTGTCCTTTTCAGCCTGACTTCAATAAACATTTTACATTGCAATACATTTGTCTTTTGTGCATTCTCTAAATCATACATCACCAATGAATTTAGCTGAAAGCCGTGATACCCCTGCAGCGTCTGTTTTAGACAACAATAGTCAAATAAGATAGGAAAAAGGGCAAAAACATAAAATGTTATAATGCTTTACACTTGACGGGTTTTATAGTGTGTATGGATTGCACATTTTTGAGTGCACTAGGCTGTTTAAGAACTGGTAACATAAAAACTGGCTTAACCCAAAGTATTCAGAAGAAGTTGCCAGACTGAAGAGTTTCAAAAGAGAATACAATATTTGAAGTATTTCATATACTATAAATTAGTTAACTGGAATGAAAGCAAAGAAGATAAAGGTACAGTTGTTTGTAATTTACACCAGCATGGAAATGTTGATGCAACGATGGTAAACACCATAACTAACGGAAAAATGCATCTTATACCCAGAGTATTGACCACAGCTTCATTTGAGAATATGACCTGAGTAGAATCATTACTAAATTGATTTCCTTCTCATTAAGCAGTAGTAGTAAGAAGTAGTCTCATTAAGTGGCTGTCTTAGATCAATAGGCCATACACCAGCTCATACAGTAGAAAGGGTTAACGCTATTTGTGAGCGATGAGGGCTGTGGGGGCCCGAAATTAAACATTTAGTCACTCGCTTATCATCGTCATTCACTTACTGCGTGCACCTGTAAGATTCCCATCACCCAGGGAAATGACAGGAACCTTCCTGCTGCACAGAGCAGCAGTGAGACAGAGCGGTCTTTGTTGTCAAGCTGTTGCTATGCTCTCACTGCTCACCGCCTTACACTGTAATGTCTGAAACAACTTGGCCCGACACAAGCAATGTTTGAAAACTGAAGATGACATCTTTATTTTGCCGATTCCTATCATCAAGTACTCCATACTGAGTAATGCCAACACTTAACTCACCCTTTAAACATACTGGGCCAATTGGTGGCTGCTTCCATTTTTGATTATTACATTCACACTACTGAATCAACCACATTTTGTGATTCCTTAAAAATTGCATTGACTTGTGAGCAGTAATGCAATAAACTACTTTTATACACATGTGTTTTCTAACTCAGAAATGTAATTGGCTTTACTGGGTCACTTGTGTCAGACTCCATTACCTGCCACTGCTTTTGCTCACAGTGGGCAATGCCCTTGTTTCTGCTGGGGGTGGCATGCATAAGGAAGTAAAGCAGTGGGCAAACTGTTGGAAATTGAGGGAATATATTTCAGGGCAATACAAAACCAGCAGTGAGCCTTCCTGCCTGATCACTTTGAAGTGAGTAAGCCTCTGCCCTTTGTGTTGCACATACTGTATATAACTTAAGACACAGGAGACATGACTCCACGCACAGCCCTTACAGTACTGGAAAAATGCAAAAATGCTAGTCATCATTTACAACAACTTTCCAGATGTTGGATCAGTGCTTACATATAGCACTACCATAAAAGCCACTGCACGTTACAGATAAAAGTTCCCTGGCTGCTATACCCAGTGGCTGAATTGAACAGAAATCTCCATTTCACATTTCGTGCTGACTTGTCTTCCAGTCATGGCGGCTTTTCTGCCCTAGTATTTCTGTTTTGCCAGTGGCAAAGAGTATCTGCTTTGTTTCAGCCCAGTCAGAGCCTTTGAGATGCTGGTGTGAACTGATTGGCCTCATTATATGAATTAAACCAAATGTTCTGCCGGTTTTAAAAGGACGGTAGTTGAAGATTAAGTGTGTGATAATGACAACCTGCTGCAGTGTGCGCTTGAGGGAGACTTTCTTTTTTTTTTTTTTGTTTTACATCGTGAAGCAGTTTGTAACTGTAAGAAGTTGTTAAGTCAATATGTATATTTTTCTTTCACAGTACACACGAGTTTGGTGAACTATTCATTACGATTTAATACTCATTTTTTACATCCTACAGTATTTGTTTAATCTGAGGAGGTTGAGATCTGACCCACATTTTTGCTTGTTTGCAAGGGTTTGGCTTAGTATATATATATATATATATATATATATATATATA
>CM076654.1:14785078-14832846 GCA_038496675.1 Rachycentron canadum
TTCCAGAGCATTCCCTACATTGCTCCCTGTGAATGCCCCCTACCCCCTCCAAAAAAGACAAAAAAAAACCCCATTAAGCTACAATTCTTGCCTCTCCACAGGACTAAGAGTGATTCAGACTGTTTCCTATCATTCATTGGTGTCTGGCATCCTGTCAGATAGAAATACAGACTTAGATACAGTCACTAGCTTTAAATGTGGAAGGAGCTCAAGGGGGAGGGGGATTAAGCATAGTAACAGTTAACCTCATCTGGTCTGTAAGCGGTGTAGGATCAAATTAAACATCCTCACTCTGTACTGCAACTTAAATGTGTAACATCAGTTGTAAGTTTTCAACTGAGAATAGAAAAGGAGGTCAGGTAAGGTGAGATACAAAACATTGCCAAGTGAGAGGCATGCTGACTTTGTTTTGTGTGGGTCTACCTGCCATCATCAGTTAGTCCTCCTGTAGGTGAAGGAGAGATTATTTGAGAAGGAAAACTAACACGCGAACAGAACTCAGCAGTGGCATTACATGATGTGACGCAACCACAATTCCCCTATTTAACCAACTTTTTTCTTTTAACTTTTCACCAACATGCTGCATAAATACTACAGTCTGTTAAATGTGTTCCCACACCCATCATTTTAAGGATGAGGTTTGACTTTCCAAGAGCCATTTCAGGCCATGATGCATGTTTTCTTTATTAGGCTGGGTCTAGTTGTTACACCCTGCTTATAGGCTGCTTATAGTGTCTACTTGTATCTGCAAGGTCGAGAGTAAACAGGGGATATATGCATTTGTATGAAAGGAAGTAGATAACAAAATATGAAGAGCAGCATAAAAATATAGTTGTGAATTAATGAATATGAACTCAAGCTACATTTAACCCTGCCGTGTTTTACCTTTCAGCCTCCAACACGTTATCGATAATCAGACCAATCACTGGGTCTCTCTCAGGGAAGGCAAATCTTCCCTGCTTCTTCTCCACTATCCCGACGTCGGCACCAGTCATCAGTCCCAATGGAACAGCCATTTATAGCAAAGATTACTTGCGGATCAAATGGACCAAAATAGAGGGAGAAGTGGAATCCACAGTGCTGGTGGCACAAAATGGGGTCATCAAGATAGGTTCCAGTTACAGGAACCGCGTGTCAGTGCCCAGTCACCCTGAGGATGTTGGTGATGCCTCGCTGACGATGGTCAAGCTGCGTGCCAGTGATGCAGGCACTTATCGCTGTGAGGTTATGTACGGCATTGATGACACCCAGGATACAGTCAACCTCAACGTCGACGGTAAGACATCAGTGATATCCTGCCCGCATCATACAGAAATTGTACAAGAGTCTGAAATAACTTTCCCAAGATACTCTCTGAATGTAGAAGGGGGCTGCTGCAAGGGCTTAATAATAGTGAAATGCAATACAAGTGGTGATAGAAATGTAAACGTATGAGACAACTATGGGCGCCCTTCTGCTTACTTTGATAGTAGCAGCTACCCAGTAGTTACACAGAGTAACCACAGTTTTCACTTGTTCTTATTTTAGAGGCAAGTCAGATGAGACTTTGGGTCCCTGTCCATACCAAGTACTGCAGTGTTTTAATTCCAGTGTTCATCCATTTATCCCAATCAGACATTAGAGCCCAAATGTGGATGACGTTCCCGATGTTGGTATAGGCAAAGCAAAAGCTACATAATCTAAAGCGGCCTCGTCATTTTGGGTGCCACCTTGTCAGTGGAGATTTTTCTCTTTGGTGGGGCTTTCAGTGGGTGTTACCAAGTCTTTTTTTTTTTTTTTTTTAAATTTTGCCTTCACTGAGAAAAGGCAGAATATCCCAGTACCTCTCATTAAATGTACACAAGGTTTAATTATGTATATGATAATGTAACATTATGGCAGCACCTACCAGTCCTTACCTTGTGTAAATGATTGTATTCTATGTTTGCTCACTTGAGAAGTATTCTGGGACTGTTTGGGGATGTAGAAAACATGGGTGGAGTGGGGGTACACTGGGATGGTCTGGGTTTCCACTGATTCATAATCTTCACATCTTTTCCAACTATCTGCAATGTTAATTAGGACTATCAATCATATCTTCTGCGTCTGTTAACTGTCCACAAATATGGGGATTTCAGGGCCATGGCATCATCAGCAGTTATCTTGTTCACTTGTGGTGAACTGAAGAGTATTTTGCTCATCCTCTTGGTTTATTGCAAAGTTCCCCCTTTCCAAAGAAGCTGAGAGACAATTATTTCACTCATGATGTGTGCTTTAAAAGACATTTACCATAATTTATGACACTGAAATCATCTTGATCAATTCCAGATCACTGTGTTCATGTTTGTATACAAACCCTCATTATGTTTAATTTCTGGATGGTCTTTACTCTTATTGTTTGTCATCAGGTGTTGTATTTCACTACCGGGCAAGCACTAACAGATATACACTGGACTACCAGAGTGCTGTCACAACTTGCCAAAATGTTGGAGCAACAATTGCTACATATGACCAACTAAAAGCAGCCTATGAGGATGGCTTTGATCAATGTGATGCTGGCTGGATTGCTGACCAGACAGTGAGGTTAGTTGCATTTTAATTCTCTGTCAAAAATCTTTGTAAAAATGTCTTTAAAAAAAAAGTCTCTTAAATAACACTGGTTTTCAATGACATATATTTGATTGTGGTCTGATGTGATGTTAAATACTTTGGCACAAAGATGCTTTTTGACTTAATTGTTATTAAGGCTCTTCCTTTCTCTTACTGCATAGGTACCCAATTACAAAGCCAAGGAGCGGCTGCTATGGCAACCTAAAGACTAAACCTGGCATTAGGACATATGGAACCAGGAAACCCACAGAGACCTATGATGTATACTGTTATGTAGATAAACTTCATGGTAAGTTTCGTACAAAACTTCTAGTTCTAAGCGATGAGATGTTGTTTGAAGCCACTGACACACCCTTTGGTTAAAATGACGAAACCTCCAAATTATCATGGTGCCAAAGCAAATGACTTTTACAGCTTTTAAAACTACTGTGGAAATACACTTAGTTGTTTTGTTTGAAAATATTACTGGTGACAATGTGTTACCTTTTACATAGACATAGACAAACAGTTCCACTTGTTGCAGAAAGGTATTTAGGGATTGAGGGAAGCTCTTGACTTTGACTAAAGAAAAAAACATGATTAAAGCATGAAAAAATTTGACTAAAGCAGAAATTTATTCTGACCATTGTGGTTTTTCGAAAAAGTGACTAACAAAAATGTGATAATGGCTTTTTAAAGTGTCTTTGGCATTGCTTGTGGGAAGTTTTCACTTTTTATCCAAAAGTCGTTTGCTGTCTGTTCATTATCCAATCTGTTATGCTCAGAGATTTTAACACATCTAAACTATAACCAGTCATCTCTGTAGTTCCTCTTCTTCTCTGGGGTATTGAGAGTCCAGACCTGCTGCAAAACAGAATACAAACCAATTTTGTGTTAATATGCAGCCATCAGTCAATATTGTAACACTTATTGACTTATCGTATTATTTGAGTCATGAGCAGATCTAGACAATAGAGTCACGCATGGAACAACAGCCAGGCACCAATTGTCCACTTAGCTCTTTAGTCTCTGCAAGAAATAATACATTTGACCTTGAGTTGTTATTAAACTGTGTGTCACACACACATACACCACTTTACTCAACTCAAGAGTTAACTGCCTTGATTTACTCAATGTCTGTTTTGGATTGTGTGTGTATCACTTGGTCATGAAAAGTAGCATAACAGATGTTTCATTGGGACATTGTGGTTACATCTGCATGTCTCAGGATGCTGGTAAACTACAATTCCATGGATGTTCATATCATATTTCCCCTCTTTTCTTGAGATATATATGAAGTCAGTCAGTCAGTCAGTCATCCTCTCTTCTAATGTTGTTTGGTTTTATTTGAGAGCTTCCCTTTTTGTAGTCTTTCATTTACTCCTGTAGGCAAAGACAAATATTTATAATTACCTTAGTCCACTGACCATTTTTTACACGAACAACATGAAGGAAGGAAACATAGAGGGTGTAGGCTATTTCACTCTGGCCCCCGAGGGGAAACCTAATGTCCTGAAGCACAGACACGTTCATTGACAAGCCAGGCACATTGTCTGCATTGCTATCCCACCTCAGATTAATATAATGAATGAACTACTGTTGTCCTAAATACGGTCGGTGGGAGATGTTTTGGGTCCTTGCCCTGCGCAGCTGTGACTTTTGTCAGCTGTTTTTGGGTTATGTCTCTTCTGAAAGGTCAAAATGTTAAAAAAAAAAAAAAAAGGTTCTGTGATTACTCCAGATAAGAGGCTTTTAGTAGGGTTTTCATTTCAAATTATTTAAAATGAATTGTGACTGTCCATCTGTTAGTGATACAGCACTGATTTGTTCCATTGTGGGATCACTGACAAATTAATTTTTGCCTTTGACTTTGTGGTTCTTTATATAGCCTGTATTGCATTTTGCTCTCTTCGTTCCAGGTGAAGTATACTATGCTTCTGTGACCCGTAAGATGACTTTTGTGGAGGCCAGTGAAGAGTGCAAGAAGACAAATGCTGTTTTGGCAACCCCTGGCCAGCTCCATGCTGCCTGGCGACAGGGCCTGGACAGATGTGACTATGGCTGGCTCTCTGATGGCAGTGTACGACACCCTGTTGCAGTACCCAGAGTGCAGTGTGGGGGAGGTCTGCTGGGTGTCAGGACCATGTATCGCTACAGAAACCAGACTGGCTTCCCAGAACCAACTTTGAAGCTTGGAGCTTACTGTTTTAAAGGTAAACTCACTTTTCAAGGTCTTGTTGTGACTGTTTAGTAGATTGACTGTATGTCATGGAACAAAGTCTTGTCTGCATATGGTGGGTCATATGGTGTATATGTTTATATTTTGGTTTATAAAAGACAGACAGTGATTGAAAGCACACACCATTCCCTGTCAAACCAGGCTTGGACTGTAAGGGGCTATGATCTCATCTCCTGTATGTATTCACTTCTGCTCCTCCACCCTTTGATTTTCTGCTCCTTTGCACCACTGTGCACTTTCCCACATCTAAACCAGGCCAATATTTAAAAAGGTTTACAACCCATCTCATTGTTTGTCCATTGTTCTGTTCGCTTTGTCTCCGCGTATTCTTGCTGTGTGTATAATTTCAAGGACAACAACAACAATGATTTTCTTATGAGCATTGCATGTTACGTGCCAGACTAGTCTCGCAGATTACAGTGTCCAGTTGACCTCACTGTCTCACATTTTAGTTTACTGCCCATCAACAAGGCAACAGAATTAGCCTAGAGGAGGGTAAAATCATTCTGCTAAGCTCTGTTTACTTTCAAAGCAATGGGCAGGCCAGGTCTTATTGTAATGGGGAGAATAATGACCAATAGTTTGCTTGAGAGTTTCTGAACATTCAGCATCTGTCTGTGTTTTTTTTTTTTTTTTATCTCTATTACTTCCAGCTGGACTAATCAAGGCCTCTTAAGCTTTATCCTTATACAACCTCAAAGCTGATGTGAAACAAAGCAGTAACAGCAGTTGAGATATGTTCAGAATATTTATCATATTCATAAAATTAATTGTAATAATCCAAAACAAACCTGAGTCAGGACAAACTTGGTGTGTATAGGTATGCGTGGACATTTTTTTGCCGACCATGGGAAGGAAGGAGAATTTAGATGTCTTGATAAATAGTGACACTTCATGGTTCACTGGAAGTTGGCAGAATTAGACTAATCCCTCAAAATGCAAAGTGTTCTTAACTAATCAGTATCCCCAGGGCAAAGGCAAATGACAGATGATGGTTGCCATTTAGAGAAGCAGCAAAGGTAACTAATACCACACTTGTCAGACTTTTTAGTCTCACTATCTAACTCCCTTTTCACCTTTCTCCTCTCATTTCCGCTGTCAGACTTTGCCCTCCGTCATTCTCACTTGTACTTATCAGAGCAGACATTTGGATAATGGACAAAGCTACTGCTGGACTTCTAAATTCAGTCATCCTCGGTGACCCCTGACCTGGCCTTTCCATCTTTACAAATAAGAGGTTGCATAGATAAGCCGTCCCCTGCCTGGCCATTTACTGCCCCTGGGCCATGCTAACTTTCGCAATGATAAGTCCCCATGGAGTTCAGAGGGCACACAAACAGGCCACCCTCACCTCCTGCTCTGTGTATTTCATGTCAGCTCACTCAGTCATGTTGTATTTACGCCCCCCTCTAAGTGCTTTTCAAGTGTCCTTGTTTGGTAGGACTCACGCCATCACTTCCTGCTTTTCCACCACTAATAATATCTCAAAAAGGAATTTATTATGTAAACTCGTGTCTGACTACACAGTAAGACAGGGAGAAAGGAGATAGGTGCAGAAGGAAAAGGGGGATAATTTGCCTGTGATTAGTCTCTGTATAGGCCCAGAAGAAAACAAAGGCCTCAGTAACAGCAACAGCTCAAATGCATCAATGACATAATGCACTCCCTCTTAGAATAGGCCCTATTTTTCCTGTTAGGGAAAAATGTGTGTCACACCTTACATCAGAGATAGTTCCTTGAAGAAATAGGCCTAGTACGTCCAACAGCTGGCTTTGCACAGTTTGTCTGTGCCACAGAGAAACGCTTTCTAAAGCTGCTACAGTCCTTTTTATGGGTGTGAGTAAATGAGAGAGCATTGGTGGACAGAGCCTCAAGGACGAAACGGCTGGCTTCAAGGGAAACATAAAGGGATTTACTCAATAAGACCTTAAGAATAAATGCAGTTTTGTTAGCGAGCATTTGAGAATAGTCACCAAGGGATGATGAAAATTCAATGATAGTAAAAATAAAAGAAAACTCTCAGATGGATTGTTGGAGAAGAGCTAGTGCACAAGGTACAACAGAGGACAAAAATAGTCAGGGCATCTTTAATAAAACCACAAGACTAGATTTCTTCAAGTTTTTATGCAGTTTAATTCCTCTGTTACAGTCATGTGAATCCTCTCAGGCAGATCAGGAAATGTTAAGAGAAACTTTCAAAGTGCTCTTGGTCGGAAAACAGACCCTGTCTGTGTCAAACTGAATATCCGAATTTGATCAGGTACAATATAATTAATAGTATTAATACTCATACCTTAAGATGATTGAGGCCATTTGTCAATGACTGCATTACACATTAAAACTTGCTCTCTGAAGTTTAATTAACATTGGTTTCACTGTGTCTTTAAAAAAGGGGCATAAATTAATATTAGTGCTAGTTATAAACAACAAGAAGAGCTAAGAGAGGAAGTCCTTCACGTTAAGGTTTCTAGGAAGCTCTGGGCACTTCAATGTTAAGTGTTAGACTGTTAATGTAGCTGTGGCTTATGACTATACTCCATGACTGCGATTTGACTCATAGGGCTTGTCTGCCTCACATACTTAGGGTGAAGGATTATAATTTTTTTTTTTTTTTTTTACATGTTTCACACATTACACACACAGTATGTGTAACACTTGATTCATGTGCTTATATGTCTTTTTAGGAAGGAGAGATGTGCTTAACCAGACTTCTTTTGTGGATGTGTCTGTGGTAGGAACCACCACCATCAGCTTCACTACCTCCATCCCTTTACTGGAGAGTAGCACTACTACTCATAGTCCAACATCTGAAACAGTATCACAGGCAGCTGAACCACCAGAGTCTCCTGTTCCCTCAGACTCCCCATCCATGTTCTCTACCAGTATGGCTCCACCTCGCCCCACGCCAGCAGACCAAGAAGAAGAGTTAATCACCACAGTTGCACCCACCATCAAAGAAGAATATGAGGACACTGATGGCAAAACAGTCACACAAGATCCAGAACCTCAGTACACGCCAGAAAGTACTTATACCACAGAATCTGAGTCTGAGCCCACCGAAGACGAAGATCACTCAGTGATTGAGATCAGCACAATCCAACCTGATGTCCCCATACCAGATGCCTCTCTCAACACAAAGGCTATGTTTGCTGAGGGGAGGACGGAAGAAACTATTCTGGATGCTGGCATCACCACAGCGATAACCTCTGACCTCATGGACACTCCAACAGAATCCACTGAACTGACCAGCGGCGAAGTGCTCAGCCCCTCAGATAGCAGTAGTATTATTGATGGAACAGCAGTCTCCACTATCGTTCCCACCGATACTACTATTATATGTAACACTCAGCCCGGCACAGAGGGAAGCCACCAGACAGAACCAACACCACCACCACCACCAACGCAAACTACACCACAAACACAGGATGTACGGAAATCAGCTGTTGTCAACAAGGAAAAGACCACATCTGCAGCTGAGGCGTCCGCCTCCATCCCGATCTACAGTGGAACCTCAGAGGAAGATCGTCAGGAGCTGTTTTCTGCTGTTTTCGATGAGTCCACCGCTTGGCTGCCGGAGCACAGCAGTGACACACTGACAGAGGACAACACAGCAGCAGAGATTGGCACAGAGTTCTTTACATCCGCTACCCATACTTCATCTGTGGCTGACACAACCATTCCTCCAGCTACAATGGACGCTGCTGAACAATCCATCCAAGTGACCATGATCATGCAGGTGCAGAATGTGTCAGGTAAGACAAACCAACAATACCTGAAGGGAATGTCATCACTTTGTCATTATTTGGTCACAATGATCAAAAGAACACTTCCAACCATTGTTTTGCCTGATATATAAGAAAATCGGGGCAGCACAGTGGTGCAGTGGTTAGCACTATTGCCTCACACACACGAGTTTGCATGTTCTCCCTGTGCCACTGTGGGCTCCCTGCGGGTGCTCTGGCTCCCTCCCACAGTTCAAAGACATGTACATGTAGATTAACTGGTGACTCTAAATTTGCCCATAGGCGTGAGGCGTTAGCTGGGAATGTCTCGAGCCCCCCCCAAGTGGTATCGCTAATAGATGGATAGATAATAATATTGTTCCTGTACAATGACTGAAAGGCTGTGCTGTCCAGGGTGCTGAAGTTGAGAGAAGGTATGAATTTTTGAGCACTACAAATTTATAGCAGTTGGAGTAAACTGAGGTAAAGCAAGCACAGCATTTTTTGTATTTTTTTATTTGTTTACAACCTGCTCAAACTAAATGATTGTCCTTTCCATTTTAATAATATTTCTAGAGCCTTTAAAGTCTCTGCAAGGATTATATTTAGTGATAATTATAATCAACATACCCTTGCAGCTACAGCACAATGCTACTCATGTTTGCTTCTTACACAATCGACCAAATTGAATAGTTTTGTTTTCCAGTTCCCTCATGTCTCATGCTGATGTGTGTTCTTGGTGTGAAGTTCTGCTGGAGGACTTTTTAGGCACAGGACACCCTTTCTCAGTCCAGATGAGCAGATGTCCTAATAATTACTGTAGCACAGACAAGCAGGAGAAGATGGAAAAGACAGAGAGAGAAAGAAAAAAAAAGAAAAAGAAATGAGGAGACAGCAGTGCCGAGAAAGTGGGGTCATGACTACAAATTTTAAAACTTAATATGAAGTATATATTACTTTGCTAAGATTACCATAACCTCTGCATAAACACCTAGTATAAAATTAGCTTCTTTCAATAAATCAATTTCCATAATCAAGATTAGTATATCTTACCATTTTACAATCTACTTAGTGCCTTTTCAAAAAATGTTTCTTCTTCTCTAATTTTTTTTAAATGATAGTTGGTCCCAATTTGAACCTATTGACTAAAATTTGCTATTTGGCTTATTTCAATTATGTTACTGTCGACATGACTTGGTTAAAAAGCAGAGAAGTCAACGGGACATCATCTCTCATGCAAACAGCTGCATCATTTTCTACTCCTTTAATTTGCTCTCCATCTGAGCTGCAAACATTGACACGGTGACTCATTACTTGTCCCTGAAGAGCTGCTCGTGCTGGAGGGAAGGGATCCAGTGAACTGGAAAGTATACAAGTGAATGAATTGGTCATTTGGCAGTTTTTGGAATTTGGTCTGGCTTCGTAGTAGGTATTAAGTCTGCCTGAGAGAGCAGCAGTCTGTACTCCAGGTTATACAAACTCAAACTGCTGGTGTGTTCATTAGTGTAGTTACTTGAGCTGCCAGAAATTATCATTTCATTGCATGTACATGACTGTGCACCAAAAAAAGATACAAAATCTCTGTATCTATGCCTTGCATGTATTTAAACTGCAAGCAGCCATGCATTTGCAGCACTTCTCCTTGTGTGTATGTGTGTGTACATCACTCACAGCCACTCTGGCAATAACAGAGGTGTGTTGGCAGTCTACCTGAGTAAGCACAGATGCCTGTCTTCAGTAGCGACTCGACACCACCTCAAGAGGTGATGTCATTGGTAACACACAGTCTCCCCTCTCTGTGAGGACAGCTGGAGGCTGCCTGATGACCAAAGTGGGTGATTATAGCTACTTTTACTGTTACATCATATGATGTGGCTCAGTTGATGCACTTGACGTCTCTTTCTACCCTCCCAGTTTGTGTGGGAAAAGCTTGTGGAAACAATTGTGTCAGAAGGAAAAACTTGTTGTCTGGCTACATGGTAACAAAGTATTCAATAGAATCAGGATGTGAAAAAAATGAATGAATTATTTATTGTTGTCCAAAACATGTCAGTGTTATGGTCATGTGAAAAGTGCCCATGTGTTTGCGATTAATTGAAGAAAATTAAACTTGTGTTTGCCAAGACTTGTTTTGTTGAAATATTGATACTCTGAGGCGTGTCAACCACAGATGTCACAAAACAATTCACTGAACCACCAATAGGACATTCTTACTGTAGTAAAACATATATTTAACATGCACTTGACTAACACTTGCTGGAATGGTCAAAAATTTTGGGAAATGCCTATTAACACATAACTCATCTGTACCAAAGCTGCCATGAAAAAACAACAATTTTATGGGAGGTTGTGTTGTTTTTATGTTTTGGTTTTTGTGCTGATTACACAAGAGCAATTAACCAGTTCATTAGGGAGCTTTGGGAGCGCTGGTGGGGATATTTTGTAACTGCTAGACAGAGCCAAGTTAGCCATTTAGTGGGAGAGTGCATAGGTTACAGCTGAACTCTATAGAAACATCACTGCCATGTCATTAACGTGTGGTTCAGCTGGAATCGTCACAGTAGGTTAAAATCAACATCTACCGCCAGGAGGCGTTTGAGATAGATGGCAGGTGGGCAAATTGAATGAGTATCAAAGCAGAGATAGCAGTTTGCTTTCAAGTCCTCTCTGTGTCTGTTAGGTTTAGGCAACAAGAGAGCTTTGGATAAGGGCATTTAAGGTTATGGTATGGTTATAATAATAAACATGCAGTTTAGGTTGCTAACGTCTTGCTTTATCTGGCCATAAATAGTATAGTAGGCTACGAGAGGTCACTTAACCAAAGATGTTTTGCATACACAAACACACGTGTTTGGCTAACTTGGAAGGTTACAATGGCAAGTTTGCATACATTAGACAACTATAACTGACCACAGGTTCAAATGTTAGATTGACTTTGTGTTTCTTTATGCTTGTTGTAGTTTCATCATATTGAGAATACAGTGGCAGTCAGGCAAAAATCTGGCTAAGCAATATTAGAGAATAAAGTAGGTTGTGGCATTAAAGTGAATGAACATAGGTTTGAGTGTTGAAAGGTTTTGGTTTACTCACATTTGTTGAGCAAATTAAGCCAAATTCGAAATATCCATTCAGAGGAAAAGTTGCAGTGCAGGCATAGACATGGCTAAGCGAGAGCCACAAGCTGTCTGACATCACAAATAAAGAAAAAGTCAGCAGAGTGAATGATGAGTGAAAAGATGTTTTTCTAGCGTTTGATCTTTACCAGTTCAGTGATTGCTGTGTTGCCCAGAGTCAATCTGACAACTTTGACCCTTTAATTTCAAGCACAGGCACTATTTTATACTTATTTTATACTAATATTCTTACTATATTACTATACTAACATAATCATTCAATACTTTTACAATGGGATTATGTAGACTGGGTTAAAAGAATTGGGATTTGGACAAAAGGAAAAAAAAAAAAAAAAAAAAAAAAAAAAATATATATTCAGCTGTGTTAGTGCCTAACCCCACTTTGAAGACAAGGGTGGCCAGTGCTTCTGTGTGCTAGTTAGATAGATTTGGACACTCGTGTTTAATGTGGCTACGTAATGCTACATGGTGGAGATTAAAGGGAAATGCCTTTGTGTGTGTGTGAGAGAGAGAGAGATAAAGAGAGAGAGAGAGGGCGATAGTGTGTGGATGTGTGTGTGTGTGTGAGAGAGAGAGAGAGAGAAAGAGAGAGGGGGGGTGAGAGAGAGAGAGAGAGAGAGAGAGAGAGAGAGAGAGAGAGAGAGAGATAATGTGTTTATATGTGTGTGCATGTGGGTCGGTCAGGTGGGTCTGAGTTCCCAGGCTCGAGCAGGGTCCTTAACAGGTGTGTTTCTGCAGAGTTGAACTGCTGCAGGTGTTCTTAGTTGCAACCAATAATCTTTCTGAATCACCATTTGTGGGAAACAGAGAGAGCCCAAGGAGCAGAGAGAGAAAGACACCAGAGAGGTAGCAAAGTTTGTATACTCTAGGGATTTCAAGTTTTTGTGTGTGAATAATCTTTTCCCCCTCTTTGTTTGTACTACATAATGCAAACACTAGTAAACAGTTCATGCTAAACAGGACCAAACTGTTTAGGATTAACACAGCTCCACCTTATTTCTTTTTGCCACCTGCTCTATACATAATTCCAGATTTGTCAAAGACTTGACATTAAGGCACCTTTTCAAGGCTTTTTTCTTAATCGTGGGCATGGAAACTAAGGAAGTAGGAGGGAGAAGGATAGTCAGGAAGTCATATGAGTTACAAATTCTTCACATGTTCCACAGACATTCAGTGATTGTCATTGACCTCACATCCATTGTTTCTGTTTGGAGGGGAATGGATTCAAACCCTTTTGTATTTTTTAATTGCTATGGTTGGTATCTATTCATAAATCAAGCTGCAATATAACAGCATCAATATCTTGATGTTTTTTTTTTTTTTTTTTTTTTTAGAGGAGGTGGATCATTTCCAGCCAGACAACATCTTGTTTATTTATATGAATACATAAACCCATCCAAGGCAACATAGTGTAGGTAGATGATGATAACATTGCATGCTGTAAAGGGAATTGAATGCTGCTTCTGTGTTAGACTTAAAATTACAAGCAGACAGCTGCTCACATCTGAAATCACTATGTCTGTGGACCTCTATTTAGATAATATACAGGAAGAAGGCACAGTAACATGAACACTTCCAAAACACAATGCTATGCAAATAAATAAATGATTAAGAATGCTAAATATGTCCATGTAATACTTATGAAGTGTTTATTTTTATTAACAATAATGAAATGTTTGAATAAATGTTCCTCTATTTTAAGATGTGAATTATGATGATATTGTATTTGATTGCATTACATGATATATTGTTCATGTTTTATATCTTACATTAATGAAAATATGACAAAACACTGGGCAATCACAGCTCTGGTTGCACACACCATAAATATTGTCAATATATATTATAATTCAAATATGATCCTTTTTTGGTCAACACACAGCAGGAAATGTTTTCGTTTTACTTCAATGTAAAATACAAATCTTTGAATTGTGGTTTGTGGTTTGAATGAAGGTCAGTCAAAAATATGATATATTTTATATATATATATATTGTGTGAATTATTCTGAAACAGCTTCATCAACTTCAAAACTTGACTTTATTTGTAGTATTGACTTAAAAACAAATGCAGAATAACAAAGTAGTTCTCTCTTTTACAAGTGTACAGGCATGCATATATAATGTTTTTCGGTATTACAAACATGATGTTGTTTCTCATATATGTTAGCTTTTAGTTTTAAAAGTGCATTTTTTTGTTGTTTTATCATTATTAATTTTTGAGACTTGAAGATACCTTCAGAGCCATAGCCCAGAGCTCTGGAGTCTTGTAGCTGTCATCACCATGTCTAAAACATTACATTTAATGCGAACAATGTCATTCCCTTGTTGTTCCCCAATGAAATGAATGTTTAAATGAATCTCTCCCAATGTTGTAAATATGCTTGTCTGAGAGTTTTTTCTTATATTTCTTATATAATCTAAACTTTCAGTTGCTTTGCAATCAAATTATTGCAGCCTGTCCTAATATTTCTTTCTTTCTTTTTTTTTTTTTAAAGTTGACCAGGCTCTACAGCCACAGGCTTCTCAGTCTCCTGCCATACCAGTTGTACCTGACCGTCCCACCCTGTCCATCGTCGACGGTGAGCCCATCCCGCAGAGTCAAGACCCAGACCTTTCCTCTGAAGCTGCTGTAACCCTCACTCCAGCTGTTAGCTTTATAAATGGTAAACATGAGATTACATTGGAGCCACAGAGACCAAAAGAAATAGAGGCCAAAGGTACCCAGATTTTGACTAATATGACAACTTCGAGAGCAAATGATGAAATAACCAAAGTCACTGATTATAGTCAGATCGATATCCCTGTTGATAACTCCACTGAATCTATGAAGGAACCCACAGAAGTGCATTTTTCTACAGTGATCCCAGATGTTGATCAATATGAACCCTATATATTGACTGACCTGACCACAAAAGGCCCCACACAGAAAGACTCAGCCTCAACAGTGGAGGCAAAAACTACAGTGAAACCTGAGGCTAGTCCAGCTGCCGCAGATGCCACATCGGGGATGAGTGATGTCACAGCTACCTTTGCTGCCTTAGTTCCTACAGTAACACCAGTTGAGCCACAGATCACCAAAGCAACTGGAGAAACCCAAACAACAAAGGGTGAGAAAGAAACCACCAGTGTCATCACCACATCTGTGCAAGAAGAGGTAGACGAGTCAGGGAGAACTCCCACTTATGTGAAAATTGACTCAGTGAGTCAGACAGAAAAGGCTAAGGACCAATTCCCTGTCACTTCTTCAACTGAAGTCACAGAGGAAGAAAAGAGCACATCTGCCGCTCCAGCTTCAGAAGACAGCACTCAGTCTATGATACAGACTGTGTCCACTCCCTCCTCTGCTGATGCTGATGGGAAAACACCAACATCAACAATTAGTGACTCACAGAGCTCCACTGAAGATGTGGAGGGAGGAAAAGAGACCCAAACCCCAAAAGAATTTGCCTTGAGCACAATAGCTTCTTTAGTATCAAGTAGTTCGGCCCCTCCTGAACAGGGAGCCAAGACTGAGATAACACCAGCCATAGATGTAGACAACGTTGAATCATCATCGACTGTTGCACCTACCCTGGCTGAAACACAAGAGGGGACAGACACAAGTGAGCTAGGGAGCACAGTCAAGCAAATACCTTCCATCTCGCCTACTGGAAAAACTGTAACTGATGCAATGTCTACATCAGAGGACGGCTCAGGCTGCAATATTTACATGTTTACAACCAACCCTCCATTACATACTTCTGCAGGGACTGCAACATCATCTTCAAGCATAAGCCCTAGACATACACAGACACACACAGACCAACCAACAAGGGAGAGTGAAGTAACATCACAAACAGTACAAACTGCTGACACAGATGAAACATCTGTTCCTGCTAGCGATGAGTCAGAAAAACCTTCAGCAACCACCACTGCACATGGGGAAAGGACACAAGATGAAACATCTCCTTCTTCTCATGAAACCATTGCAACCACTGCTTCCCCCATATACAATGCTATTGAAATGATCAAGACAACAGTGGCTTCATTCACAGATTTTTTTAGTTCTCAGTTCTCAACACAAAGTGCATCAGTAATCACTGATTTATCTGACCACAGCGGGGGAGAAACTGCCACTGGGGCCACAGATAAGGAACAGGAAAGTCCTGTCACAGAGCAGACTGAGAAGACTTCAGTTTCTCCTGTTAGTGATGAGACAGAAAAATCTACTATCATCACTCCAGAGGATGAAGAGGGCTCAGGTAACAACACCCCAGACATGTTCAGCACAACCTCTTCTGTCCCAGGTACAGCTTCATCATTATTCAGCACTGAGGAGCAAACAACAATGTCTCCTGAAACAGAAAAAGTTCTTGAAACAGATGAAACAAAAATGCCATCACTTCCAGAAGAAGCATCAGTTTCTCTTATCTCTGATGAGACACCAACCAGCTCAATAACAATGATTCCAAGTTTGGCCTCTGTTATATCATCTACTCTTCCAGACACTGATGAAGATATTAGCTCTGAGATTACAATTGTGGAGTCCATTCCTTCAGTCAGTGGATCAATTACTGAAACTGAAACAGCATCCTTCCTTATTCCCACAGAAACAGAGAGTTCTGGAGACAACATTACTGAGTTCATTGAAGAGCCAGTCTTCACAACAACTTCGTTGCCTTCAATGTTGAGCACAGAGTCGACATCAGGCACAACTTCATATGACTCTGAAACAAGTGGCACTTCAGCAAGTGCTGTTCCCACAGCTTCACCCCTCTACAGTACGGAGAAACCAACATCTATGTCACCTGAAACTCAAGAGACTGTTACCACAAGTCAGACTGAGGAAGACTCATTAACGCCTCAACAGTCAACATCAGACATTGCAATTACACAACAAATCAAAAACACAGAAAAAACATCAGCAATCCCAGTAATTGATGAATTTGAGACTAAATCAGCAATCACTTTGACAGACAATTATGTTTTAATAGGACAAACAACTGAGATATTTCCAGAGGAAACATCTTCCCTGTCATTGTTGCCAACTACAGACCAAATAGTGGAACCAAGCAGCCACTCAGCTGTGGTCATTGGCAGCTCACAGGAAACAGCTGCTACATCTCCCGCGTCCACAAAGCCATCCATTCCTATCATTGATGACACTGAGTTTACACACCAAAGTCCTGATTTTACCAACAAAGTTGATAGTAAAACATCAACCACCATCTCGTCAATGTTTAGCACAAAAAAACCAGCAGTGACAACAGCATCACTTGCAACAGCAACAAGTGATCCCTCAGAATCTACTGCTACAACCTACTCATCGTATAGTACAGAGAAATCACCTGATATGGAAAAGAAAACTGTGGATAGTTCTGGAAGTCCAAATCCTGAGATGTTCACTGTTGAACCTGAAAAAATCACAGCAGTTTCGACTAGATTGTTGCATGACAAAGGCTCTGGGGATCAAACCCCCAATATGTTTTCTCAGCTCTCTGCTGTGACAGCTTCTGTTGTCAGAACAGAGTACCCAAGTGTTATACCCTCAGTACAACCCAATGAAGCAGTGGACAGCACATCAGTTGAAACCTTACCTACCTTTGCAAGAACGACTGTTAAACCTACCAGCACCGATTTTACCACAGATTCAATGTCATTATTCACTGATGAGGAGGGTTCAGGTGATGATGCCACTACTCCTGTTTCTTCTGTGTTCAGCAAAGTGACAACAAAAGCACTATTTAGAGAAACTACAAAGAGCACTGCAACAGATGAAACATCCATTACAGAGGTTCCCACAGAAGAAACAACAACAGCATTACCTGAAACTGTAACAACTGAAGTGTTAAAATCTTGTGCAACCATAGCCTCTTCTCATTTCAGTACTGAAAAATCAACATCTGTGCCACCAACTGACTTAAGTGACTCCCAGAGCAAATTGCTATCCTCTGTAGCAGCAGATGAAAGTCGGATGGCTGAAAGCGCATCACAGCCTGGTATCAAATCATCAACACAATCCTCATTACCATTCAGGTTAAAGGAGTCTACAGATTCTATTGAATTTACTGAATTTATTGAAGTAGAGAGCTCAGGAGATGGCATTTCTGTATCCACAGTTGAAACTCCCCTGGAAACACCAACAGCAGCTGAGCGAGTGTCTGTGGAACAAACAACCTCAGCAACAACAACATCATTTAGACCATCAATCACATCCACATTTGTTGAGGAAAAAAGTGACAGCGAGCAAACAACTGTCACAACAAGTCCTTATACAATTGAAACCTCTCAACCTATGGCAGTGCCCAGTGTTGCAGTGTTCACCTCAAAGGAAACATCTTGCATTGACATGGTGGGCTCTGGTGACTTGGACTCATGTTTAAATGGTTCTGGTGCAGGGGTAGCCACTAAGACTACCCCAGAACCCCAGGATGAATTTATTGTGACCACAGATGAGACTGAAACAGATGAGACTGAGACTGACACATTAAGCACTGCATCCTCAAGTCGCTCCAGCACACAACCCACCAAGGAATTTATGCCATCAACCCAATCTCCAAGCACTGACATTTACTTTTCTGAGCAGGGGAGTGGGGTCTTCACAGATAACTCTGGTCCTGAAGATGAGAGTTCAGGTGCTGACTCTTTTGATGGATCAACTACATTTGAACCAGTAACAAGTCCTCCTACAATGTCCATTATGGCAGCAGCTACAAAACAAATTGCAGTATCTTCTAGTGATGTTGCTGTTACAGAGGAGAGCTCAAATGACCAAACAACAAATAAGTCCAGCGACAATATTATTACACAAAAACCGACTGGTACATCAGCCTCTTCTCTTTACAGCACTGAAAAGCCAATGTTTCTAGAAATCCATACTTCATTGGTCCTGGAGAGCTCTGCTGGTGTCTCTCAGATGTCTTCTGAAAGTACAAAGAGTACAGCCTCCCCACTCTTCAGTACAGAGGCACCAACATCACATGAAAGCAAAACATCAGCTTTTTCGAAATCTGCTCTAACTGCAGCTTCTTCTCTCTACAGCACTGAGAAGCCAGATATCACAACAATATATACACCTACCCAGTCAACTATCATGTCTGTCTCCACAACTGATAAATCAATTCAAGGTTTTACTTTGACAGAGAGAGAGGATTCTGGTTATCAAGCCAATGAGGTGTTCACATCAAAGCCGTCAGCAATCGAGAGCATCACATTTGGAGAAGTAACAGGTGAAACAGAAACCATTGTGTCAGTCACACAAACCTCTGATGAACAGGTTTCCTCACAGGAGAGTGAAATAACTTCAGATACCCCCATCACTTCTAAAGTAACGGAGCCTCCTGTTTCAAGTACTGGAAAAGATGAAGTTGCTGTATCTGAACACATTATGCAGTCCTCTTATACAACTATGTCCCCTCATACAGCTGGAGGCTCAGTTGCAGATCACACTGCAGTTGACATCACTACAGTGAGCTCCAGGAGTGAACATGAGCAAGAAGAATTCCCATCAATATCGACCCCAATTCCCTCCATCATATATCATAGTGTTACAGACCAACAAGTCGTGATCATTACTCCCAGTAGCAGTCGACCCAAGACTGACCTCAGTGAACAAACACCTACCATGGTCTTGCATGTGTCTAAACCATCAACTAGCACAACTGCCATATTCACAGAGGATGTAACAGATGATGATGCGCTGTTCTCTGGAGATAAAGACAGTATGAAGGAAGTAACCCACACTCCTGAGTTTATCAGCAAAGATGATACTATCATTGATGCAGATGTCATCTCTATAGTTCCCCCTTCTTCAATGTACTCAATCATCCAGACAGAGGAAGCTGAAGGCATCACAGCAGTTACAATGACACAAACATTGGCTGTAACAGAAGAAACAGAGGGGTCAGGGACTGACAGTCCCACCTTTTTTGCTCCTACACCAGTAACTGTACAAGTTACGTCAGCCACTGATTTGTCAGTAGCTTTAACATATTCTGAATATTCACAGTCCACTTCAAGGTCATCACCTTTGCAAGGTGTCTCTACTATGGAGAAATCAACTGAAGAGATGGTGACATCACATGGCACCCAAGCTACCGATGTGTCCACAGAGTCAAGCTCTGAACAAACATATGATTTAATGACACCACAAGCAGTTTCTCCTATTGAGACTCACACCAAAGCAGTTCCAGAGCTGGTGGAAGAAGATTTATCAGGTGAAAACACCACCGATAAAGTCAATGAGTCTATCACCGAGATTGCCAAATCCTCGCCTTTGCCGTCTCAAACCTTAAGTGAAACAACAGACTCCAGCTCTGTCACCACAGTATCCAGTGAGGAATATATGGTCAACACAGATGAAGCAGAAAAATCTATAACCCCATCACCCTCAGCCATAACAACCACAAGTTCTGACACAACTGATGCGACCCTAAGTGCCGCACAAACCACTGCACCTTCAGTCACTGTCACACCCCACACACTAGTGTCAACTGCATCTAGTACAGTGAAACCAATCACTGAAGGATCTGGTGATGAATACTCAGGTGACGATGACTCTGAGGAAGGCTCTGCATTGTATACCTCTGAGACAACTTTGGCATTTACAGTGGATGGATTGACAGCATCTGAAAAACTAGTTACATCTACAGCTTCAACAAGTGCTTCCTCATCGCTCTATAGCACAGTGAAACTGTCTGTTACTTCTGCATCAGATGTTACTGATAACGAGTCTTCAAGTGATCAAACGTCTGGTATACTGACAGTTTCAACAGTGAAGGTTGAACCAGTAACATTTTCAGGTACTTCACCTGAGGCTGGCATTGGAGAGACTGACAAAGCAGTATCAAGCACTGCCTCCAGTCTTCATAGCACTGAGAAGCCAACAGCCACATCCTTTCCTGATGTTCGATCAGATGATCACACTCAGTCAACAGAGCTCTTGACTCACACATCCTCCATTTCCTCTTTACAAAGCACTTCAAAGCCTGGTGTGATGGTTCAGTTTGTCACCACTTTTGTCCCAAAACCAGAAACAATGCAACCTGATGTATCCTTCCAACAGGCAAGATCTGAGATTGCTTTCACTCATCATCCCCACATTGACATCTCCTCTGAGAAAACTGTATTGGCCACAACCAGACCAATGTTGTCCAGTGAGGTGTCAAGCCAGTACTTTGAATCTATTGATAAAACTCCCCAGACTGAAGTTACAGCAACATCACTAGAAGATCAGAGTTCGAGGGAAAAAATTTCAGAGGAAACAAAAACAACACTTTCCCCAACCGTGTCTTTGCTATTCAGCACAGAGACTCCATTGGTGACTTCTGCATCAGATGTTAGTGATCAAGAGGCTTCTGAAGAGATATCAACAGCATCACCCAAAATGGTGACAAGGGAGAGTGACCAGACTGCAACTCCTCCTTCTGCCAGTGAGATTTCAACTTCAGTGTCATTTGAGATGGACACATCAACAGATAAAGAGGGCTCAAGTTATGAAAAAACATCATCGGAGAATGAGGACATCTTTGTATCAACAGAAACAAGTGTGATCATTTTATCAGAAGGAGGTTCAAGTGACAAGCCATCTGGTACCTTCAATTTTGACTCTGTCACTCAGAAGTCACCTGAGACTGACATCACTGATGCAAATGCAACACAATCCCCTACAGCTACTAGCACTCTTGATTCAACAATGACATCAACTTCTCTTGAGTCAACAGATTCTGAAAAAGGGGAGGAACAAGATTCAGACATTAAAGCAGTGGCCACCTCAACCCCAGCTGTCCTTTCAACACCAGCATCCCCACAGCCTGATGTTTTGGTTATGTTTGCCACAACTGTGTCCCCTGCACAGGACCCAACAACTCCTCAAGACTTATTTGAACAAGTCAAGTCAGATATGACACTAACCCACCGCCCTCACACAGATCTTTCCTCTCAGGATGTGTCACTGACCACAACTCACCCTGTTTTTGCAAGTCATGCAACAGGGCAGATTACAGAATCAACAATCGTGCCTACGGCTTCTTCAGTTGCTGAAGCTGTTTCTGTTTCATCTGAAGATGGGACAGTTGAACCCACTCTTGACCAGGTTTCAAGTGGTGCAAAGCCTGAACCATCTCCAGAAGCAGCGGTCCAAATAACATCTGAGAGTTATCCTGTTGACTCAGTGAGCCGTACTGAAAGTAGCTCAAAAGAAAAGACCACTCAGTCACCTGTAGTAGCAGTAGCTACCACTGTCATGCCTTCTGCACCAGCTCCTGTCCGTAAAGCATCACCCTCTAATTCTGAGAGTAGCTCAGAAAGCATCAGCAGCTCAGAAGAAACTATGACTACAGCAGGCACTGTTAAGATGCATGATGGTGAGGTTGAGACTATCACTCCTGAGCCTCTTTCAGCCATAACTAAATTACCCTCAGTCTTTAGCACTGGGGTTGAGAGTGGGTCTGGAGAGATGAGGACTACAAAGACACCAATGATCGACAGTGTGGAGCAACAGTCTCTGTCCTCAGACAAAATCCAAACTATATTCAAGGGAGATGCTACCACAGCGTCAAAGGTGGAGTCTCCTAGTGTTGATGGCACCTCTGGGAAAGAGGATGATGTGGGCCAAGTTGAGGAAGATGTCTTTCCTCACCCTGAAGTGCGCACGATGACCCATGGAGAGTTCACAACAACTTCACCAGCTCAGGCACAAAGCCAGTCAGTGTTAGCTGATCCTGTAACTACCACTTCATCATCTTTTTCTGGTGGGGATGAGAAACTGGACACTGATTCAACTGCCCAGCCAGATGCAGGACTTGATTTGGGACACACCATTGTTGGCGAGACTGTTGAAATCCTAGGTATGTTTCTTCAATATACTTTTATTGAAATATAACAAAATGTGTAAGCTATCTATTTAATATAACTTTAATTTGACTTTCTTTAAAAAAAAAATAAAAAATCTTACAGGAGTTTACTCATGCACAGAGAACATTTGTCAGAATGGAGGATCTTGCCACAAAACTGGTAGCATCCATACTTGTAGCTGTGCTCCTGGTTACACTGGTGATCACTGTGAGACAGGTAGGATATTGCTTATCAACATTTCCCTTGACATATCTTACTTCATTAACATTCACCTAGGATTCAATACATTTATCCTAAAATTAGTTTTATTAACTTGGGGAATATAAGCAGTTTATTTCTGTTTCTCATGCAGATATTGATGAGTGCCAGTCAAACCCTTGCCGCAATGGAGGTACATGCGTTGACAGGCTGGCTTCCTTCACATGTGTGTGCCTCCCAAGCTACTCTGGGTTGTATTGTGAGGAGGGTAAGTGTGGGCTAGTTCGCTGGATTCTCTCCCATTTCTGTTTCAGTTTAATGAAAGTTCTTAATTTCATTATTGTTGTAAGTGGTACCAGGCTTCACACATAGTCTAGATTAATCTTAGATGATTTTCATATGACATGGTATAACGTTTACTGTGATCACTCTGTAACTTGTAAAAAAAACACCACCATCTTATCACCACCATCATACACAAATGCCCCTGAACTTTACTTTCCAGTTTCAGACAGCTGAGACATTTTCAGTGTGCTCTGTTTCAGACAAGTTGATATAGACTGCAGATATGTCAAATGTTGTTGTAGGACAAAACAGTTAAATAGGAAATAACACAAGTTGCTGGTTAATTACTAGATAATTAAGTTTATCTATACATTTCTGGAGTATTTAAGAATTTATTCTGAAGTTCCTTTACCCCCATAATTTTA
Source organism: Rachycentron canadum (assembly GCA_038496675.1). Lineage (NCBI taxonomy): Eukaryota > Metazoa > Chordata > Actinopteri > Carangiformes > Rachycentridae > Rachycentron > Rachycentron canadum. The sequence goes on from CM076654.1 coordinate 14,808,483, forward strand.
CTTACTAACCAGATGGTCTCTAGTTTCATCCCTTATGTGTTGAACTCAGGGCATCATCTGCCTTGGCTGATGTCTTTGACCAGTGTGTACACCCTAAATCTTGTCAGGATCACTCATGAGTGAATCACACCCAGTTTGTGTACTCAGACACAGCTGCTGTCTTAGAAGGTTTTGCCAAAAGAAAGGGAGAAGAAGTAACTTGAGGAGGAACAACCCAGAGGAAGACCCTGCCTGTGTCAGTGTTCTGAGGCTGGATTGAGGAGGGGAGGGAGAAACAGACAGACAATAGACTGAATTATATGTAGTTGCCACAAAAGGGTAAAGATGACTGTGGTATCAAGTGTGACTGGAGAGTGTGAAGCTTCAGGGTTAGTATTTTGCACTTATTAGGATTCTTTCTTGTTCTTCTCACCTGCCTTTACAGTGCTGGAGTTAGGGGCTGTAGGAACTAATCCATCACATTGTTTCTCTTTCATCTTTATTAGAGACAATAGACAACAGTAGATAACAGCAGGCCTGAGGGTCAGTATACTCAGGTGTTAAGAGCACTGTAGATGTAGTAGATGATAGGATGTCATGATGGTAAGGTAAAAAGATAGTGGAAGTGACAGCTAAAACTTTATCCTACTTTGAAAATCTGTTTTCCTGTATGCCTAATTCTCTCCCTCATTTTGTCCATCAGATACAGAAATATGTGCCTATGGCTGGCATAAATTTCAGGGCCACTGCTACAAGTATTTCCCCCACAGAAGGAACTGGGACACAGCAGAGAGAGAGTGTCGCATTCAGGGGGCTCATCTCACCAGCATTTTGTCCCATGAGGAGCAACAGTTTGTCAACCGTAAGTTAAAGACCTTAAGACAAGTGCTCATAAGCAGATGAATGCCTTGCTTTATCAAACCTAAATGAGAAGACTGGAAAAGTAGAATGCCCTTGTCAAAGATACATTAGATGCACAATGTAATTGTAAATGCATAATTCAGGCACTGAAAATGGCATTGCCACTTCTTGTTTCCTCTTGCACTTTCTGTAACTGAGCTGTCCTAAAAAGGACATATGGCAACAGAGAAATGTAATCTGCTGTGTTTCGCTCTATCTATCTGTATGGCAGGTCTTGGACAGGACTATCAGTGGATTGGCCTGAATGATAAGATGTTTGACAGTGACTTCCGCTGGACTGACGGCAGCCCTATGGTAAGATAGGTTGCTTTCTCACATATTTTTGTCTCAACAAACATGGCACAGAGACAGTGTAAATATTTGGAAGTGATACTGGTGACAGATACCGTCATCCAGGGAGAGTTGTTCGTTTCAGGGGCTGTGGTGACTTTCTCATGACGTACTTTCCTCTGCCTCATATCACTACACCCTTGTGGCTGCTGTGGTAATAAATCTCATGTGGACCATTCTGTAAATGCACCATTGAATCCTTTTAGTCAGTATGAGTCCAACACAAGCAAACAAGTTGCTGCAACAATGCAAAGAAGAGTATGTCCGGGAGAAAAATGCAAATTATGATGTATTGTTTATAAAACAGCACACAACTCTGTGATTGCTATAGTGTTTGTTGCTGCTGAAGATCCCCCTCACAAGACAGGAAAGTGGCTAATTACTATGTTCATCAGTGTTGCACAGACTGATGTCCTCACTTCCAAGATAATTGTCCAGGACCAGAGAGGAAGTATAGAAACAGCCTTGGGGTTAAAAGATAAGCACAGCTTACCTGTGGGGACCCTTTCACAGTTGAGCGATTGAGGGGTGATGAGGGTGTGTAGAAGAGAGGGTGGCAGGCGTAGACAGGTATTGGACCCCCTTTAACCCCTACACACATCAGGGGGGCCAGCCAGCAGGAAGCCACATGGGGGAGGGGGGGGGCAGCTACACACAGATGGACAGCACCTGTGCTCAGCTGCAGAAAGAGAGCTCAGGGGGTCTGGGTGGGTGGTCACCTCCACTGAATTTAACTATAATAAATAAGACCCCTTTAAAAAATAAACTGTCAAATATTTACATTTGGGGGAAAAAAAATACAGAAAATGTATTTATTTCAGCAACATGACACTGAAACACCCAAGCTGGCATATCTTTGAATGAGTATGTGTGTGTCTGTGGGTGATCAAAGATTGTTGAGTATTTTGAGGAAGATGTAGGCCCGCTGTGCAATTGATGGGTCACGTATTTGTTAACTTGAAGTGAGCAGAGCAGGAAGTTGGTGTGTGTGTGTTTGTTAACCATAATGACAGGGGAGCAGAGCCTCGAGGTATGATTGGAGAAGTGGGGGTTGACAGCTTTGAAGAAACTGTTTGAACCTCGAATGCGCTGAAAGACTGCAGGTAGCATCAATTCCTGCTCTACAGCTGTGTGTACACTGTACAAGTGTGTAACTGCACAGCTGGGTGAATGGAATTTTGTGCCTGCAGAATTATACATGCAATGCTGGGTATGTAGAGTGTGTGATGAAATGTCATAACACCTTTGTCTGTCTTTTATCACAAAGCCCTTTACTCCTCTAAGTACTACATAGAACAGGAATACCTATCATACCAACTATATAATGTCACATCAATGTGTAATGTAAGTCACTGATTTATATTGTGATTCAGATTCTCTTCTTAAAAAATTCTACCCATAATATATTTAGATTTAGTGTTGCTTACTGTGAGATTTGCAGTTCAGTAACATAGCTGGCTATGACATTAACATCGTTTATCAGCCCATTTCTGTGTCTTGTGTTAATCATAAAGAGCCCGTGAGTGTTTCTCAAAGCTGAACTATGATGATGTAATAGTTGTTGAGTTGAAGTTGGCTCCCACAAAGAAACACTTGTTCCCTCTTGTGGCCATTAATTAAAATTACAGTGACAGAAAGCTGCTGCCAAATTAGCACAGCATCTGTATTTTGGGGTCACATCTGTGGAGGGGGGTAGGTGAAAGTAACAATACATGTGCTGATTTAGTAATTAATCATTCAGTTTGTCAGGCAGAAGGATTTTACATCAAAGGCAGCTGCTAGTCCTAAAATAGGTTATCATGATAAAAATGAATTCAAGGATCTAGGTAGGTATATATGTAATATAAACTAGATTTATAATGGGTTTATGCATTATTCCTTATACTGTTCTCTTTTACCTCTATCTCAGCAATATGAAAACTGGAGACCCAACCAGCCTGACAGCTTCTTTTCTTCTGGTGAGGACTGCGTAGTGATGATCTGGCATGAGGATGGCCAGTGGAATGATGTTCCTTGCAACTATCACCTCACCTTCACCTGCAAGAAGGGCACAGGTAATAAGATGCTAGCACTATTCATTTATTATTTTTCTGCCTCTAGAGAGGAGAAATATACAGATTTGATGATGTTGTCTGTTGGTGTAAAATTCCTCTCTTTATCGTCACCTCTGTTCTTCAGTGGCCTGTAGCCAGCCCCCTCTGGTGGAGAATGCAAGAACCTTTGGTAAGAAACAAGCAAGGTATGAGATCAACTCACTGGTGAGGTACCAGTGCCGGACAGGGTTCATTCAGAGGCATGTCCCAACCATCCGTTGTCGTGGGGACGGACGATGGGATGCCCCTAAAATCACCTGCATTAGCCGTAAGTAAAGCAGGTTTTGCATCTCAATATGTATACACTGATTGTTGTTTTAGTGTCTCATTGTAATATATGATTTTTCACTGACAGCATCAGGCTATCAGAGGACCTTCTTCAGAAAACATCAACACAATAGGCTCTACAGCATCAACAACTTCCAAAGATGGCCGGATGAGGGCATCCGCTTTCACCATCAGAGCTACCGGGGAAGGAGAGACAGGACTGAGCATAAGTAGGAGAGACAGCGATTGCCGTGTGACATGGCACAGCTTACCCAAGAAAAGAACACAAGGCTGATGCTTGTGTGGAAAAAGAAAAAGGATTCTCAAAGGAAAAAGCACAAGAGAAAACTCATTAAAGAAAACAAGAGGACAATTTGCAGTTTCCCTGCATTTTGGATGACGATGGAATCTTATGCAGTGCCTTTTAAAGAGATGTTGATACATGACTTTTCTTATCAAGGGGCACAATGCCAATGTGGATAAAACACTTTCAGCTGGCTACTGGAAAAGCAAAAAATATTCATCTTTTTTAATCTGCAGATGTTTCTTTGTCCTTTGCTTATCAAATAATACAATCATGACTGTTGTCTAATACCTTTGTAAACCTACTGTGCTATTTAAAATCACCAAAGTGTTCCTTATTCATAGAAAAAAAAGCTGTTTTGAAATTATAGCGCTTATGTTATGTAAAGGAATCGATTATGTTGTTGCGCTGTTTTAAGCTGGACTTCATTTTAATGAGCATGCATACATATACATATATATATATTTAAGCCTTCAACTCTCGACTGTGTTTATTCTTGGTCAAGAGACGCAAGTTTGGTCTCAGAACACAAATGGAGGCATCAGTGGCAATGATTGATAATGCAAAGGACTCATACATTGGGAGAGTGTTATATCACACATACAAATATAAACCTTTATAGAGAATCTGTCCTCAGTCTTCAAATCTAATCAGCAGAGGAACAAATCATACTCAGACACGGTTTCATAGCTTTGCGAGTGGTAGTTATTCAGATCCCAGATTAATGATACATCCAAGTCTGGGGAAATTGCACCAAATTGCTCAGTTAACTGCTGGAGACCTTCGGCAGCTTGCAAAGCACCAAAATTACCACCTTTCAGTAGCTTCAGCCTTCACTGGATGTCATTGATGTCTTGTCAGGATAAATGTCTATTCATAGATTTCTATAGAGAGAATTTAAAAAAAAAAAAAACTTTGTAATATTTCTTTAGATTTTTTGAGATTTATTATGAGAGATTGGTCTCTAAGTACCTATTGATAAAGCCTTTATCCACTGATGGAAATCAATGTCCATCATCTGCTTTAAAATGAAAGAAGGGAAGTGTGGCTCCAGTAACCTGTATTTTCTGCTCATGCGTGTTCAGAACATAACTTACAGTTAGTTGCTACAGCATGTTTACAATAATTTTAATGCTGTTCATAATCACATAGAGTCTGGCTGTCTTTTTCTTTCTTCTGCACATTTAACTTTTCCGTTATTGTGGTCAATTGAAAACAGCCATTGAGAGAATGTATTTTGTGAAACACTCAAAAGAAAAAAAAAACTTGAACGTAATGGCTTCTTTAGGCAGAAATACATACATTTTATTTTCAAGCTGCTCTTGATCTCCTTACTTGTGTTATACTGACAGTTCAAATACAATGCTGTCACCTGGCCCAGCAGTGCTCTTCATGTTTTTATTGTACGTTCAACAGGAGACCAGCCACAATCACAGACTAAATGGGATGCACTGAGGATGAAAAAATTCCTAACAATATGATGGATTTATACGTCTCTTTTACATCTTTAATGCCAACAGTGGACCAAAGAATATGGAAGGCCCCTTCGGCTGCAATAATGTTCTGTAACATTAACAACATATTTGTACATGTGGATGGTTTTGTGTGTCTCCAGCCATTTTTCTAATGGACGTGTTGTTTTGTTTTGTCTGCCTGTGAATGTCTATGTGTGTTTATCAGCCTTAATGTGCACATAATATCATTTTATATTTATAACAGTATTTTTTTTGTTGTTGTTGTTTTTTTTTTACAATGTGAATGTCCAGGATCTTTGTGAAATGTTTTTTTTTTTTTTTTAAGAAAATCAAACCCTTTTTTTCCTGCTTTAAATCACCAAAGAAATAAAATAAATAAATGTATATTATATACTAAGAATATTTCATTTGGACTTTTTAAAGAAAGGTGTGAGGAGTGAAGGATCTACATTGACTGTAGTTTGTCTTTCTCCTTTGATGGAGAAGCAAAAGTTTAACAGCGTTTCTCTGTTGCATGCCTGGAAAGTGTCAATGAATTGGGTTATGCAGATAAAAAGAATGAATGAATGAAAACTCTCTGTCCCCTTACACCATAGTAAATTGTTTACAGAGCGAATAGTGTTGTGTTTTCACCAGTAGGTAGTGCTATCAGACTAAGCCATAAACCTGAGTTTCTGTCAGCTGAATACCATAGAATAGGGTCAATATTCACTTGTGTGCTTATGGCACCCACACAACTCATGCAAACTCTGAACATAATGGAACTCTTTTTGAACTGAATTCTCTGAATCACACTCTGTACAAGATCGTCTGATTTCAAAGTATTGCACTATCTTGCATACACATCAAATATCAGATGTGCTCTACAAAACCTGTTGGTAGAAGACAGACAATATATCTAGGTGGAGCAGAAAGCAAGCAGCAATGTGAATTATAGTAAACATGTGGAGTAAGAACTGGATTAGGGAAAAATTACATGATGACAAAATGTCAGTGACAAAATGATGAAAGCTGATGCTGCACAAATGTGGCTCTGCATATGATTGTTCAACAATCCATTTTTTTTGTCAATAGCATGGCTGAAGATGGCTCTTTTTGAAAGTCAAGCACTTCTTATGCCTATATGGCGGTGCATACAATAAGAAGATTATTTCCCTTTTTGTAAAACCAGAGGCTTTTTGAGTACATTACCCTTCACCACTGTTCCCAGAGCACCCACTTATACAGCAGCACCTTGAAGTTCATGCTGACATTGCCTAATAGCACAAAGGACCATTACCAAGATAGTCACATCAAGTTCTTGGATGTAATCTTTATGTAAGTTTGGGTTGCTGCAGTTTTCACTGTGACTGCTTGCTTTGTCATTAGAGAAGACTTAACTTGCGGATCAAAGGCAGGTCCTAGATTCCCCAGCGAGAGTAAAACCTACAATCCCACCTCATGAAATGCAGATGTCTCATGGGTGATCAGGGGAAAAAACATAGACCTCTCAGCCCAGGTCCCTCTGGTATTTAACAAGTTTTCTAGGTTTGTTTTGGAAAGGAAATGCATTCTGGCGCTTACTGATTTCTTTTTTTTAGGCTTGACAGGCGCCTGAGACTCTGTCTAGCCCAATGCTGAGTGTCTATCATTGACTCATTACCTTGGTATTTTCTTGTAACTTAATCTGGATACCTGTGAGTCACAAGCCTTTGGTATGTAGCATCATCAGACTTTCTGAATGTCAGCACAACAATTGATTGGTTGAAACCAGAGAAGGAAGCCAAATGAAGCGTTCAGCATTACTCCTGCGGAATCAGTTCTCTACAACAGCAACTGCTTATCGATTTAACTGTCTGCATCCAAAATAAACAAACCCAGAAACAAAGAAGCAAACAAAGCTCTCTGGGTCACAAGTGTGCAGGAATGTAAATGTGCATTTACCACAAGTGCATAAATATGGTTATAGTTAAGTATAAGTAAAGTTAACCCTCGGATTTAATTTGAAAATTCTACATCACTATTAACATTTTCTATGTTGAAAAAAGGGTGAAAATGTCTGGACAGACTCTTTTTCTTCTGTCGCACTGTGTCACTCTCTGCTGCGTTGTCCAACAAACAAAAAGCTTGCATCAATGGACGTTTCACCATAACACACATTTACATTTGTCTGGCGTTTCACTGCTGTATCAACCTTAATCTGACCCCATTCCCATGCATTCCCTCAAGCCTCTTACAGACTGTCGTACTGTTCCCTTTGTCTAACTCGGTGGTGGGCTGGCAACCTGGCACTGAATTTAAAAAAATGCCAAAGAACAAATAATTGTGAGGAGAGTCTAATCTTAAATCCTCTCGAAGACATGGGTTCATGCCAGATTCATGGCCCCTAATTTGGCATCTTAAACAATGATGCTTAAATCTCTGCTTAAACCTCAGTATCACCACATAATGCATACTGATTTGGTACCAGTTTAGATTTTTTTTTAAAAAAAAGGAACAGTCTCCAAAATTGATTTTTAAAAGTTATGTTCTTTATTTGAAACTGCTTTGTTGAAAAAGGTACATGGCGATATGATATAAAAACAAATACCTCCACCTCTTTTTGTGCACAAGTGTGTACAAATGCACAAATGTGACATTTTTAAGTTTAGGTTTTTAAAACAATGCATCACCATAATACCACATGTAACCCGCAGTAAGTACCACATGTCAGTCCCCATGGTTAGAAAAAGTTAAGAAATAAGAACAGAAAATGTAATTTTTTTTTTTTTTATAACTGATACCTAAAACATGTGCTATCCTCTGCTTCACCTTTACCAGCTCTCTAAGTCAAAAACATCCACAGAGAACTAGTGCAAAGTGATTTATCTTTTGCTGGTTTTGGTTGTACTTTAGTCCCAAAACATAGCCTATTCGGATTCATTGTTTGCAGCATATCTATGACTTATCAATGAATAATTATTCAGGAGTGTGAGTGATCATCAGTATTAATTAGGTGCCAGTAGAAATTACAGCTCATCACCTTGGCATGAATTTGTAAAACTGTCTCAGCAGTCGAAAACATTTCAGCCCATATATTAGTTAGTTACACCTACTGCCATGCTGGATCTCTTGTCTGTCTCAGGGAATTAGAGTAAATTTTGGCTAAAGACTGTGTTGAGGGCAAATCTGTACTCACTGTATTCACTATCTAGCTAAAAAACCCTATTGTTGTGTATGTGGCATATATGAATTGTCTAAAAACTACACTTTATTTCTCTTTATAAAGAACATTATAAACATTATTTAAAAACAAACAAACAAACTAGGTGACAAACATTTAAAAAGTAAGAAAAAAAATTGTTATAACAAATACATTGTAAAAGGTTACAAAAAAAAAATGTAATGTAATGTAATGCCTTTCAAATTATAGTTGGGAGTCGCTTGAATGGGAGATATCAACCAATGCAGAATAGCTCACAGTGTGAGACATTTACATTCATTTTCTGGTTAAACAGTAAATTTGATCACAGCTCCTTAGGTTGAAAAAAAAACCTTCCTGCAGTTTAAGAGGTGAAAAAACTCTGACAGAGGTTTCCAGTTGCTTACTTACTGCAATACAACATGTAGATATCTATAGCTCAACAGTGGTAGCCAAGTTATGTTCATGGCTAAAGTCAGTTAGGGGTCTTTCTTTTTATGTGATGAAATAAAAAACAAACAAACTATCACGTGGTTTTGCACTTTAGACACATTTTTAAAGCAGCAAATATCATCTGCACACAAGCAGAAACGCTCGAAATCTTGAACTTCACACACCCAATCACTCTGTGGAGGACAAACCAAACTTTGATTTTTTTTACAACCATTAAGTTCTTGTCTCTGTCATGTCACTAATACATTAACACTTGCTTTTTCTCAGTCTGTGTATAAAATTATTGAAATCCACAGTTAGAGTAAAACAAAATTGAATGACTACAAAATATTTTGCCTTTCATTGCATATGGATGAAAGATGTACAGTATTGTTTTTTTTTTTTAGGAGTTAAGGGTTATCACAGCCTCCAATATTGTGTTCATGCTAGTTAAAATCCAAAGCCTATCTGCTTTATTGTTGATTTTTTTATTTGTTGTGGTTGTTGCTGCTCTTTGGTGGTTATGGCTTCCCTATTCCTGTCTACCCTCTCACTGCTCTGCCTTGTAGCAGTAGACGCCGTAAGACTTCTGCGTCTTGTCTGGGAATCCCACAAACCGCACTGCAGCTTCTGTGGGGCTGCAGTTCTTGCGGGGCCTGGAGATGGGATAGCGGACACTTCCGTCAGCCAACCAGCCAGCATCACAGCGATCGTAGCCTTCGACCTTCCAGGCAGCATATATATGGCCCACTTTGGCAATCTGTGCATCATCGTCTAAGCACGCCTGCACGGCCTCATCAAAAGTCAGCCTGAAGGGCTGGACCAACCAGTAGAAATGTCCTGATGACAGAGAAACAAAACAGGTGATTAAGATCAAAACTTGATGTCCTCACTCCATTCTTGAAAAATGGTTTAAGTAGCTACTTTCTGTTTTTTTAAACAGCACAAGAACATTTGACAGCCTAAATAACAAATCAGCACAGTGGATAAACAAATTAAAACCTTACCCCTGAGTGCAGAAGCGTAGCAAAACACATCATATTCGTTCTGTTTGTTTTGACGACCATAGCTTCTGAGACCAGGATCATTGTTGGAACCACCACACGGCTCTCTGGGTTTGGTGATAGGGTACTTCACACTGCCATCACTCAGCCAGCCAGCATTGCACCAGTCCAGACCATCCTTCCAGGCCCTAAACAGCTGATCATAGGAGGCAACCACAGCATCCTGTTCCTCACAGGCCTGCACAGCCTCATCAAAATTCAGATTGTAGCGGCCCGTACTGGGGGAATATGGGAACACGACACCTGAATGAGACAGGGGACATTTAATGATTATGAGAACATGTCAACCCATTAGTTTTTGAATATCAATTCAAAACACAATAAGTGATATCTTTTTTAACACCTAATCATGTGTTGTGTGAAATCTAATTGTAAAATATTGTACGATTGACCCCAGTGCTCTTTGCAAGTCCCGTCCACTTAAGATGCAAATTTTCTGCCATTTGGACTTGAAGATAAATGAAGGTGTGTGTGGTCTTGGAGTCCACTGCACCCTCTCCGGGGAGGCTGGCTTTGCTGGCATACGATGACATGTTTAGTTTTATGTTGAATATAGGCTTATTAGTCTTTCAGGTCCACCATCTTGCAAAATGGCTTCAGAGGCCAGACTTTGCTAATTCATTCATTTTGGGCCTGTCTGCCCCTCTTACCATCTTATGTAAACTAGGTGTTACGCTCTGCTGCATTAAATATCATAATAAAGAAATAGTAAAATTATAGTTCAAAAGTAAAACTACACATTGTATGACCAAATTCAAGAGAATATGTGCATGAGATTGCAGACTTAAGTGCTTGGCTCATTGTGGTGCTGTGCTTATTCCAGTCCAACTCAGTAAATTAACAACTGTTTTACATGATTTCCAAAATCAAATTTTAACATCCGCATCAAATTAGAAGAAGATTAATATTATTCTGTCCATGTTGCTTTGTTTTTTATGCACATGTCCAGCTCACACATGAAAAACTGTCAACTAAATGTGGGTGGGAGCTGCCTTTCAGTACAGGAAAGCTGCAATATACTGCAAACATTTAATGTCTCGCCATGCAAGATTTTAGAAATATACCGTTTGAATACACGTGTAAATGATCACACTTTGCATGAAAAGCAAATTCCTGCTCGTGTGCCACAGAAAGTCATTTTGTTAAGTCTAAAATCTAAAGTCTTAGAGAGATTTATGAGGAGATGAATTGGAAACGATACTAAATGTGTTTCTGTTTACTGATGTCGAACAGTATTTAAATGTAATCACGACTGGTTCATCACAGAGGTTTGTATAAATGAGCACAAGCTGTCTGTTCTTTTCTTTTTCCTCAAGAAAGTCAAATTTGGGAGTTTTCTATGACTAGAAACAAAAACAGTGTCGAGGAGGACGGTTGAATTATACAGTTTCGACAGGGGAGAGACACATGTTAAATGACTATTGAACATTATATGCCCCCCCCTTAACTGGAATTAGAATTTACATTGTATGAGATGAGAAGAGGAGTTTCCTTAACATAAGTTACTGAATAGAAATAATAAACAGAATTTACCATCAGTGAGATGACCTTGAATCTCCAAGAAGATCTCTTGGACAGTGTCTTCCATCCCATTGATGATCTCACAACGATATCTTCCTGTGTCTTCCATGGAGATGTCAGTTATTATTAAGGAGGCATCTTCGTTGTCCTGCTCGGCCAAGAAGACGCGGTCCTCAAAGCTCCCATAGGTCTTCTTGTGGAATCCCATTGAAAGCAACACATCTTCATTCAGTGCCTCGTCATCTGCCACCTTGGTCCATTTGACTCGAATACCAATGTTACCAAAGGATATGGAGTCTTTGTACATAAGCCTGCAGGGCAGGGTGACGTTGACACCTAATTCAGCAATTACCTTAACTGGAAAAGAAGAAAACATGACATGACCTTACTGAGGTTTGGTGGTGATTGTGCCTATGACAATTGGACTTAAAGGAAAAGTATTATGTAAAGTTTATATGAATTTGCAAAATATTTTATGCATCGATTTCAAAGACTGTATCCAGAGGTTTTGCTTTTGTGCATTGCATGAAATTGATGCAGCAAAGGTCTGTTTAAAAAACTTCCAAAAAAGGAAAAATGCCTGGATGTTGCTCTTTGGTATCGTTATTGTTCTTTCTGTCTTGTAATTATTCCCCAGCAGTTTTTGGCACGAGTTTACTGTATCTATTATTGTTACATGTACATACACGTATGCTTACAGTTATTCACTCACAGAAAACCATCAAAAGGTCTGGGAGAATACTGTTGGGTTTATTAGATACAGTATTGGACACCAGCCAAACTTAAGCCCCTGGAGCCAGTCATCCTCTTCAGTTTCCTTCCTGCTCTTGTCAGTGCTGGCACTTATAAACCTTTGGTGCCTCTGTATTAACACTCAAAATGCTTCTCTTTCATCCTCTCCATCTGATTTGTGTAGAGTCAGTCGGGCTCCAGGTCAATATCAGTGAGTTGATAATAATAGTTAATGATACATAGCTGTCATCATTGCTTTTTCATTTGCTTATTTCCTTTACACGCGCCCTGTCCAAACTAGGTCCCCCTTTAACTCAAGTCCCTTTGTGTCTCTCCACAATTTCCCACAATCTCCCCATTGTCCATGTTTGGACCTCACAGGGTTTGCTTAGTAAAGGAGACCCCAACCAGTGAGGGGTGGCCTGTGCCAGGCAATAACAAACACCAGATGGATGGATGCACAGGAGCCCTGACCCCCACTACCAGAGGTACAGCCTTGAACAATCAACCTTTTAAGTGGAGTCAACCACACCGTTACATGTCATGTGATATGGTAATTACATAGTGACTAAATCAACTTTTACGGCTAAGACTTTTTAGTTGTAAGTGGTCTGCAGACGTTACTATTAATCTTATGCAAACAAGTAGGTTTGTGGCTGTATCCAGGGTCAGTGCTTAAACATCATCTCTTGAGTGTCTGTTGCAGTGTCTGTGATTCTCTAACTCTAAGCCACTCTGGTTCTAATTTATTTTTCTTCCTATGTGTGATCTGTGTCTAAGCCAGTTTGTCTCTGCTTTCTAACTGAGGATGCCAGTATTTGTGTTGGGGCTGCCTCATTTCAAGCTGCCACATCAGAGCCATGACTGGAATATGGTGCCACTTGCTCTTTAGCAGGAAAAATGTTTCCCACATGGGCAATACAGGAAATAATAGGAACCAATGGCTTGCTGCCTTCTGCAGCAGGCCCATAGCCTGCATTCAACACATACACGCACACACATAGGGGAGTGACACCGAAACAACTTCTAATCAACCCCATGTCTAAACTGTCCCAATGCTCCTTTCAAACCACACAGTAGACGCGTGTCTGGACTTTGTTCCGCGGTGCTCAGTTCATTGGTATTGAGCTCTCCTGCAGAAGGATTTAATTAGCAGAAGCACTGCTGACAGACTTAATCTACCCTTCAGTCCCATCTCATGCCACTTAATACATCATTTTTCCATTTCTCTCATAAGGCTGCATATGCCAGAGAGTTTACTTTTATTACACGGTCACCCCACCCAGTAGCCTCACTCGCCTCTCCACTGACCAGCAACATGCCAGGTATTTTACGAGCTAAGAGACAGCATTTTGCCGTTGCTAATTACTAATGTTGTAGAAAGCAGTGTGTCTGGACAAGATTCCTCTTTGACTGTTCTGTCAGAGAGGAATGACTCACAGCCTCGGTGTGCCTCATAAATTCTCTGCATGGGTAGCAGTTTGCATCAAGTGCGACTGAGACTTGACAGATCCAGAATTACTAAACTGGTCATCAAAAGCCCTTGCGGAGGTAAGGGCGATGGTGACGTCAACATCAGCTCACCCGATGTGATGCCAACATCTACGGCTAAAATTTTCCTTAACCTTGTAGAGTAGATAGAATAAAGGACTTCATTATACTGTCCCGTGGAAACATTGTTCTGCCCAGAGACAAATACCGACGCTTGGATGTGGTTTAAAACCCTGAAATGTTAGTCAGAAGGAAGGGATTGATTATGCATCAGTTTGCCAACATAATGCTGAGAAAAGAGAGTGGAATTAATTACTGACATAACAACCTGATACCTTCTAGGTCACTAACCTCTGTCTCATATATTCTGGAGCAATTTTGAAGATAATTATACCTGAGAACCAGTAGTAGCAGACAGAGAGACAGGCACGGTAAAAACAATTCCCTGCCCTTTCCCGCTCCCGCAATTGCCAGCAGACACATGTCCCACAAGGGAATGTGGCTCTGACCATGTGGGGCACACTACACTCATAAAGTAGCAGTCTGTTGTGTGTACCTAGTCTTTCAGGAAGACAAAGAAGCCTTTCTTTTCTTTGTTACACCTCAAACAACATCCTTTTTATATACAACTCCTCTGAGGTCAAAGGTGTTGCCAAATTGTCACATTTAACATGAAAATAGGTGGTCAAAGAATTCTGAATGGTTTCTATTTGAAAATTTCTGTGAAGAGTGCAGCTGGGAACGTACATGTGTGCATGACAATAAAAATGCTCTGCAGCTGCAGCCAATACCCGCTGCCATTTTATGACCGAGCACAATTCTCTCTCACTCTGTAAAAAGTTTGTATTAGCAAGTGATTGGAACCATCTGCTGCTTTGTAACACCAAACTGTAAATTAACAGCATTACAGTGGTCCACATCCACTCAGTGACCCACATACCTACATATTCTGGAATTACTGGAGTTTAATTGTGGTGTTAAACCCCGAAGCACAATTTGCACTTTAATTTATTAAATGAACCAAATGTTTAATTTGCTCAAATCTCTACTGTATGAAAGGATGGAAAGGATTAAAATCTGCAGAGAGCAGTCGCTGCATGTTTATATCAGACTGTGAACAATGTGCCACACCCTCTGACAGAGCAGCTAGACAGTGATGCTTTACAACATCCTGCAGCTTTGCTCTCCTCTGCTGCTGGCCTGCATGTGCCAGTATGAAGAGAGAATTAACAAGCACAGCTGGGACAAACACATCAGGCCAACTCAAACACACTAATTCCAATAAACTTTTTCCTGTTGTCTCTGATACAGAACAAGCATAAACACAAAGCGTGGGTGTGTAGCACTCACATGGGCGGATGTTTGCAGTCCTCAGAACGCATGTGTAGCAGGCAACAGAGTCATTTGTTAAATTTCTCTCAGATTGAATTAACACATGTGCAGTGACTAAACATGGCTCCATCAATGTCTCATCTCTTTGCCTGAACACATTTTCTCCGCAGCCCCCGGCCTCAGCCCATTTTCAGCCAAGCCGCCTTTCCCACCCAGCCCTAGCAACGGGGCCAAGCCTCAGTAACCAACAACCACAGTAAGCATTAGACTTAACAGGCTATTACCTCACAGGGAAAGGCATAGTCATTTGGCTGCTGTTCAGCATGGGGGCTCTATACGTTTGGCTGTAGGTCGTTAATCTTAACTTCGCTCCTGTCAGACTGCCTGTTACCGTAGCAGATTTCCAAAAGCTCTCAGTGCCCAAGTGAGTCAGTAGGTATAAGGACAGGCAACACCCCATGAACAGATATGGCCAATAAAAGCAAGAATATACCGTATGGAACTGTGATTGAACTGACCTGAGCTGAGCCACTGAGCTTTTATATGATGCAGACAGGGAGGTCATATGCAATATAACCACACTTGCTTTATGTGGACACACATGCATGCAAACACACAGTGACATCACTGGCCAGTGGCAGTAATTTCAGTGTTTGGATAGAAAAGCATCATCTCATCCCAGAGTGAAGCTGTTCTCCCCACAGATGAGCCATTTGCACTCGTCTTGGAAGAGAGAGAGCTGACATCCTTAATTTGACATTTACTGAGTCAGCTTCCACGGCTACTGAAAGCACATTAAATATTACTCAGTACATATCATAACACCAAGGCTTCAAGCTACCATTTTTTTTCACCACAGCAGTAGATTTAGTATTTAATAGCTTGCAGTAGCGGTAACCATCTCAATGTGTCATCCTGTCGGCAGGTGTGAATTTGAACTACAACAGCCCCACAATGGTGCAGGAGATGCCCGTGCTCTGTGATTATGCTTCTTTCTAGATTTTCATGTTCTGTCTGCAACAGGGAAATAAATAAAATGACCAAAGAAATTAGAGAAGGTCAGGCTTTTATGGTGAGAAATTCCTGGCTATTTTTTTTTTTTTTTTTGCACTTTAAAAAAGGGACAAGCTCTGCATCCCAAGTTTCAACCGCTAAAGCACCTGTGACCCATCTTAAGAGAACAACCAGTAGTATCAGTGATGTGGTCCTCTTTCAGTAATGTGGTCAGAGAGCCTCTGTGAATGACAGGGTGATTTATTCACCAGTCGGTCCATGCTGTGGTGGTCTGTATGCAGCAAGTCAATGAGTCAATGGTGAGTCACACTGTGGCTGTGTGTTGCCCCAGAGACGACTCTGTTACCTACTGCTACAATGACCCTGTTGTTACACAAGCCTGTGCTGTGGTACCACTCTACTTAGGTCATCCTCCTGCTTGTTTTTTTTTTTTCATACATGCACACTTAAGCATCCACACAGCAACCAAATCAAACAATTTAAAATATAAATTTGTGCATGATATATATATATATATATATATTTTTTACAGAAATGTATTCTTACCTTTTGGTTGTAAAGGAGAGATCGTCACCTGACTGTACACACTGCCAGCCAGGGCCAAGGAGATTATTGTGGTGCACAGCAGACTCGTCATTTTCTCTCTCTCTCTCTTTTTTTTTAATAACACAATTAGCCCTCTTCAATAAAAATATAAATCTAAAACTTTAGACATAAAATAACTGCACTAAGTTATCTTAACTGTAAATTCAAATTTAAAGAGAGCTCAAACAATATTTCCTCTCTTTAAATTTTTATTCATCTATCTGTCCCGCTTCCTGTCTGTCTTTGTGCAGCAGCCGCCTGTGGTGCTACTGGAAAGTTTGGGCTCCTCAGAGGTCCAGACAAGTGGCTTTTATGGTTGCATGGTTAAGACCACTCCCCCTCCCCTCAGCCCATTGCCATGCACAGCTCTATACTGGCTCCCCTTTGCCACATTATTTAAGAAAGACTCCCTCCTCTCCTCTGGGAGAATGAAGGATACTGCAAAACTCCAGACAATTAACTTGCAGATATGTACATTGCCTAGAAATTGAGCTATAATGATTCCTGAGAGGACTGCTATACCAATAATATCACTAAAATTGATCAATATACATTTTGCTAAGTGAAACATTATTTTGCATTACAGCTGTCTTCTCGTGTCTTGCAGCCTAGGTATGTTTTCACCCAATTACATGATTTCTGTTATCATAATCTTTTTATTAGGCTTCAATTGCACAAATTAAAGTTAATGTTCACAAGTGTAGTATTTTCAGCATGCTTAACTCTGAACTCTGTAAAGGGCCTTAACACACATCTACACACATGAGCAAACACTCTCTCACACACACACAAAAGAAGCCGTGTAGTTACTTTTGATGGAAGGCCATTATATGCAAAAGGATCATAAAAATGATGTAGACAGAAGGTCTGGCTAAAATTCGCAGTTTGCCCTATTCTTCTATGCTTCTTTTATTTAATATTCTCCATTCTCTTCCTTCTTTTTACTATAGCATTTATTCTGCATATTCACTGAAGGCTACATTTCTTTTCCGTCTCGCCTCCTTTGAAAAAGTGTTTAAATTTGTGTAACATCTGTAACTAAGAAAGTAAATGATCAGCTGACTCTCCCACAGTTATTGTAAATTGTCAGAGCATGTTTCTTCTTAGTCTCTTCTGATGCCATAGCAGAGTAGAGACAGTGAAGTGCAGTTCCAAGGAGGTAGGACATGGATTTGTGACCAGCCATGAGCTGTGTGGTCTCCCCTGATGTTTTCTCAGCCGTCCAGACTGTCGTTAGATGATGGTGAAGCTGGGAGAGGGGCAACAGACTGCAGATGCCGCTTTGGATCACTCCATCACTGGAGTTATTACAGCTGGGAAAATCTAAACAGTTTTCTTTCTCCGTCACTCTCTTTCTCTCCTCTGCCCCGTTTGTCAATCCTTCAAACCCCACAGAAATGACAACAGGGCCTCTGTTGTATATTCTTGCCCTGGGCACATCCTCTCTGCCTCTACCTCAGATCCTCCAATCCTCTGGAGATCCAAGGAACTCTTACATAAGACAGCCAAAGGCCCGGTAAACTGTGAAATTATAAACATACACCACTCCAGTGTAAGGGTACAGATACTCCTGATACAGACAGTGAGTTTAAACCTGGACTACAAACACCTACTGCACCGTGACAACAACTGTGAGATACTGTGTGGATGTCAGAGCCAATGGGAAGTCCTCAACTGTTGCAGTTTAACTGTTAATGGCAAAATTGCTGCATAAAACCTAACACTTCCTTCCCTCTGAGCAACCAGTCATTTCTGAGAACACAATAACCTAGCAAAAATGTGTTTGACTTTTGTGTAACAATGTTCTCATTCAGACAAAGAAATTCAGAGAAGAATAGGCTGTAGCGGCACTGACAGTTCTTATGCATTGTAGACAAAGGTTGCTTGCATGCTGGAGGTGTGAAAGGAGCCGATGCAATCAACAAAAAATGTTGCTTGGCTTACCATGGGTTGACAATTCATCAGCAGATAACTGTAAATATTTGGGGAGTCAACATAATCGCATTTGAAGGAGCTTGGCCAACCATATGAGCATAGCATAGTGCAACTATGGGTTTGGAGAAAAAGCTTGTGCTTAATGTGGGATTCAAGATCAGCATAAAAACTCTTCAGTGCTCACTGCTGATATAACATGACTGATGAAATGTTATGTAATTACTGTAGATGAATACATACAGTACTAATAATGGTGATTCAAGAGTTGTTGGTCGATAGATAGATAGATAGATTTTGTCCAAATCTCTGTTGCAAATCAGGCACCAGTGGATCATATAAGTCATATCACTTTAATAAACTTGTGTATCCATTTTTGCATATTTCTTAATGCTGAATAATCTTATGCATCTGTGTATGTGCACATTGGGAGTACAGAGTGTACTAGCCTGTTGAGGAGTATATTAAATGTCTTGAGGCTGGGAGAGTTTGGAGACCCACCCAGAGACTCCTTCAAGTCTGCTGTGTCACAGCCAAGTCTCACGGCCATGAGCACATTCACAGCTGGATTACTTCAGGTTAAGCTTACAGCTCTTGCCTGGCTGGTATACGGCCTTTTAACATATAGTAGCTCTTTGGGAACGTAGCATCCAAAAAGTGACTGTCAGGACCCTTTGGGAGGATTACATAAATTTCCCCATAAGGCTAGACAGGAAGAGGTCAAAGCTGAACAAGCATGGGTAAACCCATGTTAGCCAAATTCACATTAGTCACCACTAAACATGCGTTTCTCATTATCTGCAACACGTGATTAGACTTGGAGACGTTTCTGAAGATGACATGGGGATAATATGCTGTTTGCTCCTGGTAATGAGGCAGTGATGAAACAATGAAAGGGGAGACTCGGGCTTTAAAAGGTCTAGGTGGGATGAAAAAGTAAATGTGCTGAATGGTTACATGCGTGAGCAGAGGGGCTCTGACGCCACACAGCTGGTGTGTCATGGTTTCATCCACTCTATATCAAATCAGGGAGGAACAAAACAAGCATATTTGTGCGTTTTGTAATGGATCCTCTGTATTATCAGATCCTGATTAGTGTTGGCTCCACACATGGTGGCCTTCACTTGGCTTCTCTGGACATGCTGTGTGCCATCTGTGCACAATGACTGAGTGGTGGCCAGGGTTTTAGTGGCAGAGGCATATTACTGTGCTTGAGTGTTAAATTCATCTGTCGGCTTTGACATGGATATACAACACACAAATCACTGCAGCAGTTAAGAAACCCAGGAGATTCAAATGATTTTGCACAGCCAAATCAATATTATACATATATACATAACGTGACCTTTTTTAAATCTAACTTGTCTGTTTTATCTCTGATTTTCTTTATCAACATTATATCTCCCTGACTCCCTTTGTCAACTGTCCGACATACACATACAATATAATCACTTTGAAGAGCAAACATTTACATTCATAAATCCCACAGTTATCTTGTAAAAGTGATGCAATTTTAAAGATTAAATCATACAGCATTTCATAGAAGTTGTTCAAATGTGCTTCAGCGACAACACTGATATGCTGTTTACACAATAATGCATGATTACACTGAAACGATACAATCTGCTGCATAATAAATGCTTTAGTTGTTATACCTGATACTTTTTGCTGCTGATGGTTTTGTGTCTACTTAAGTAAAAGTGTGGGTGTGGAAATTTTACTGATGTTTATACATTAACCTGTTATACCTCCAACACTGTAACAAGACAATTGCTTTCAGACTTTATGCAGATTGACAACTGTCTTTTCTTGGTAACAAAACAAGCAAAAGCAAGCCATCTTTGAATCAATCAATTGATCCATCAAGCTTGGATAGTTTTACATTGTCAGGAAATTGTGTCACAAGCAGTCACTTGTTTGTGTGTCTTCTCCATCTGATGGTTGGCCTCGCTCTTGCACTTGGCTGCCAGGCTCTCATTGGGGCTCTCATCATGTAGTTGTGTGGCTCCATTTTAGCCTCAGCTGCAGAGCAGGGTGGGAGAATCACACCAGTAACAAAACTTAAGAAATCAGTTATATCAGCTCACAACATTAAATCATATAGTCAAGAGTGGTTATTCACAATTGGGTGCCTCGATGTTGGCAAGAGGATTTACGATTAGAAACCATGATGAAACAAGTTTTTCTTTTTTTTCTTTTTCTTTTTTTTTACAGAAATTTGATCAATATGAATTGCTATTGAAAATATGTGATGATATTCATTAGTAAAACCACTGACATGTGAAAAACGAATCTTTATGGAGCCACAGACATGGCCAGAGTTATTTCTCCAACATTGGCTTGTCATGGAAAGTTTGCCTTAACTTTTCTTAAAACATCATCTGTTGTAAAAACTTCACATGTGAGAGAGTGCAGCAGTGTTGGTAGACTGTTATACAAGTTGTTGGTGTGCGCACATACACACACGCACGTGCACACACACGCACACACACGTGCACACACACACACACACACACACACACACACACACACACACACACACACACACACACACACACACACCTTACCTTACTCTAACTAAGCCTCACTCATGACTCAGAGCAGCATATGTATATCTGATTCACACCTCACAAAACAAATGGCCCATGGTCTGAATGCATAGTGAGGTATAACTGGAAGCTGGAGCTTAATTTAACCTGTGTTTGAAGTGACCTAATGGAGCCTTGGTAGCCATAACAAAGTGAGTAACACATGGCGATTGCCATGTTACAGTCATACAGTGCAAAACTCTAATATAGACACAGAGTCTGCATCATTTCCAGTAACTGGGAAAGATCACAAAACCTTGACCAAAACTGTGTACATAAGTGTGATGGAAGGCATCTTACATAGGCCCCACAAAGGCCTTACACCTGTTTGTAGGAAGATCTCTCCAGTTATGTATGGTTTCCAGCAGAAACTTAACTTGGACAGTTAGATATTCCACTGCAATAAACATTACATCCTCTTTTATTCAAACATTCACATCAATAACATGCCTTTGACAATGGGAACAGAACATGCAATGAATTCATGTATGCTTATTATATGTTGTTTTCTTTGTTTTGCTTTGTTTTTAATCAGCCGTGAGCAATTTCTCCATAGTCATGGGGCATTGTGGGGAAATAGTGTGCATTAAAGTTATTTTAGTTAACAAACAGGCGAGGCCTGACCATAATTTTGTTAAAAATTTGGTTAGAATTAGTTTATGTATGTGTGTGAATTGCAAACATGGATATTTTCATACTGCATTGAAATTAATGCAACTGTGAGTATCAGGGAAGTCAGAGAAACACTATTACATCTAACACTAATGGTAGCAGTAACATGGTCTGTGGTGAAGCTATGGTCCTTTAAAAGAATAACACTGGGTCTCCTTAAATGATTTGAATGGAGAGCTCCATACTGATGGAGCTGTGTAAAGATAAACAGGAGCCATGGAAACTTAGATGTAATTACAGTACGTTGTCAAAGCTCACACATCTCTCTTTAGGTTTTTCTGGGATGCATTTATAGACCACGTTGGCACAGTTAGGGAATTTACTGTTGCCCTGGGAAATGGGTATGTTCAGAAGAGACTTCATTGATGGGAAACAAGCCTACATTCAGGTTTTTCCTGGTAAAATTTCGAAAAAACAAAAAAAACAAGACATTATTACTCATCTTTATGTTAAACCACTCCTTCTGAACAGTAAGTTTGATTCAATGTTGTGCTAGTAGTAAAAAAGAGCATATTTTGTCATGCAGGTATGAAGTAAAGTAGTAATTTCTTAACTTAATTTCATATTATTGCTGTTATCCAATTTGTTGTGTTTAGAGAGACTTACAACTGGAATTGAGAGAAAAAGTGAATTATAAAATGCCTTGCTTTGGCTGAACCCCAGGCTGTGGTTTCATGCAGCTTTAACTAAGAGGAAAAAAAAAAATCTGTATCAAGTGACAATTGAGATATTAAGGGCTGGAGTGTAGGAAGATTTTTGGATGGATTCATGGGATAGTTTGGATAGATTCATGTCAAATTATTGCACCCTTACCAATTTAATGAATAACCCAGGAGACAGCACTACAGCCACATGTGCTTTTTATTTATGATTGATTTAAGGAACCATAACATGTCGTATAATCCACGCAGGCTTCAGTGTCCCAACCGGGGCTCTGGCCAAGGACATGGGCGGGGTTACTTAGCCACCTGGCATTGTGAATAAAAGACAGACATTGACTTCAATCGGTTCTCTGGCATGACGTTTACACTTCATTTGAAACATTATCACGCCTCCTTGTGAAAGTGGATAAACGCAGCATGGAGCAAATTATCTGTTTCAAATTGGAAAAAGTGGGTTGTTATCATGCATTTTCAGATTGGAAACAGATGGTATCCAAAGTCAAAGCTCAACATGATCAAAACTATAAGATGCTCACAAAATAATGCCAAAAAAGTAAATTCCTTTCTGACTTGAGGAAATTGCATACTCTTAATATATGTGAAGCTGAAAAAGATGAGTGGATCTTTAGATAAATCCTTTCGAGGCCCAGTGGGTCAGGCAAGTAAGATCTGTCCTTGGCTGGTACTACATTAAATATAGCAAATGGCATAATGCAAAGATTTCTGCAAGTGAAAAAACTAAAGGAACAATCACTCATATGGTATAGGATGAGAAACAGCTTCAACATAAACAATTTCAAGGCCTGTGTTTAACAGAGAACAGTACTTCAGAGCAGTTCTTCATTTGCAATTGATCAGACGTGAGCCAAACACAGAGGGAAAAGCCCCCCAGTTCTCTGATGAAGACCACTGCAGATGTTTAGACAAGTCTCTCACTCATTAGCACAAAATACACACAAATAAATAAATAAATACAAAAAAGTGGCAGAACTTACAGTTGTAACATGTTGTAAAAATGTTCAAAGATATATTTAATGAAGCCAGTTTACATGTGTTGCATCAGTAGATTTGGCAGCAGTAATAAACAAGCAGTAAATTACTTATACAAATTATTTAAACCATAGCTTTGCTTTTGTGAAAAAAGAAAAACAAAACAAAACATTACCATATGTGGATCATTAATAGTGGTGCACTTCAAAAATTTTCATTAAACTTTCAGCAACAGTGTATTTGTGAGAAAAGAAGAGTTCTTTTATACTAAATGTTGTATTATCATGAGTTACTGCATGCTGTCATCATCTTGCTGATGTAACTCACAATTGACAATATGAAAAGATGTATGTTACGTTTCCTGCAGTGTCCTTGGTCCATCAATTTGGAATTAATTGACAACAATCAAAGTGGTGTAAAGCTATCAAAGCAATTAAATTAAATTTTTTATATGTGTTATAGTTAATGACATTAATGTTGCAGTTAAGAGCAACCTCAAATTTTGAAAATAAATTCAATCTTATAAGTAAATACCAAGTTTGTATAGATCTAAATGACTTGTCAGGCAAGATGCCCCCCTCTCTGGTAGGGGAAGGATAATCATATAAATGTGCTATATTGATTATATTATATTATATATATATTATATATTATTATGAAAGCGCCGTTTTAAGGGTCTATAAGTAAAAGCTTCAGTAAAATCAGATTCAACAAGGAGTATAACCTTATGCATTGTTAGTTATTTATCTTTGCAAAGAGATGCATCTACAAGGGCAGAATATTTATTGATGAATGAAATGCTTTGCCAAGAGTGTGATGC
>CM076654.1:14843949-14861629 GCA_038496675.1 Rachycentron canadum
ATATATATATATATATATATATATATATATATATATCATCTGACTATCTGTAGTTTACTTTAATTGATATGGTTGCTGAAATGCAGGGCATTTTCTTCCTTTCAATAAAATTTCTTGTGTAAACTCACATGCTATCATGACCCATATCCTGAAAGCTAAAACGAGACTTGGCAGGGTGGAATTTCTCAGCAAGGAGGATTCCAGTCATTCAGGGCATCCCATATTTACTTTGCATGTGACACACAAACAGAAAACTCAGACTCAACTCTCTACTGCGGGGGCTCTAAACTCTCATGCTAGTGAAGGCTGCTGTTTACTGAGTCATTCAGGTACAGAAAGCAGGATGCGTAATGCTCATCTAAAGACAGCCTGCAGATACCATGCTGCAGGATATGGTAAAGGCACGCTGCTGTTGAAATTGTTGGGGTAGTTGCCAAATATTTTGCATTTATGCTTCTAATGATGTAGACTCAAAAGCATGGGTGGATTTTTCATTACTGGAAAAATAATAAATATATTGTGAACCATCTGAGCCCACTTTATCCAGGTAAGACCATGGGTAGGAGGTAAGGTACAATCTGGAAAGACCGCAGATAGAAAGATATTCAATCTCATATTTACAAATTCTAATTAGTTCCTCTACTTCACCCAAACTCCATGTCTTTGGATTATATGGAGAGAAGCCAGACCACCTGAAGTAAACCCTCACAGATACAGGGAAAACATGGAAACTAAAGCTCCACAGGGTTGATTAAAAACCAGGACTTTTTGCTGTGAGGTGACAGTAAACCGATACACAGTCCTATAATGAATGTAAGTTAAGACCCATCCATCCATCTCCCCATCCATTCATTCTCTATTCATCCATGCAGGATGGAACCAATCCTAGCTGACATTGGGCAAGGCCCGAGTACAGTGAGGACAGGGCTGACACACAGAAAGAAACAACCATTCACTCACACCTATGAAACATTTAGATTCACCAGTGGGAGGCTGGAATATTTGCAGAGAACAGGGAAAACATGCAAACGCCACACAGAAACAGCCCTGGGGTTTGAACCGAGAACCTTCTTATCATGAGGTGACTGTGCTAACCAATATACAGTTTTATGATAAAAGAAATTAAGATGAATTACATAAAATAAATACTCATAGTAAAAACATTCAGATGATAAAAGTAAAGCACAGTTACCACAAGAAACTATAATGACAGAATAATGTGTAACAGTAATCTGTTACTACTTCTCAGTACAAGCAGAAAACTATTATTGTGTCCTGGCCTCTACTGGCCTATTAGGTGCACAACACTCAACAAGCCAAGCAAACTCTAATTTACATCATCAGTGGACAACTATATAAAATATTATTATGCAGACTAAGACCAATGTTCCAGTGGGTCAGTGACATAGTGACATGTCATGGCTTATAGAGATCGCACATATAAACCATTTAGCATTAACAGCATGTTGTCTGATAAATGAAACAAGAGTCATTTCCCCCCTCTGTCCCTCTGCTTTGATAGGCTAAAGGAGTAAACCTAGTTATGTGCTTATTAGCTCGACTGATTCCAGTGGCAGAGAAAAGGAGTCAAAAAATGGTTGAACTGTAATAGCAACAATAAACTTTCACACCTGCGCTGTGTATGATCTGACTCAGGTGAGGGGCTGTCACACACTAGACAAAGTGAAAACATGCTGTGTGTGTTTGTCAGTTGTTCGTGATTTATGAAGCTTCCCTTACTTGTGTTACATGATTAGATTGTAATATATAAAAATAGTGGTTTATGACTTTTTGGTTGGTTCAGTGGCATAGCTCCATCATGGTTTATAGAGATCCCACACATCATATAGCATTTACTCTGTGTTGCTTGATTGAAAACAGAGAAGGAAAGTTTTTTTTTTTTTACAATTGTTAGTGTAGTAGGCCACTACTCCTCACTTTTTTACAGTCAACCTGCCCTGAATGTGCAATAAATGGAAAATGACCCTTTTACTAATGTGCAGTAATTCCTTCAAACAGCTTTGCTCAGGGGTTTCTTCATACAGTTCTCTGTGCCCCTGGGTAATTGTCTTGTGAATTATTTATTTAGTGCTGTATACTGTATACACTGTAGGTATCTGAATGGCCAAGCAGCCAGGTCAACTAGAGTGTCACAGCATAAAATGTCATATATCATTAGAGCACTGAAACATATCAGCTTCTGTTCAATAACAAAGCAGGTCTAACCAAGGCTTATGATTGGTATTATAATATTATATTAACAATATACCATTATTAACACAATGACTATCTCTGAGCCTTTATCTAATGGCTTCTAGCTCAGCTTAATGACTATATGGTGCAGCAATGGCTGATGCCAGAAGAAGATTATAAAGAAGACTATGCATTAACACAACTAACATTGTGTCAAGCTGATAAACAATGATACTCATTACTGCACGGCCTCTGAGGAGACTGTGAGTGGTAGATATGATAGAATGTGGATGGTGTAACATTATGTAATCAATGTAATACTAATCTGAGAGCAGCATGACTCAACTTACTGATTGAAAACACATGTGAAAATAAATCCTGCCTGTGGGATCAACGATGTACACTGTGAGGAAATGATGACAAATGAAGAAGAATAATGTAATGTACAGCTCATAATTCTCTCAGTCAGCGGTCCAACAGTATGGGCTGAGGAGTGTATACTTGGTAGTTATATGCATGAGGCTGTGCTCTTTATCAGTGTCTTCTTCTGTTCTGTGATTTCTGTCATAATGCCAACACTGTAACTGACACAGAAGCTGTCTGCACTTATAGCTTGTTGCCTTCCTCCACTGCAAATGTTCTGTGAATGTATAACGAAATAGAATAAAGACGGATACACATTTCAGAATAACTGAGAATCCATAAAGAAGTAGAAAACAGACAGAAACCTGGGGCATAAAGAGGGTGCGGCTGGAGATTTTAGTGGTTCTGAAAAGCTGAAATGCCTCAGATGTCATCCTCTGAGAACAAGCTGTAGTAACTCAGATGTAAAACATATGGTATGGCAGTGCAATGACCCAAAAACCCTTTATTTTTACACAGGAAGTTTAATTCTTTGTCCAACAAGCCAGGAACCACTGTTATAGTCGTTCTATGTGTGCTGATCCTGTTGTCTGCTGTAATAATGCTTATCTTTGCTAGTCTGAGTCAAATATTCTCAGCTTTCCAAAAACCTGCAGCTACAACCATCCATTATCTACACTGCTTATCAATGCAGTGTGGTTGTTGGGGGTGGAGCCAATCCCAGCTGAAACTGGCTGAGGGCAGGGTAGACCATGGATAGGTCGCAAGTCCATCGCAGAGATATAAAGACAAACAACCATTCATGCTCACACTGAGTCACCAATCCAACCTGCATGTGTTTGGGCTGTGGGAGGAAGTCAACCCACGCGGCACAATCTTTGTGATTTACTTTTAAGGAACTGTCAAGAAAAGACTTACAACCTTGGCCTGTTCAAGGCTGTGAGTGTTTATGACCAGGAAAGTTAAGTTGCCTGGTTATCTCAACACCAATACATGCACAGAGAACACGTGAGTAGAGTTTAACAGTGACGCAAGCACAGCTCATAAAGACTGTGTGTATTCAGCTGTGCCTCAACTCACAACACGCAGTGCAGTTTTATTTGCAATGAGAGAATTTGACTTCACGGCAACACCCATCACACAGAAGTGGCACATGTGCTATTTTTCTGAAATAATCAGAAAAAATAGGCTTGTTCTAAATACTTTGATGTTAACTTAGGTAATGCATAGAGAAACGCGTTAGAATCTAATAAACAGATAATGACAATGTTATTAGATTAGAGTATAAGAAGCAGACATTTACAATAAAATAGCAAAAAAAAAAAAAAAAAAAAAAAAAAAAGTCACAAAACAGTCCAGAACAAATGAGCACCAGTGTGGAAAATGTGTGTGACATGTTCACATTAAATACCAAATGTTAGCCTGAGGAAGTGACTTAGTCATGATAATTGGAAGCAAACTTCAAAACAAATGCACAGAGTTCAAAAAGAGACCCTCCCCATGCTTCCTCTGTGGATGTAATGACTCTCCTTCACACTCCTCGGGCACAATGTGACTTTCATCCCAATCAGACTCAGTCTGCCATAAAAACACTTGCACTGTTTTGCTCTCTTTCTCCCATTTCTGTCCCCCTTGAATTTTTATTTTGTATTTTGTTCATGAGAAAAAGTTCTCATTGTAATGCTGTGCGCATAAACATTTTTTGTTGTCATTCATTTGTTTCTCATAATCTATCCCGTGGGAGAAAATAAGTTAAATCACTGTAAAAATAAATGCAAAAAGTTGCAAAAGAGCTTTTTCGAGTCACTGCTAAACTGAACATGGACAAGGATCCTTGTCAAAACAACCCTGAAGGCTACAAGACTGTTTCTCAACATGACGAAAAACAGCATCAGCAACAACAGTTTATAGTGCACCCAAAAAAAAAGACATTTTTGTAAGTTGTGCCTGTGCTGTGCAGCAAAGTCATGACAAATGAGTCGACATTGAGTGGAATCCAGGTGTCATTCTTTGGCTGAATGCCTTTTCTTTGCCCACCCAGGGGAGTAATTTCACACTGTTGAGAGGCTCCTGCACACATTTGTCAAACAGAGGGAGGAAGCAGCTGGAATGGATGGTAGCATTTGATTTCCCATGTGTGAACCTGATGATAGGTCTGGTTTTGATAAGTTTTCCTGGATTATAGAACAGTAGTTTCCTGAAAACAGCTTCACAAGGTGAAATGAACTCTCTTTGGGCGAAAAGCAGACAAAAAGCACACCTGGTATGTTAGTTTAAAAATGGATCTCGAAAGCACTTGTCTTTTGTTTTTGCCCTTTCTTTTTGCGCTTTTGCTTCTCCTCTTTCCTCAGACGATGTGGGAGAAGCAGAGGAGACGAGAAAATACACTGCAAAAGTCTCTGATACAGGGACGACACCAGTCCTGCCTTTTTCTGGGTGAATTCTCATAAGGATTATCTATGGTTATGCTTCTGTTTTTTGACAGGTCGATTGAACAGCACTAGCTTGTTTTCTCTCGTAAGATAGGACCCATAGCCATGGAAAATACTGTCTGCTATCATCAAAGGCTGCAATAATCCCCTGCTGAAAGATACAGAACTACTGTCATAAGACAGCAAAGAAAAAGCAAGTGGACATGAGAGGAATATAAAGAAAGAACATACAGCAGCAGAAAATAAGTTTAACATTAACAGTAAATAGGCCTGTCCCACACATTCAGATTATTTTGACACTTTTTACCACATTTGCATGATAAATTATACAATCGTTTGCCCATACATCCGAAGTGCAACCATAATATGAGAATAAATTTCGTGCTGACAGAAAGACCATAAAGCAGCGGTCTTCAGATATACCCCTTTTGGATACCGCCTCGTCTTATGGAGGAATGCCCCGGGCAGAGAAGCTTCAGTAAATGAGCTGGTGTTAGGATCCTTTAAACCTCCTTTGAACTTCCACTAACGTTTTGGCTCCCAAACTAATATTTGCTCCCACACTTAACCTACATCTGTCCATGTGCGAGGTACTAGAGCAAAGGAGAAACACCAGGCATTCAATTTGGGATAGCCTTCATGAATGAGTCCATTCTGTTCATATTTACTCAGGGTCAAAAGTCAAACACAAGCATTTTGAACTCATATGCAACCAGAGTGGTGTTTGACAATTAGAAGCAATAATAATGAGTGAGGGGAAATTATAGTTCATTACTCATGATATGACATGTATTTTTTATTTTTACAATTCTAGTGCTATTAAATGACTTTAAAACAAACGATTTGTATATTTCAGGACAAAGTTGCTAAAACTGACTGAGAATGAGACATTCCTAATAATCCATTCAGTTCTCCATAGCATTAAAAGGTATGCAAAGGTGGGTTATACATTAAATAATATTAATTAGATGCCACCTAAATTGCCACCTCAATTCTTACTGATTAAGGTGTTTTGTTATATTTGTTGTTCTATTGTTCACACAATAGAATAAACATGTTCTTTATAAAATATAGAAAATATATACAACAGATGAAAAATAATTGCATTAATCAGTAATGCAAAGCTAGTAAAAGTGAATGTGTTAAAGATATTTCATAACTTAGAGAAAAAAGTTCAGTGGAAGGAATAAAATAATATTTCAACGCTATAAGTGTAACTGCTTTGTACATTCACAGACAGTGTATCAACGACATTGCTGTTGCTGTTGCTGTGTTTTGTTATATTATGTAATGTAGTCACCGTTCTTGCACTCTCTTCCATCACCAACTACTTTGGAAATCAATTTATGACATGTGCAGACCAGCCAGCCCACAGAAATCAGAGTTAGCTACCATTCAAACAAAGTGTAAGGCAGGTCAAAGGTCAAACAAGCCAGTATCAGTCTGTGAAGGTGACAAAGCGGGAGACTCGGGTCAATATTGATTTTCCCTGTGTACCTACATTCTTCCTACTGAAAGGTCTGAGGCAGATAATACAAGGACAGCACAGCAGATTTCTCTGGACCTTTCATCTCCAAGTACACTGTCAAGAGTACTAATAAAAGAAGGAAGGACTGACGAGACATATGAAGCAAAGAAAACTTCAGCCAAACAACATGAAAGGTTTCAGAAAAGAAGGAATGAAAGAATGAGTAAACTGTCGACCAGACAGTACAGAATATATATATATTCCTGCTGACACAGCAAAAAGACAACAGTGAGGGCAGATAAACACATTCCTTGATTCCCGCCGGTATGAGCCATCAGGCGTGATGGCAGTACCATTCCCACTTGCTTCATATCCAAACATTACCACATTGAAATTAAACTGTTACACCCTGCCAACCTCTCTTTGTCACCCACACAGCAACAGGCCTAAGACAGTCCTGCTTAGTATAGGCCTTATTGAGCTATGATTGGCTGGTCACATTGACCTCAGTACATCATCAATCACTACCGCCTCCAGGTGCCCCAGTTTTTCTCCCCTTATTAGTCTCTGAAGGGCCAATGCCGTGATGGATATCACCATAGGGATATCGTTAATCTCTTTGGGGGCTGGTAATGGGGTGGGACCACCCCCACATTCAGGTAGCAACACATAGAGAACATAAAGAACACGTAAAGAACAAGGAGGAGCGAGAGGGATTAGACAACAGACCATTTACGGATGTATTTGTTATGTTACACTAGGGACTGATGCTCTCTACTGAGTAAGATGTTTATCAGCCTGTTTGGGGAGACACATGCTGTTCTATGCTTAAGATTACTGTATCCAGCTTCTTTATCACCTAACAATAGGATACAGCAATTATAGATTATTTATAGATAGATTCATCCAAAACAAGATCTCTATTCTGCCCTAACAGAGACGTTCTGGGTAATAAATAAAGCCTAAAAACAACAGGTGGAGTTGTGCAATTAAGAATCTTCATTTTAATTACTTTTCCATGGCCTGTAAAGTGTATATTAAATGAAGTCACGGTAGATACCATGCATTGTTAACATTTTAGCAAATAATACCACTTGTTGAGAGGCAATAAACGGGCTGGCTGATGTTTGTCACACTGAAAATTACCTTGACAGATCCAATAGCATATTTCTCAACACATTTGCTGTGTGTGTCGATGGGAACAACATGACAGTCAGACTTCAGTAAAAAGGTCCAGCTCTTTTTTCCTTCAGATTTCTTTTTCTCAGAGGATCTTTAAGGCAAGGCCACAGTTAAAGCGAACAGGCTAATCGTGCTTTTATTTCCATTTCCATCTTCCTTGCTGAAATTGTAACAGTTTTCCAATCAGCGTTTATTTAAGTTCATCACTAATTCATCAGGAAATAACCTGAGTGTTAATATATAGGCTTGTTTATACTGTCCCACATTACTTAAATACATTAGGTTTATTACACTGAAAGTACTTGGCTATGTGAAGGCAATTGGCTGCTGCGTTTATTTCAAATGGCAACAATGTTGATATGCTGACATTTAAGATATGAGACTAAGGTATTTCCTGCTCACAAGGGATATTAATGCTATTGAGATTAATGGTGCATGATACAGAAACAACCCTCCTGTCTTACTCTATATGTGGGCTATGCTACTAACAAAAACAATTAGTTCCCATATAGTTACCAACCTTCATTATCCTGCTTCAACCTCACTCCATAATTGCACAATACGGCAATATCTGGTAATTATACTACACCAACTCATCATTATTTTTACTTATTGTTATTTTCTGGCAATTTCGTGACATTATTACATGATTACTTAATTAACAGCCTCCTTGACTGTTATTTATGGGTAATTGCTTCACATCTCATAATTGCTACACAATTACTACCTAATAACAGACAAAAAAACAGATTATAAATAGATTATCAATAGATAAATTATATTATTATGTGTTTTTGCAAAAATATGCTGTAACAATGAAGAGAAAGTGGTAGCAGTGTTGTCGCCCTCTGACTAAATGAATATCCTTCATTCAGATTAAATATGAAATTTGAAAGAAACTTATAAAATCATTGAGTATCTCATGAAACTGATAAAGTTTGCATTGCATTTTGTGTTTCCTTTTCCCATCTATGTGCTTCCTCACATCCAAGCAGGATGTAGTATGGTGCAGTGTAACGCACTGAACAGCAGATAGCACCATTGGACTCATCATCCTCTACTGGTCCTTTTCTCTTTTTTTATACAAATGAGCTTGAGCAGGGAGGCAGGTTGATAAAGGGAAGGTGGATGCAATCACTGCTATTTGTATGCTCATGTAGTGCTAATGTATATGCACTAGTCTCTCTCCTGACCTTTTATACCTTAACATCCCACTTTCTGTTTAAAATTCCAATTTTTTGATAATACTAAATGTAATATGTATATTCTGAATGGCCCCTTTTATACCTGCAGTTCATGTGTGTACTCACAGGAATGCACTTTACAATACATCAAAGGAGCACAAAAACAAAAGAGGGCTGGGTAGGTGGAGGGGTGGTCGTTTTTTTTTTTTGGGGGGGGGTACACTTACTGCATCTTGGGCAGTTTACTGTTAGACACTGACTGTGTGGTGCATTGCATAATGTTGCACTGGGATGACTCATTACATAAATACATGTGTGTTGTAACAATGCAGCAAGAAAGTCAGAGTATGATGGCACACAGTATAAAGATGCACTCCAACTGACGTTCAGATGTTCTGTTTTTATTCACTGGGTTCAACCGAGGCTCAGTTTTTGAATGGTGCAAACTAAGAGATGCAGATTTTTGTTTGTCTGTTTTTCAGACTCACTCAATTTCCAGCACATAACATATACAGGCAGTGGTTGAAAGTAAAAATAAGGATATTAATTGAGGTTGACTGGTGTACTTTAAGATGCCTCTATCCCATCATCATGTCCTCTTCTAAGAATATATTTGCTTTGCAGAGCAGGTATGTAGTAGGCAAGAAAAATAATCATTTTAATTTCAGTTTAACTAAATTGAAGTATTTCTTTCACCACTAAATGTTGGGACATTACATCAATGTCAGTATGTTTAAAAACACTAAACAAAAACTTGATAGTTCTCTCTCTTTTACCACGACACATACAAATAATTGCGGGAAAAAGGCTTTTGCCTGAATTCACTTTATTACTGTCATATGGACAAAGAACATGGCCCGAACTCTTTGTGCGAAGTTCTATCTTTTGAGATGAGTGTTGCTGAATTGTGACTGCTGAGTGTGGGACTGAAGCTTTCTATTTATGCTTCAATTTAATAATTCTGGATATTTCGGACACACTCGGGAGTGAAATATTGTGTTGTTCAATCTGCAGTCCTGAAAGTACTACAGTGCTGTCTGGAACTACGGTATATCCTTACTTTTATGCCCTCTCTTAGGAGACCACACAACAAAAGATGCAGTTAATGAGTTTATTTAAAAATGGCAAAAAAAAAAAAAAAAAAAGCTGAATGAAAATTGGCTTAATAATAGTGAATTGATGAATGGGCAAAGGAGCATGAATAGTGCTTGAAAGTGAAAATCTTCTTCCAATGGAGCTTGTAAATTGAATGCTGGACAGACCAAAAGACTGGATTTAAACATTTAGCGTATGGAAACTTTCCTCCCATGAGATGTATCCACTGAGGGGTTGTTGAGCTGAGATAACTGAGGCGTCTTGTTTCCTCCAAAACAAGCCATTCTACCCATCCATGATGATGATGATGTCTTTTTTGGAGCAAACCTTTGCACCAATCTGATTAAAATGTACCCAAAATAACAGCTACAGCTTTTAAACAAGGTGATTATAAATTCCATTAGAGGATCGTTCACAGCGAAAATCCTACATAATGGCAGTAATTAGGCTCAGCGGGTCTATGGTCAGTTTCAAGCACATCAGGCTATGCTTGGTGTTAGTACTCCTCCCCGAAATCACCCTGCTGCTCAGTCCAGCTGCGAGGTCAGTGAGCTCCAGCAAAATCTCAGATGGTCTGGTAAGAGGAAATTACTTTTTTTTTTTTTTTTACCATGATATTAAATGTACACGGTTGATTTGATCTTAAAGGCACCCTTTCAGACTCTCTCCAGTGGACTGTGATGTAAACACACATGGGAGAATATATACTGTGGTGATTTAAGTTGAATTCAGTTTCTTGCTGCCCTCCACATATTTGGACATCAATGCTTCCCCTATGCTCATGTTGTCTTTTTTTGTCTTGAGTTTGTTAAGATCCTGATCCCTTCACCTTTTGTTCTGTTTGCTGAAGAACAAGTGAAGTGGTTTTGAGGAAGGCTCTTAACTCTGCCCCCTCTACCACCACCACCACCACTGCTGCTGCTGCTTTCTAGCCCTGCATTATTGAACATGCTGCAGCACGGCCAGAAGGCAAGACACCAGGTCACAGTCAAAGAATCGGGATCAGTTGTAGTGGACGAGTTATATTTAAATCAGGGTCAGGGCTGTTCTGAAACAAACAGGCAGCACATTTCCATTTGTTAATCATCTTTGAATGGATCCTGTCTGCCTCTAACACCATTGATGTTGAGTTCAGGGGCCCTAATCCCTATCAACAAGAGTTAATGGGAAAACAAATTGCAAACACGCTCAGATGAAAGAGTTTTTGCAATTTGTTTTTTTTTTTTTTTTTTTTTTTCTCTTAAATCATAAACATGTTACAGAAGCCCAGTATGGAGGCTCTTAGAGCAAAGTGAAAAAAAAAAAAAAAAAAAAAAAAAAAAAATCAAAACTTTTTTTTCGCCCTGTGTCTAAGACTTAGATCCAGGTGAATATTTTTAATTTTTTTGCAAGGATAATTTTAGTTTTTAGTATCTAGATAATTTAAGTATCTTTGGTTGGGATGCATAGGTTGAATTGCCTGGTACCATGTCTTTACAGACACACCTAATTATAGACAGAAAGCATGAATGTTGTTTTTTTTTTTTACCTATTTGTACTTCAGCCTCTTTAGGCTGAAATTATAAAAAAGGTCTTCCATAAAATCCATGTTAGGACATCACTTTATTGAAACAACAGGACATGTGATTCAAATGATTTCTCTTTGTCGTGTTTTTTGAGTCAAGGACAATAAAAATCTGGGAAAAATACCTGTTTTATCAGTCTTATCAGTGCTGCAGCCAGGCTAAACTCTGGGCCTACAAGACTTGGATCATCAAGCATTTTCTCCTAAAGCCCCCAGAGCCCTTCAATGCTTTCACACACGAGCAGACAAACCATCCAATATCCTGCATGTGGCAGAATTCTGAAGTATCTGCACTGCACAGGCCGTCTAATGTCACATTGTAGCTTTCCTTATGTCTAATTTCTCTTACTTCTTTCTTCCATCTGGGTGTTTTATTCTGGGGGGGGGACTCTTTCTAGACCATGACTTTCCAGACGGTTGTGTGATGCTCATACTTAAAGAACTTTAAGATGGAGGAGGGATCACCAGGAATGCCAAAGCAATTAATCTGGTGACCTGCTATAGGTCACAGGGAGACATACATGGGCAGACTTTGATGACTTCAAAGGAAAGTGGAGCAGAAATATAAGAGAAAACCATGAGGGAACTGTAATCTATACAGTTTCCATCTAACACTTTGTGCCATAACTATAGCTTGCCACATTTTGCCATATTTTGTGTAACTTTTTCACTTTTGGATTCAAAATGATGCAAATGAAAACCTCCCGTAACACAACACAACAGATCCTTCAGAATTGTGTACCATTTGTGAAATGAATATAAATGTGCCATCTGCACAGCTTGGATGACTGGACTCAATTCAAGAGCAGACACAAAAATGGGTCGTATTGTATTACGTTGTCCTGGAAACTCTAGCTCTGAGAAGGCAGTGTACTAACTTCTGCAGCACCTACTACAGTCTGAAGAGGAGAAAAATTTCATCTTAAATATTCAAGTATTTACATATGAGTCATTATCCAATCACTGCCACACACCAATGCACTAGATGATGAGGGGTTTAGCGTGATGCACTGGGAGACACTGAGCTGGAAAGTGGGTGTGATAAGTGAGTGGGTGTGTTTCTGTGTGCAATGATGCCAGCAGCAGTGACTGAGCAGCTCAGTCTGTTTGGAAGAGCAACTGGAGTCAGTTGGAGCTAAGATCTAGTCTTTGATTTTTTTTTTTTTTGCTATTTTTTTTTCTCCTCCAGGTGTTTTAACAAAATCCATGTGCAAACTATGACACGCTTTTTGACAGCCACACTGTCCCAAATTTAAGTTGGCATTTATTGGCATCTCCAAATAAATTAAGAGAGAAAGAGTTTGAAAAATCTGTTTGTTGTAGTAACTCAGACACAAACTGAGTAGCTGGCTGGATGCCGAAAATTATATGACCATGATTCAAGCACAGATTTTCTCTTTGTTTAGAAAAAGTGTTTTGTCAAGCAGTGCCAAGTCTTTGGTCTTTATGCGTTTTTCCAGTGTACTACAGCTGAATTAGGATGTTGGCAAATAGAACCGTAAAGAATTGAATGTCTTAAGTCCTCAAGAATTAAGTATGACTTGGAAAAACCCCACTGCAGCCCCCTCAAACCATAAAATAACGCATTTGACGGGGAACAGCTATGCTGAAGTTTTTACAGTCGGATATGCTGAGAGCCACGATAAGTCAGTGTCTTCACAGTCTTATTTGTTGACACACAGTATTCATGGCCTTAGGTTGTGCGAATTTACCAATTATCCATGTGTGCCAAAGAGAAACGCCGTTTCACTTGGATGCAATGCGTATGTTTGGAGCTATAGCACAAACTGAAAAAGATGTGCACTGTGTCTAGCAGGGAACCAACAACTTGAAGTAGTGTGCATCCCATAACGGTCAGCTAAGCTACATCACTAAATCACAAGATGATGAAACATCATGTGCAATATTTTTTTTATATTATTATTATTATTATTATATTTTTAATATGTAATATGTAAATTTAATATGTAACTTTTTATGTTGCTAAATAACCAACTTTAGCATACTAGCTGTTTAATTACCAGTCTTGCCAAGAATTGCACCCTCTGTGCAGTGCTAATTATGCAAGGCAGGAGGGATGCTACAGCTGAAAGTGCCAAGACAAGCCAACCACACGATAGAAAAAGAAAAAAGGTGATGGAAAATAAACAGGTTGCTTTCCACCACAGAACCACCACTCTTGGTAAAGGAAAGGCAAAGGCATTAAGTTTGATGTCTAACTTGCAATAGACTGTAAATACTAACATTGACTATGTAGCATTAGCAAAACGTCCGCATAGTTCACTATGCTGTTACAGTTAATAAGCAATGGGAAAAAGTTCGGAAATAATGTATTGATTACTCTGACACAAAAACACTGTTGAATTGATTATGGCTTAATTCTGAGTGAAAGGACAGAGATGCCAATGTGGAGTTGTTGCAGTATTTTAACTGGCGTGCAGCATATGTATAGCTTAGCGTGTTTGTTTTTGATATGTATGTATGATTGAGTTACAGTTGACATTGGTATAACTGGAAGGTATATACAGTACTGCTTTAGGTACTTTAGATATTTAGATCCTTACAAAACAGTGAGGTCCTAAATGGATTGTCCACCATACAGAAAGAGTCATAACGAATTCCTAAGATAAGACGAGACACTGACACAGCCTAAATCCACATAAGAAGTATGGTTCACCAAGACACTTAGAACAAATCAATTACCTTGAAACCAAGGAACATCACACATTTGCATGAAGTCAATTGGTAAATACAAATATCTTCACTTGAACTTGTACCTAAATAATTTGCACAGCACTGTATGTCATCATAGCAAGAGGCTGCCTCTGATAATGAAACTCCAGAAAACAGAGGTCCATAAGAAGATCATCTTGAATGAACCAGTGTCTGTTGATAGAGCTGGGCAGAGAAAGTCCTATAACATCTGCAAACTAATAACAGTCTCAAGAACAAAATTTAATGGTGAGTTTTCACTCTAAATTGAGAACTTGAACAGTTTCACACTGTTTTAAATTTGCACTGTTTTAAATTTTCTCATTAACTTTTACTTTCTTGTTAATTTTATTTCTTGTTAGCTTTTCACGTTGTCTGGTTTCATTATACTTCACTGCAGCCTATTTCACTGTAATGTGATATTTTTTAAAAACTGGCAGACAAAATTATTTCGACTCATGTTAATGAAATACCTGTATGAACACACTTTAAACCTGACACTGAATGTACTTTCACCCGCCTACTCGCGTGTTATATGTTACCAGACAGTCAGCAATATAAACTTCAAAACGTTTTCTCCTCGGGACTGACTATAAAGATTGACTTCTGTGCCACCCTGTCCCATTAATAGACTCCATTGTTGGCAATGGCATTTTCATACAGTGTTTGCCACAAGGTGAGAATTTGCGTGGCATGGCACAAGACCAATATGTTTGATTCAGAGAATCTTGTAGTTTAGAGGAGTAGACTGAAAACAGGGTGCTAAAACTCAGCTACAGTTTGAAATGAGTGGAATAAGCAGCCTCTTTGATTTTTGTTGTCAATCCACACATTGTGCACGTGGCTGTTTGCATAAAAAAATAAAGACAAAAGAATGACTAGCACTGTGTTCATAACCAAAGAAAACACATTACACATATTGGAACTACATATCTCCAAGACTGACCAATATGTTTTTATAATTCCTGTCCTGACTTTTTCTCCTTTCCCATCCTAGTCATGTGATGAATAGTGACACTGACTTCCATCCCCTGGGAATCCCAAACCTTGTCAGCCTCTACTCCACAGCTGTTTTATATTGTGGGAAAACAAACACTCCCAGCTGGTGTAATGCATTTATGAACGATTGTTCGAAAGAGAAAATCTTTTGGGTTAACAAAGTGAACTTAATCACTTCCTGAATCTATCTGTTCATTTCTCAGTTCAGTTGAGCTCTCGGTCAGTTGCGAGCGTTGTGGCAGGTCTCATATGTGAACAAATCAATGACTTGATGGATTTAATGGCAGGGATCACACCCTGCATCTTTGTCTGCATCTTCTGTGAGGGTGATTTGTTCAGATGGATACACTCACTGGGGTTTTCCAAGGTTTTCAGGTCTGATCAACTCTAGGTTGGTGCTTTATTGATCCTATACATGTACAATACAACACAACGCAACGTGCCATGAGTAGCACATAGAACAAAGTAGCAATAAATCAATGTGAGCGACATAATAATGGCAGAAATCATGAATGAGTATCAATTAATTTGACAACAAAGAACATGTGAGTAGAATAACTGGATGGTAACAAATATATAATAGAAATATAAACAATTGAGCCCAAAATGGCAAAAACTGGGAAAACTCAATGACAGTCACTGGCTCCTTTCAATAAGAGGGACCAGTTCTTGTTCAGCGATTGGTTCACTGCATGTACTATATAGTGAATGTGGGTCCTGAGAAAAAGTCAAAGGCTGAAACTGACAGAATCATGCCAAACCCATTCAAGATTAAAGCTCAACTGTAAATCATTTAAAAAGACAAAAAGGTAATTAAAAAACAACTATAAAGAATTCTACTTCTTTGTCAAAGTAAGAGAAATATGTCACAGCCCCTGTGACCCTCGGGTTCCCTAGTGTTTCTTGTCTCTTTGTTTTCCCCAGTCTGCCTTCCTTGTGTGTGTGTGTGTGCGTGTGTGTGTGTGTGTGTGTCCTTCCCCTGCAGAGGCGTGGCACAGCTGGAGCTCCAGGCACACCTGTCTCCTATCAAGCTCCTCAGTGTCTGTAAGTGTCACTGTCCCTGTGGTAACCCTAGGCCCCAGTCGCTCTCTCTCTTGTGATTGCCCTGGAATTATAGTGATTATTTGCCTCAGTGTTTCCGATACTCCCTCTCTTTGTGTAAAGTTCCCTGCCTGGATCTCCTCTGTCTCCGCCTCTGCAACCTGTGCCCGCAATCCGTGCCTATCCACCCTTGTGCTGCGTTTCCAGTCAACCACCCTCTCTGCCTCCGGACTGCCGCTCCAAACCACCTGCCCTGGGCTACCATTTCCCTTCTCTGAACTTTCCATTAAAGGACCTTATGTTATCAGTTGCTGGCATCTCTGAGTCTGTTTGTGCGCAGGGCTCCTAGACTAGTTCTAGTGTTTTCATAACAATATGCCCCGTTTGGCCTTGTTTCAGATCAGTGAGTGGGACTGCACAGTCAAAGCTTAGATCAAACAATGAACAATTTAATGAATGAATATTTGAACTGATTACAGTGATGCAGGAACTGCTGTGCAAATCACTAGTTATGGCACCAGTTCAAGCAGAGCACCAAAGTTGTGCCTGTCTTGGAAAATATTGGCTGTGACTCCAGCTGTTTGTTAGTTTGGCTTCCAATTACTGGAGATTTTATTTTTTTCACATCTAGAC
Source organism: Rachycentron canadum (assembly GCA_038496675.1). Taxonomy (NCBI): domain Eukaryota; kingdom Metazoa; phylum Chordata; class Actinopteri; order Carangiformes; family Rachycentridae; genus Rachycentron; species Rachycentron canadum. Next base: position 14,860,816 of record CM076654.1, read on the forward strand.
CACATTGGACCAGATCTCTTTTCAAAAACCACAAGATCTAAACTCTTTAAGATATATTTTGTTATCAACCATGAGTGGTTCTGGATTTGACTTTATTTCATTGTATTTTTCTGTTCTTTAACTTCTGCAATGATTTCAGACCCTGCTCTTCTTCTCCTTACTACCAGTTTTCCTCATTGTTTTTCTGTCTTTTCCCCACACCTGACTGTGCACCTGGTTGCTGACATTATCCTCATTATTATCTAAAAAGTTTACACTGTAGACCTGCACAGTAGCCTTGTCATTTGCCACACTGTGTATTACGTCTCCTAGTTGTGACAATGGAGCCCCATTGTTCTGCCTGACTCTGCCTGCCTGCAATTGTGATTTTGTTTTTTTTTTCTTTCCTGTGTGCCTTACCTGTTTAACTTGTTGGTGTTGTGTAATGCCTGCTGTCAAGGCAAAGTCTATTTTTATTGTTAATAGAGTATTGTTTCCTATTTTCCCATTTTACTATCACTGCTACATAGACAGTACTGCTCCAACTATCGGTTGCATTCCTAATATAACTACTGCTATTGCTATTGTTTCAAGTACAAGGGAGCCCATCAAGTACTACTCAAATTTCCAGTCTGCCTCCTGCTATCTTCTTACTCTTTTCTGACCAACTTTCAATTCAAATGTGTGGTTTTTGACTTATTTTCTGCCAATTTACTGTCTTGCCCTCTCACATTCTTCATATTTCTGTCTATCTTCCCTATCTTTCCTTAATTCTATTCTTGTTTTGTTCTTTTTCTCCTCACTCCCGCTCAGTTTTATAAATATATATATATAT